>CP142451.1:53267500-53585000 GCA_038049695.1 Cinnamomum chago
GTTATGGTATTTATAGAGGTGGGTTAGGTTAGGGGAAGAGAAAAAATAGGTAGTTGGGCCCATGTGATGGAGAGAAAAGGAATGAGGGGGAGATAAAGTAGGAGAGGATGAGAGATGAAAGAGATGATAGAGAGAAGACGCTGAGATAGAATGCACCGTGAGTTGTTTTGAGAGAATTTGAAGTGGCTTGGGATTGGAGATGGAATTTAATAAAATAATTAATTAAATTCTAAATTAGTCAAAATCTTCTTCTTGACCATATCTTCTCGTTCGGGCTTCTGTTGGACTCGACCCAAGGATTAAAGTTGCACTATTTTTCGTTCTGCACAATATGAACCCAATATTGGATATGTTTCGACGAACTCCTGATTTCTTCAATTTTACCATAATGCCCTTTTGCTCGATTTCCTTTAAACTCGACCTGGCTCTTAATCAGTTCCGTCCATTCAGCATCAGATATGATCACCTTCTTTTGACATTCCACAATATCTTGAATTGTCTCCACCGGAGCTCGAATGAGAGAGTTATGCCCAACTTGCGAGGCGATGCGAAAATTCATCTAAAATTGCCCAATTAACTTCGTTTTGCATTTAGCCGTCCAATTGCATCCTAAATCAAAATATAAGAATAATGAGTGCAATTAGATATCAAATAGCACTACAACAAATCGGATTTTCAGCGACGAAAATATTTGCGACGCAACCCAAAGCGTCGCAAAAAATAAATTTTTTGCAACATAAAATTAGACCCGTCGCAACAAGTTAAGTATTTGCGACACACGACTCTATGCGTCGCAAATAGATACTTTCAGCAATGAATATAGTGCGTTGCAAAAAAATGCGTCACAAAATCATTGGCGCCAAATGGCGGTAAAATTATTCGCCACGCTAGATACACATTTGCGACACAATCATCTGTCGTAAATAAGTGTATCTATTAGCGACGCAATCCCCGCGTCGCAAATAACTTTTAGTCTGAGCTATGTCGTAAAAAGTTAAAGGTTTTTGCAACAGTTTCTTTTTTTCGTCGCGCATAATATCTTATTCGCGACACTGATGTTTTTTTGTCGCAAATAATTATTATTAGCGACCTCCATCATATGGTGTCACAAAAATTTTAAACTAAGAAAAAGAACTAATTTCTTCCCTAGCTATCATTATGGAAAAAAAAATTATACATTTATTTGGGACACAATTTTGACGTCGCAAATAATAATTTTTTGCTACAGTATATTTACTGTGTCGCAGATAATAAGTTTTTTTGCGACATGTATTTAAATGCGTCGAAAAAAATGTTTTTACGAGGGACATTATATTTACTAGAGACATTGCACGAGAGACATTAGACTTGCAATTCTGTCCCGCGCGCTTTTTTCTTTTTATTTTTTCAGTCGATGCCCGCCTCTTTAACAGTGTTTTATAAACGCTTCTTTCTATTCTTCCCTTTCCCTCCATCTCTGCGTTTCTGTTATTCCCTCCATCCCTGCGCTTCTATTCTTCCCTCCATCTCTGCGCTTCACTCTCTATCTCTCTGCCCTAAATCCAACTCTCTATCTCTCTGCCCTAAATCCAAACAGCCCAGATTTGGTCGACGATCCTCTACAAGACGATAGAGAAATCCGTCCCAATCTCCTTTCTTTTTGCCTCCCTCTCTACGCTTCAATCTCTGCCTATCTCTCTGCCATAAATCCAAACCAAAGCCAAGATCCCGTCGACGATCCTCTACAAGACAACAGAGAAATCTGTCCCAATCTGGAGGTATATATATATACATTCATTCTAAATCTCTATGTTTTTTTTTATCTCCCATACATCCAAACGTGTCCTACCGTTCGATTTCATTGTTCTATGTGCGCCTTTCTTCTTCAGGTCTTCTTTACATTCGTTTCTGGTTTTGGGACCAGCGGCTGCTACTTGTGGAGGAGTCTTCATTCGTTTTCTTCTTCAAAGCAGCGGTGACTGAAGAGGTTCGATCTCTTCCTCTTCTTTTTTTTTTAATCTGTTGAGATTTCTTTCCATGTTTGTAATTTGAATTTTCTTTATTCTGAATTTGAACAATGGAGATCTTGATTTGAATTTTTTTTTTTTTAACCATTTGAACTTTGGATTGTTTACTCTAAATTTGGGCAATGGAGATCTTGATTTTTTTGTTTTTGCAGGGTTTAAGTGGGGTTTATGAATAGATCTGGATCATATGTGGTGGGTCTTTTTTTATTTATTTAATGATTTTTGGTTTTTTGTTGGGTATTAGGATTTTAGTTTTTTTTTTTTTTTGGCGTTTTTCAGTATGAGTGTTTGGCTATGTGGAGACTGCTTAGTATTATTTTGTGCTTCATAGATATGTTGATTTTGATAGGATTGTTAGTTATTGTGGGTTTAGGGGGGGAGTTTGTATACTGTTCTAGGAGTTATTGGATTGGGATTTAATATTTCTTCTCTTTATTGCTTGTAAGTGTTGCAATATGTGCGCAACAAAGCACGTCCAGAAGGCTCAATTGCAGAATCATATATTGACGGTGAATGCCTCTCATTTTGTTCTATGTATTTTGAAGGCATAGAAACAAAATTCAACCGTGAAGAACGGAATTATGATGGAGGTCAGGGGCAATCATATGAAGGGCTTCATGTGTTTGGACAAATTGTCCGACCATTAGGGTCTCGATCATATGAGATATTGGATATAGTGGAGTATAACAAAATTCGATATTACGTGCTAAATAATTCCGAGGAAATTGCATCATATCATGAGTAAGTGATCTATGTACCTATAATATAATTGCATATGAGGTATTTGTATATTAAATTTTGCATTCGTATTATATTGGTATATACTTCTTATATAGGGAGCACAAGTCAGAGCTTCAAAGGGAAAGCGTACACAATGTCGAACAGAGACATCAAACCCAATTTGCTAAATGGTTTCAAAAACGTGTAAGTGTTCATACTTGTAAGGTGCTAAAATTATATGTAATTCAAAATATTTACTGACTTTTAGTATTCTGTATACTTTTTATCAATAGATTCAACTCTTGCGCCAACAAAAATCAATTGAAGCTACTGATGATTTATATTCATTGGCATGTGGTCCTGATAATCGAGTGACACAATATACTGGTTGCATCGTTAATGGGATTAGGTTTCACTCAAAGGAACGTGAAAAGTATCGTCGAACTCAAAATAGTGGTGTTGCTGTGAAAGGGTATGAAGGTGATAAGGAGATCCAATATTATGGTGTATTAACAAACATTATTGAATTGGATTATTGCTTTAAAAAACGAGTTATATTGTTCAAGTGTGATTGGTGGGATGTTGGTAATAAAAAGACAGGAATTCGTACGGACGCATACTTCACTAGCGTTAATGTATCTCGAACGTGCTATAAAAATGACCCTTATGTACTAGCGTCTCAAGCCATACAAGTCTTTTATCTCAAGGATGCCAAACTTGGAGGTGATTGGCAAGTTGTCCAACTGATAAAGCAGAGAAATGTATTTGATATTTTAGAGGTTGAGGAGGAAGAGACAAATTTGATTGGGGGTGATGCATTCCAACAAGAGGATCAATTGGAAGTTGATGGGATTGTTCGACATCATCAAACTCCTGAATTAATGGATAATGAAGAAAATGATGAGGAGGTTGAACCATTGTCTCTAAATAGGACGGACGTTGATGGATATGAAGTTGATGCTAATGTTGTGGTCATCAACGTGGAGTCGGAACAGACAGATGCCGGTTTCATTAATGATGATGAAAGTGATGCAGAAGATGATACTTTGATGGACTATTGCACTGATGAAGAAGAACAAATGCCGACTGACGATGATACTGATATAGATTCTTAATTTTTATTTCATTTTATTTTCTACATTTAATATAGCATTATTTTCCAACAATTGCATGGTATAAAGTGTCACGAAAAGTCTGTGAGTATATTAACAAGTATAGTTGATGCCTTACTGTGTTGGGCATTTTGATATATGGCTTGAAGATATATTTTGTTGTGTGGATGCTTTTGTGGTTGTTTGATTTATCATTAATCTGAGAATTTATATTCCTGTAGTAGAAATGTCAAGTCCTAATCAGTGTTTATTAGGGTTCTTTGTAGTCATATGACCTTTTGGTGGATCGGATGGTAGGGAAGAGAGAGAAGATGAAATTGATTTGACCTCCTCCCTCCTCCATACAGGTAAAGAAGAAGAATGTACAATGAGCATCAAAATTCAGGTTTGTCAGACTTTTTTCTGTTTTGTGATCCTTTATTGGAGATTCACTAGCTAATAAAATAACACCGTAGATTTCTCATAAGTTTGAAGATGTTTGTGACCTCATTCCTTCAGTTTTTGAATAAATGAATTCTTAAACTTGACCCATGGAGTCATCTAACTTCTCTTAAGGGAAAAGTTGAATAGCTCATCCAATTTACATCTATCTCAGTTCTCAGTGATTCAACCGGTTTTTTCGTCCAATCAAATGTCCCTACAAAATGTGGGAAAACAGAGACAGCCTCCCCACATAGGGATTTTGTTTGCGTTGATTTGGATTGAATTTTGGTTTTGAATTGCAATTTGGGTGTACACTTTATTGAATTTCTTTGGATGAGCAACCATATCTGTTGTCTTCTCAAGGATACACGGCAGACACACATACTTGAATATAAAGTTTATTTCTCAAGTAAGTCAATATTATGGAATGACTAAGCTTAGATTACATGAAACAGTAAAAGAACAGGACATGAAGCATAGCTCCAAGATTCCAACATTGCTGTCACATTAAAATTGCATGTTATCTGTTGTATACTTGCTTACTCTTAAATACCATTTGTTGGAAACAGAGTATTTTAATACTGATAACTACTCAGTTACTGATTTGCAGATTTTCCTTTTAAACTGCAACTATTAAATAAAATCCTTTTGGGGTTTTACCATTACTAATTGATACAGATTGTGCTGTCACAATTGGCAAGCAAAATAAGTAGGCATCCATAGTGTCTGTTGTCTCTGTGACCACAGCTTTGGAATACTTACAAAATTCTGTTTGCAATTGAATAATAAATTCTGAAAAAATACAAAACACTTGGACATACTATGTTATTTCTACCGTTACACTTGATATAGGGATGGATTTGGTCCTTTTGTGGGCAAATATTAGGGCATATCGGGGGCTCTGTTTTGGCTAGGCTTTGCTCTTGTATGGACTGGTCCATAATATAATGATGGATTTTATCAGACTTTGATGTTGGTTTGAGGCATAAATCAGGGACAATTACACAGGTAGAATGAAATGTTTGTTTTCGTGCAGTTTAGATGGACTGGTTATTTACTATCTTATTGAGGGGATTTTTGTGGAAGAAACTATCTTTGTGTGTTCTTTTTTGTTTGGGCTCACTTGTTTGGTGTTTTCCTATTAAATCAGATAGAAATTATCATATAAGAAAGAAAATAGCACACTTAGTTAGATCGATCTCTTCTTTGGGAATTTGGTTACGGCTAAAGCCTTAGTGGAGCTGAAAACTTTCATTTAGGCTTCTTTAGTTAGAGTTTATAATTGCTGTTTTGACAGATTAATCAGTGCAGTTATGGAATTTGTTTTAAGGTCAACGAGCCTTTCATAATTTATTTTGTAAATGGGTCTAATAAACCTTTGATGATTTCTTATCCTGTTTACTTGGATCTTGAGAAGTTGAGCTGGTACTATGCAGAGAAGTGCACAAATAAGTGAGACCACACTCTAAAGGAAGAGAAAAGAAAGTACTGCAGAATGTCCAAGAAGTTTTGTGTAGGTAGACATGTTTGTTTTTCTATCACTAGAGTCTTTCGGCAAAGATTTTATTATAACATATTTGGTTGGTCACAAGAAGTTTGAAAGTAAAGTTCCAGTCAACAAAAAAATTATACTATTACTTTACCAGCCCCCCAAAGGACTTTATATCATAAGACACAAATGATTACTTTACCGCTTATCGACTTCTCATCTGACCGTTGATTACTTTGCTCCATGAATACACATGCACTTTTGTTTTATTAGAAACTATACTTCACATTTCCCTAACCATTACCCTTCCCATTTTACTGTTCACACAACACAATCTAAGTAGGTAGAAAGTATAGTATATTACTTAGGTTTATGATGATGTTTAATTGCTCTAATGAATGTCTTTAGCAGTAGTGACAAATAGCTTAAAAATCAAACAATTCTTTTAACCTTACCATCCATTTGCCGCTTGTTTTAGACCCTTCCCCTCTGTACTTTGTTCTATCTTGTAGCCCTTCTTTCCTTTGGGGCTGTCAAGGGGTTGGATTGACCTGATGTCCTGATCCAACAAAGGTCTAGGTTTGGACACGTTTAGATTTAATCTGATCTGATTAAGAAACAGGTTGTAGTATCCAATCTTTACTTGGCTTTGTTTTATATTTCTTTTTTCCCCTTTATCAGGATTAGTAAAGATTCATTACATTAAAAGGATTCATTCACGGTAAAGATTCATTGCATAAAAAATGGAAATAAAAGATGCAATAGAGTGGTACATGAGCAGTATACCGAAGTACAAGAAAAAGAAATTAAAGGAGACAAACAGAACCCCAACATTGGACCCAAATACTTAGCTTCCTTATCAACTCCTTGCTTTGCCAACACATTTTTTTCTTGATTCTCTTGCTTCAAGATATGATGAAACTTGTAAATGTTTAAGTAATTCCTTCTCTTTCAATATGAAGTGATACTTCCATCAGTCCATGGGCTGTTCCTGATGCTGGTAACAAAAGAACTTGATTTGTGTACTTGCTTCATGTTCATCTGTAGCACCTTTTTTCACAATGTCACACACCTAGGCACACAACACGTCCCTTACCATCTGACCAAGAGCAGTGTGGATTAAGTAGTTTTCTAATAAAACAAATCAGAAGCATCTGCTAAATTTTTTGAACCCTACTATACTAAATATAGAAGTATACACTTGACTATTAAATAGCAGTAGTGTGCTAGGCTTGTTAAGATTTTTTCACTTTTTATTACTGTAGTGGTTTTAAATCCTCAAACATTCCCTTGTGTACTATGTTCTTTGGCCCTTGAATTTTATAATTGGATGAGGCACCATTTTCTATCTAGAATTACTAGCAAAGTGCTTTAAAAGATGTTTGAAAATATCCTTCAGAACCTCTACAAGATTTGCACTTTATTGATGAATAAAAGTGGTAATGCTGTAGTTAGGACTTACAGCAGTTTCTGACATGATAAACAGGACAGTTTAGATGCCCCGAACTGATTATTATTCTATTTCCACAGAGACCTGAAGTGTGAAGTAGATTAAGCAGAAAAATATAAATTAACTTGATGAGATTCCTGCTTCTCTCTCTCTCTCTCTCTCTCTCTCTCTCTCTCTCTCTCTCTCTCTCTCCATTCAAAAAATAATGGGTGATGGATATGAATCCATTTCACCTTGAATTGGAAAATCCCTCAATTCTGAATGTATATACACAACATACTCTTTAATGGTTGGATCGATCCATAGCTGCATTGTGTCTGCTCTTGCTGCTGTCTAATAAGATTGTAACAAGCTAGTGGCTGCACTCAGGGTGTCAAGCAAATGGCATCTGCCAATGACTTAGGCTGAAGTATATTCTCTTGATTCATTTGTCAGAACTGATTTTCTTATCAGCTCAACCCAAGCTGTTGCTAACTAACCCTTAAGCTATTATATTTACTTTTCTGGAGCACTTGCTAATACCTCTCTGCATTCACCATGCTCGTAGACATAATTTTTTTTATTAGATCCTAAACCCTATTGTCTTCTAAGCCAGTAAACCCAGCCAAACAATGTCTCTGTCTTTTTCTTGGGTTCTCACTTCTTCACTTCCGAGTTCCAAGTAGAGAAAGGAATTCTAGAAAGTTGTCATGCACTTTTTCTGCCTTTTCATACATGGAGATTTTATGACTTGACTGTCATGTGGCATCCCTTTCTTTTTCAATTTGGGCCATCTACATTGATCGCATCATCCACAGCTAACAAGTTAATGGATGATGTTGAATACATGTATGTGGGGGACCCCACTTGAAACGGTCTGGAAGTTTTGTTGAAGACCAATAGGTTGTTTGCTGCAGGGGTCTATGTTTGACTGACCACATCCACATGGCTTTTCATTTTTCATATGCATAAATACCAACAATCATAACCGTGTCTACATTGGTAGTAGTTGTTTGCTATAATTAAAAATGTATCTTTAATAGAAGTACACATTTGACTATTAAATAGCACTTGGATAGCTCAAGAAGAGAAAAGCATGCATCTCAAGCGATTTGTATGAAAACAAAGAATAGAAATTATAGCTTCACTTAAAAGTTACTAAACTTATTATCCACAAATTTAGTCTTTCAGCAGCTGATCTTCAGCTTGTTTGACCAAAAATAAAATAAAAATTCCTCCAAAGTTATAATTATTCTAATTATAGCAATAATGGCCAGATCATCAAAGTATGGGGTGTCCTGCCTTTGCAATGACCATTGACCCCAAAAACTACCTTCCAAACGGATACATCCATTACAAGTAAATTTTTTTTCCCCTTCAAGCCTCCATTTGAACCAATTTAATAAAGGGTCTATTCAAGACAGGATGTATGTACTTAGCAATGTGGGCTGTGGGTCCCAGTCCTAGATCACACTACACATGGTCCACTCACCATTTCTCTGCTGCGTGGACTAGAGAAATAACTACAATGCAGGTCTTCTTCCTCTTCTCTGTTCTGGTTTGGACTGATTTGTCCATTTCTTGTCTTCGAGCAATCAACTAAGAGTATCAATATGTAAATGAGCATTTTGCTTCATAAAACTATGATTGTGTTAAATATTTCCTCACTGTGTTTGATATCTTGCCCTTGTTGTTTTGCTGATATCTTGCCCTTGTTGTTTTGCCTCACAAGTTTCCTTTTGAACTGTTTGATTTACAAATGTCCTGTGCAGAGATGAACTATACTACTGTACTATCACAAATTAGGTTACCATGGAACCTTCTTTATTCATCCAGTTTCTCTCTATTGTCTAGAACAGTGGTTTCTAATAGTGTTTTTTGGTACAATGGGACAGTTTTGGGCCACTCTACAAAAATCAGAGCAAATTGCATTTAGGATTTCAAGTGAGCCATAGAAACTCGAGGTCCAGCCTGAGTCCATCCAGTTATGGGCAGAGTTTATAGGTCCACGGGGTGGGAATTGGATGGTATTTAAGGTCAAAATAACTAGCAAGCTAGGCCTAGACTAATGACTACCTAAAGGGCCCATTGCCCCCATCAGATGAAAAGGCTCAAACTAAAATATATAATTAAAACGAGTTATCCTGTCTGATAATCTTTGAATCATTTTGTCCAGTTAACCTGTTACTATTGATGCGCTGACTCTGTCTTTGCTTTGAATGAGCAGTAGGACTTGGAGCTTTATCAGCAACGTGTGTGATTTTTTAGGGCCTGGTGTCAGTAAGTACTCTTTCAATCCTAAATTCCAGTCAGACATAAAACTTGTTGTGTCAAATGTTTATCTTTTTCTTCTTGTTTTATCAAATGACACAAACCTGCATTCAGATTTCAGATTTATCAACGAGTTTTAATGACTGACTTATTGTGTTTATCTTTTTCCTGGGTTCTATAAAAACACAGTTACTTCCAATGATTTGAAACTACAATTATATTGTTAAATAAGGAGGCAATGAGCTTCTTCTCCTCTTGCTGCTGCTCTCTTCTCTCTTTTGCTCTGTTTTTTACTTACTTTTCCTGTTTTTGCAAAAGAGAAAAACCATTCATATTCATGTGCTTATCTCTGAGAAAGTGGTGATTTGGTTGTATTTCTATGATTGCAAGTAGAAGAGAAATGTTCTTATGATGCCTGAAAGATACAGTAGCCTAATCCAAGATGATTCCTGTGTAGAATCCCCTTGTGCTTATTACTTTATAATGACTCAGGCTATACTGTACAAGATGTACTCAGGAATCCCCTTGTGTTTTCTTGTTTATCAAATTTTCGTCAGAGGAATTTTATCCAAATTTCTCCAACCTGCAGCCAAACAATGGATATATATATCTTCCACCTCAACGAAAAAAAAAATTATGAAGCAGAGAAAATGACTTCGTTGATAGGTATCATAAAGAACACTCTGAAACACTACCAATGAAATCAGAGCCTCCATTTCCCCCAAGAAGTTACAAGCCTTCACCCGAGATATGCCTGGTCCTACAGCAGGACTTGAGTTAGATGTAGCATTAGACCTCAAAAATATGCAAGTAAAAGGAGCTACTTCAGATGCATTTCGAGTTAGTGTTTCAAGTGCTCCTAGTACTTCATGTCATGGTTCTGCACAGGATGATTGCGATGCATTAGGGAATCTATACATATGGGGGCTCAAGCAATTAGCAAGTTTCTCCATAGACTACAGATTTATTTAGCTATCAACAAAGAAATGTTTGTTTCATTAGTTGTGTTTTTATCATTAAATTCATTTGTTTTGCAGAGGTGAGATATTCATCGCCTACACAGTCCGGTATCAGGAAAGATCTGGATCTATCTTTATCAGAGGTTTGTTCATTGATTACTGTAGAATTTACATGCCTTCGTCTCCACTAATCAAAATCAAACAGCAGCAATTAGATAATTGACATTCAGGTGATAATAATATAAGTTACACATAAGTGTCATTGCTTATGAACTTAAAAATTACTTCACTGTATTAGGAATATACTTCCTTAACCTGTTTGTTTGGACGAATTCTCAATGGAAGGTATACAAATTCTTTAAATTCTGTCCTCCAAACATATTCTTAATTGCTAAGTGGCACTTCATATTTAGAAAGTTAAAATTTGAAGAACTCCTTAAACAGAGATACATTTCATAAGACTAACAAAAGTTGAAATTTTACTTAATATATAGAAAATTCAAGTCAATTCAGCGGAGTCAACTTCATCCAACTAAGGAGGAAAATGCAGTCTCTGTCTTCATTACAGTTGATGGGCTCTCTCTGTCTTCTTCTGCTCCTCTCTCTCTCTCTCTCTCTCTCTCTCTCTCATTTGTTTAATCCATTTCCCATTCTTCACTTTACATGCGTCAGTTGGATATTTTGAAGAGGATACCAAAAAACTATGGCCATCTCTTACCAAATGTTTTTATTCAGCTCAAGGAAGAAAAGGTGATATGACCATGAACAGCTGTTAAGGTGATATGACCATGAACAGCTGTTTAATCCTGTGTGGAACACATTGGAGAGAATGGAGTAATGGAAGTGGGGGTTCAACAACCTGATAAGTGCCAAAGTCTAGCTAGACCTTCATTGGTCAAAAGTGAGATTTGGAATGCCATCTTTTTCTGGGGTTATATTAAGAGTCAAGTATGAACTCGATTTGAAAACCCACTAGTAATTTTAGTTTGGGACACAGGTACTTTGATAGTACTAATAATTACAACATATATAAGGTACTTTTCACAACAGTTGTGTGATGTGTAACTCTGTTTGCTCATTCTAGCCCAAAATAATTAAGTATGTTGGGGCATCTGCAAATTAAGATCTTTCATAAAATATTATTGAAGAATTTAAAAAAAATAATTAATTTTTTAAATAAGTAGTGATAAACCATGCATGAAGATAAAACATCATCAATCAACAATCACTTGCCTGCATATACCTTTATAGTATTGTGAATGGCAATAAATAAATCTTATCGAAATAATATATGCAAATACGGGTGATATATAATTATATGAACCGCTTTTTTAATTCTTGCTTTTCCTCTTTGACCCAAGGCACCATGCACCAATCACCCAGTCCTCCTAAATCCCACCAAAGAAAGAAACAGAAAAAGAACTTGAAAAATGTTAGTGTGTTTGGAATCTATGGGAGTGAGGAAAGAGTCTGCTTCCATTTTGGGAATCTTAGAAATCTCACCAAATGAGGCAGAGAAAAAGAAGAGATTTACAACTAAATTTAGAAATATGAAAAGGCCCTTGAATTGAAATGAAATTTACATGATATGGTGGTCCAGTACCAGTAGACTAGCCTCGTTTTCTACACTACACTACATGTCCATAGACACAAGACAATTCACCTAATTTGTCTAGTTTCGCCCCTGCAATTTTTGCTTATTGAAGAAGAATAATCATTAATTGTCCAACTTTTTTTTTCATCTTTTTCTTATAAAAGAAACTAGCAAAAGCTATTGGGGCCAAATTGACAGCTGAGGTGGGGTGCCGGGTGTTGGCGCAAGGTTTCCTTATTCCCAGCAAGTTGTCTTACCACACCATACACATGGCCCACCCAAGAAATCAAAGCAGGAAGCCACACTCTCTTGAAAGACCTATAAAAACGTATCTTGAAAGAGTTTCAGGATTGGATAGTGCTGCTAATAGTTATTATGTGCAGGAGGAGCCACCCATTAGCTAGAAGGAAATACTATAAATAATAGGTATTATGTGCAGGTTTCTAACAGTTTCAGAGTAGGATTTCTTTTCTTTTCTCTTTTTTGTAAATTAACGAAAGCACATATTAATATAAAAATTAGCCATGAGACCTTATAAAGTTTCTATTAACAAAAACAAAAGAACACTGAAGTTGACCTTGTGAAAGGTCCTTATCCCACTATTCTGATGAGGCTCTGTTTCATATTTCATAATCTTTCGATTAAATGCAGATGGGTTAGAGGACTTTATCTTTTCTCAGACGCCAATAACCGTATCTTCATAATCAGGTGTACTATGGCAATCTTGGCATCCACAACCTTCAGCACATGCTCCCCATTCAAAAAAACATCGACAGTAGCTGCAGAAAAGAAAGACAACACTAAATAAAACATTGACAGCAGTTTCTCTAAATTAAGAGTAGTAGTTTAGTTGAGAGAGAGAGAGAGAGTCCATGAAGAATAAAACTGCAGGATAAGTTACAATGAGATTAGCAGCACCACAGATTCATTCCTTGAAGATCTCACCATTTCTTTATACTTTTGTTTTCAGTTATGAGAACAGGAAGGATGCAAACGAGTGCACAAGAACGGGATGCTTCAATATTTGATTCGACGATTGAGCCAGAGGCAAATAGCGTTGGTAAGATCAATACTATTAGTTATATATTTTATAAAATTATTAAAATTCATGTATGTTTTTATTAACTATTTTCTTTTTCCTTTTAGCTTCTACCTACCATGTCACCTCCACTAGAAGAGGACGTGGTAGGTCAAAAAATATCTCTCTTACCAGGCTTATTAAGGATACGGGTCAAAAGCTAAAGATTGAAATCCCTAAAGGGCTGTCTAGACCAGTTGGCAAGTATGCAAAACAATTTAAGACTGAAGTTGGCATAATTTGTCGAACGTATGCTCCTCTTGCATGTTCCACTTGGCCAACGGTTAAACAAGAACATAGGCAAATATTTTATGATCGCATTTTGGTAATTCAGTCCTCAAAATTTTATTTTTTGCCTTTATTTTGCATACTATGTTATTTGAAAGTTGGATACAAAATTAAGTAATCTCTTTCCTGTCAAATATATCTAACAAACTTATTATGAATGCATCTTATTTGTAGGACAAATTTGATATAGATCTTCATGATCCACGTTTGAAGAAAGCTGTTAACAGTTATTTAGCATCAACATTTAAAAACTATAGGAACAGATTGCACTCCCATTATAAGAGGGTTGGTAATCACGAGGTGGCATGCCAGAAACCTTATGAGGGTGTGTCACAAGAAGATTGGGAGCTGTGCTGCAATAGGTTTTGTTCAGAAGAGTTTCAGGTGAAATTTATTTTTAACTGTATTACCTACATAGAAATGATTTTTTTTAGAAAATCTTGACGGCATTTCTAATCATTAACTTGAATGCAGAAAGTTAGTAAAAAGAATTCTGAAAACCGACAGCTGCTTAAAGTGAACCATTGTGCAGGTTCAAAATCATTTGTCGAATATCTTCATGAGACGGTATTAGTAATTCTAATATTTTAATAAGTATTGATTTATTAGCTTTTTTTTTTAAATTTAATGTTGTGTTCAAATTATACAGCATGATGCTCCAATTGGTAGGATAGAATTGTGGCACAAGACACATTATAGTCAAGAGAAGGGTTGGTCTACTCCCGAGTGTCAACTGCTCTATGTAAGGATACTTTTTTTTAAAGTTTCATCTAATTAATTATTTCTTTTGTTCTTCAGTTTTTCTATACATTTCTAAATATTTATGTGAATTTTTTTTCTATTTTAGGATAAAATGATTACACTCCAGTCGCAGCCCACAGAAGAGGATTCTCCCCCATTGACAGATGATGAGATATGCAAACAAGTGTTGGGTACAAGGCCTGGATATGTCCGAGGTCTTGGGCATGGCGTCGTGGCCCCTCCATCATCTTCAACGGGCCTTCAAAATTATCTGCGGGTGGAAGAGCTTACTAAGAAGGCCGCGACAGCTGAAAGACAAGCTCAAGAGTTGGCTGAGCAGTTACAGCGGATGGAAGCTCAGATGGAGGCTCAAAGGCAACAAATGGAGGCTCAGATGGAGGTTCAGATGGCGGGTCAAAAACAACAGATGGAGGCTCAGATGGAGGTCCAGATGGAGGGTCAAAAACAACAGATGGAGGCTCAGATAAATGAAATGAGGTCCTGGCAAAAGAATATGGAGACTATGATGCAATCTATAATGGCGCAAAAGATGGGCACTCCTCCATGGTAAAATATTTATTCTGTGCTTTTATACATCATAAGGTGCATGTTCAGTTCAAATAGAAGGAAAATAAAAATGGATAAAATTTCATCTTAAATTATTAGATATCAGGTGCTTAATTTTCTTAGTTGCAATTTCCATGTTGAATCTCTTCACAAATGTCACATACCCAAAAGGCATATATAGTGAAGAAATGTTTAAAATGAGAAATAAGTAGCCGTATCATCAAGTCAATTTGATTTCTTCCATGCCCCCATATACATCAAGGGCCATGATTTGAATGATATGGATTGATGTACATGTGGTGACTTTGTGTATAGGCTACAATCAACATGAATAGATAAGATTTCAACTTGATATCTCAAATTTTAGTTTTAACATCTATCTTGTTTTATAGATTTCAACATCTATCTTATTTTATTTATTACAGATCGAAATGGGAGATGAAGAGAAAATTAGAACAAGCAGCATTTTTTGGACCCGTTTGGATGGTGCGGATCAATTTGAGGATGCTATATTTTATCATGGAAATTGTTCGTTGTCTCCGTGTGATACATGTCGAAGATTGCTTTTTCAGTTATTGTTTCTATGTTTTTTTGAGACTAGCTATTATATAGATTTATGTTTAACAGAATTTTATCAATTTCTTCAGCAATAATTTGTGATAAGGACAACTGTTTCATTGCATTCAAATTCAATGAATAAATTTAGTTTATGTTTTTACATCGGTGGAGTGTTATTTTCATACCTGAATTGCAACTTAGAGATATATGATTGTGAAGACCTAAGGATGACATTGCATTAAAGATTTGTGAATGAATGACTTGTGAATGGATGATGAGATTATATTTGTATTGATTGGGTATAAAATCAGGAAAAATATATCTATTTTAAAAATATTAAAAAATATTTTTTTGAGAAATTATTATTTGCGGCGCTTTTATTGCGTTGCAAATAATTAAATGTAACAAGATAAATATTATTTACCACACCACATAAGCGTCGCAAAAAAAAAATATTTGCAACTTTATATGAGCGTTGCCTTTAATAATTTATTAACGACCTTTTAGAATCGTCGCAAATATAAATTATTGGTGACGCAATTTTACCGTTGCAAATAAATTATTATTTGCGACATTTATAATACGTCGCAAATATAAATTAATTAGTGACGCAATTTTACCGTTGCAAATAAATCATTATTTGCGACGTTTATAATACGTCGCAATTGATACGTAATTAGCAACGCTTTGAAACCGTTGCAAATACTCTCTCCAATTGCCACGCTACAGTCTTTAGCGTAGCTAATCTTTTTGTGACCCCATTATTTGCGACCCCTTGCGACGCTTAGTTTTTTGCGTCGCAATTAACTTATTGCGACGCTTTTTATATTATTTGCAACGCTTTTTTAGCATCGCAAAAAAGCAAAATTGTTGTAGTGTAGGTACAAAGAACTAAATATTAATGGAGAAAAATATAACATTTTTCGTTCTTATCAGTCACCAATGAGTGAGGCCAACTATAGGTCAACACCTCGGTGTCTTGGGTACGTGGTAGTACAACTGTGGGAACATTCAATGGTCAAAATGGAATCTATGTATATTATCCCCTTGTGCCAATTAATGAATTTGTCATTAGTAAGTTCGCACCCATCTTGATTAAGAGTTAATTGAATGGTACTGATGATCACTGTGATTAATTGGGGCTCAAGGATAAAAAGATGTGGATCTAAGATTGGAGAAGACAAGTTTAATCCAATTGATCCATGGATATTGATAGAGGGGCTTACTTGTGGTAATTGGAAAGTTTAGGGTCTTCTTTGTAATTTATTCCTAAGACTGAAGTGCAATTGCATTTATATAGTGGTTTTATTTGCAATTAATTATGGGCCCGGATTGTACATGAGATGGAGGGTTGTGGTGTCCCAGTTGGAGCCAGCTTTCTATGGAGTCCCTAGTGGTCCCCACACTACTTCAAGATATTCGAAAGATACTAATCCTACTTGAACTCTAAAAGAAAGGAACTAGAAAGTTACTATTTATATTTGAAGTAGGACTTCTATTAGTGGTAATAGTAAAGTTACTAATTATTGTGGAAGTGAGAGTTCTATAGTAATTAGAAAAAGAGAAAGTACTAATTATTTTGGAAGTAGGACTTCTAGTTAATTAGTAAGTAGATGAGTTGCAAAAGGGCTATAAAAGGGGAAGCACCCCCCCTTGGACATCCACAATAAGGAGAACACACCCAGCCCCTTTTTTTGTGCAATAGTTGCACAATTTTCTCTTCTAGTTCCTTGGAGTTTCTAGTTGGGTTTTCTCTTGGAGTTTCCACCAATTTTCTTGAGAAAAGAGATCTGATAGTGGGTCATAACGTGGAAGACAATAAGGTCTTGGAGATCCTAATTTGCTTCAAAAAGAGTTCTTGTTCAAGCTAATTGTCTTCTTCTCCATTAGAGCACTACCGGGGTCCAAAGGTATAATCTACTTCTCTATTTGTAATGGATTGTTTTTGGTTGCATGATGTTACTGATTTCTATCTTTTAGATAGGTTTTTTTGCTGTACATGATTGATGAGATGGAAGGATTGCATCCTGGATATGATTTATGGCCTTATCGGTACTTGATCCCTAAGTCAAGTGGGTAAAAAGTTTTGAAAATCTATGTACGAGGCCCACCTACTTCCAACACAATTAATTTGGATACATGTGATGTTTCTAAGAATTACATAAATAAGTGATCTAAACATCAAGCATATAATCAATAACCATACATATCAACCATAAGTGATAAGTCCTTAAAAATGAATATTTTCAAGCACATTTTGGACCATTTTAAGGACTTATTGATCCAAAAGAGTCTCATTTAAGGGAAAATCATGTTTTTATGCATTTTTGGATTCATTGTAGTGCATTCATGTATAATTTGCTCAAAAATCATAATTTTTGCATAAAATAATAAAACCTACCATTTTTGGGACACTAATTTTGAAAGATTCTTCCAAATTCATTTTTCTCATGAAATAAATTAATTTTTTTCATAATTAGTGAATTCAAGTAAAATCATGCATAATGATGTGTATTTTTATTGTCATTTATGTGAGATGGGCCCACCATCATGCACTTGTGATTTTTTGTTCAAAATTATTATTAAAATTTTTTTTCTCTTTGCTTGTAGATCATTGGAGATATCGGTCCTAAGAGACATTTTTGGAAGGAAGAAAGAAAGAAAAAAGAAGAGGAAGATTTTTCAAGAAACTGTGAAAAACGGCTTTGTGGGTTCCAGACACATGCACATGTGTGGGGCACACATGTGGGACATCCAAGAGGGTCCACCTTCTTTGCACAAAATCCCAACTTCATTTTGAAGATAATCAAAGAAAATCCATGAAAGGCCAAATCAAGAAAGAAGATTTTCAAAGAGATAAAAGTGGAAATAATCTTAGTCAAGTGGGCTCTTGGTGTTGGGAGGAGAAATGATTTCGTCATTGTCATTAAAACATCAGCTGCAGCTGGTCATGGCAATAAAAAACCTAGAGTTACCCTTCGACGTGAAAGGAATGGGGGTTATAGAGATATGAGGAAGAATATAGATGGGATTCCAAGGAAAAGGTTGAAGGTTACGGGTTCAAAGAAATGTTTATGCTTGTTTAAGTTGTCGGTCCAAACGACGAATGGTTGTTGAAAGTTGTATGTGGTGTGTAAAATCATTCAACTGCAGACTTCCTAGAGGGGCACTCATATGCAGGTATTTCGCTTGAATACGGGGATGAAAAAGATGGGAAGGGTAAAAAAAGGGCTCTGGTGTAGAGACTTCTTTTATTTGATCCTTCGAAAGTTAAAGAAAGATGTGAAGACGACTCACGCGAATGTTTGCTCGCGTAGGAAAAGTCATCTCCACTTTTGTTTACATGGGTTCTTCATTGCTTCACCTTCTGAGTGCAGGTTGTTTACAATTTTTTATACAACCCCCTCGTTAGGCTTAGAAGATCAAAATAATGGAAATATACATTGAAGGGAGAGAAGAGGAGTCTGTTGTCTTCGAGAGTTTGCTGGAGAAGGAATTGGAGAAGTCTACAATTTGGCTTCTTTTGTCAGTCCTTGTAGTTCATCACCGTTATTTAGGAAGAATGATTAATCAAAGAAGTCTGCTTCAAAACAACATAGACAATCTCTGTCCTTCCTCCATGGGGAGAGGAACAGAGGCTGCTTGTTAAAAGTTGTCGCCCAGGTCCAAGGAGAAGCGTCCACTACTACCTGATTCTCACCTTGCTGATGAAGGAGGAGAGACTTTTGAAAATGGCAGAGTTTCTAGGCCTCTTTGCGTTGGATCGAAGATCGTCTTGATGCTCTCCCTTGTCTTCCTTTTATAGCCTTTGAGGAGCCATAACTGCTGGAGATCATAGAGGAGTGGAGGTGGTTTCAAGCTGTTTTCAACGGGAGACGTTGGTCCCCTTTTGCAGGTTCAACAACCATGAGAAGAAGAAACTGACCAGAGATCGTGGGCTATAGGCAACCGGGAGAAAAGAAGTGCGGAGTCCAATGTACATGACGTCCAACGGTCATTTCTTGGCTGGAGACAAGCGGTTGCTTCATTGTTTTGAACGACTGGTGCACAAAGGATTGCAACGGCCAATGGGCCTTAAAGACAGTGGCCGTTGGGGAGTTCCCTTGCTGTGGCCGTCCAGACTTTAATGTCATCATTTTTTTTTTTATGGAAAAAAGAGTATTTTGCCTTGGGGAATGTCATGTATGGGCAGATGAATTTTTGTGTGTCAACAATAAGGAGATTAATGAAGGAGGAAACTGAATTGTTGGTTGACATGGCCAAAAGTATGGTTCAACGAAAAGATATACCGATGACATTGAAACAAAAGAATGAGTTAAGTGTAAGCACGATGAAAATAGTCTATAACGCATGACAAAGGCAAAATGTTACATAAAAGAGCTGGCAGAACTTAGATGCAATAACTATTTGCAAAGTTGGCAGAGCATGAATACCTGGAGTGGCATAGGAGATGTGATGATACGGACACTATGATTGACTCATTTTGGAGACATCCCACCAACGTGGACTTGTTGCGTGCGTTTCCCCATGTTCTTATAATGGATTTCACCTATAAAATCAATTGTTATTATATGCCCCTATTAGAGATTACCGGAGTGACATTTATGGACAAGACGTTCTCAATTTGTATTGTATATCTTTAGTATGAACGGGAAGATAACTATGCATGGGCTTTGGGGATATTGCGCGATGTGATCGGTGAAGGCCCTCTTCCTAGTGTCATTGTCACTGACAGAGAGATAGCTTTGTTGAAAGCCATACAGACAGTATTTCCTGACGCTACTAATCTGTTATGCAAATGGCATATTAATAGAAATGCCTTGGCAAAGTGCAAGAAGTGTTTTGAGACCAAGTAAAGGTGGGACGAGTTCATTATGAGATGGAATATGTTGGTGTCTTCCACAGAGGACCACTGCAATTATTAGCTCAACTTGTATTTGAAAGAGTTTAGCACCTACCTGGAAGCACTCCAATACATTAGATGTAGTTGGTTAGATCCATACAAGTAGAGATCTGTGGCTGCCTGGACGGATAAGTTCATGCATTTCGGGAACACCACAATGAATAGGTAAGACTTTTGCCCATGTAACCATTAATATATATTTTTTATAAAGTTGTAACCATCAATACTCACTGGTGGTTGTGCTAACAATGATTTTTTGTTTCGACAAGGTTGAGAGTTCACATGCATAGCTGAAAAGGTAGCTTGGATCAAGCCAAAGGACTTTTGAGGAAACATAGACGAAGATACACAGCTTGCTTGAGTTGCAACACACAAAGGCATCATTTGAAAATAGTAAGATAGTGGTCCAACATAATCTCAAGTCATCGGAATTCAGGGAGCTTAGGGGCAATATCTCCATATGTGCTTTGGAGAAGATATCGCTAAAGTCAAAATGAGCCAATGCAGTTAGAGTTGACCGAGATGCATGTGGCTATGTGATTCGACATACACACGGCTTGCCATGTACACATGAGATTGCAAACTACATCAGGGCGGGGCAAGGCAACCTATTCCATTAAGTTGCGTTGATCCTCACTGGTGCAAACTTGATATGTTGACAAATCCAAATCCGAAGAGCTCTAGCATGGATTTGGATTGTATATCCCAGATAGAGTTAATGGTCCAATAGTTCAAAGTGGTTGAGTCAAGCAGAAAGTTGCAACTTCTAAACAAGCTGGGGGAATTAGCATTGCCAGAGAGTACCTCATTGATCGAGCCAAAAATGAAGAAAAAGACTCGCGGTTGTCCACCTTTGAATATTGACAAATCCACTAAACGTGACCCATCTGCCTTTGAGCTGGTATAAAGCGGTTAGGACAATTGCTCTCAAGTAGCGGCTAAAACTGTTGTTTATAGTGGAACCACCTTGATGCTGAAACCAAAAAGGATACAAAAACAGAAGGTCGTCCGCACAAGATCAGTGAGGCCAACTACGTATATTGATTCATCGCCTGAAATGTTGAGACTTTACATTCAACACGTGAAGGATGTTGCTGCTGATGGAAATTGTGGATTCAGAGCCATTGCTGGATTGACGGGGTTTGGTCAGGTTGCATGGTGACAGGTCCGAAAAGATCTAATGAGTGAGTTGCTAGCTCACATAGATCATTACAGGCAGTTATATGGGACTTAGTCGAGGTTTGATGAGCTCGTCCATATCCTATCATATCATACCTTGCAAATTGCCCCCTTATGATCGGTGGATGACAATGCCGGATCCAGGACATCTTATCTCATCGCACTACAACGTTGTCCTATTCCATCTGTCTGCTGAACAGTGTCTCACATTTCTACCTTTCAAATCAGTGCCTCTCCCTGTCTTGGCTGGACGGGAGATTGCAATTAGATTTGTGAATCAGAATCACTACGTCTAGGTATTGCCAATATAGCCTCTAAAAATACTTTATTAACCATTGATTGTATGATTATAAAAATTAACAAAACTACTTATTTCCTGTAGGTTTTATTAGCTCCGGGTCACCCATGTTCGCCCATAGCAAACAATTGGCGACAATGCCATCACTCTTGTGCACAAGGATGTGAGGCTACTTACCAGTCTTTGATTAAGCATTTTACAAAAATTGTTATTCCTGATGTGGCCACATGTGAGACATTTGAACTAGATTGAATGATACCTTTGTGAACATTAAATGAAATTCCATCATAGTTTCCATGTTCCAATTGTTTTATTTGTGTCGGGCTTCATATTTTATGACAATGATATTGACATGTTGATTTATATTGTTATGTAAGCCAATGGTATCACATAAGATGAGGAGCAAAAAGCATTTCATTGAAAATCCATCCAAGTGCACAAATGAGCACATTCACATCAAAAAATACAAGCTTGATAACAAGCACTAGTCCATCCATCAAAATGCATCAAGCCATCTTATCGAGTCCCATCAATACATTTCCATCGATATAACATTACATGCAAACAAAAGATACTGCAAAAGGCATAGCGTCAAGTCAAAGGTATGGCAGCGAGAAACGTCACTCCTGTCCGCGGCGGGAGTGGCTAAAAGTCTGGGTATCCCTGCAGAATCTAGATATCTGGATCTCATCTAGGCTAAGTCCATCCAACAAGCCCATAGCTTGCTCCACAGTAGTGTATAGATTACCTTGGTCTTGGATGCTCCTGTCGTAACCCATCTAAATGAATGGTTACAATATACTCCGAGCATTCGCGTTATGCTGAAGAAAATTTCACAGAGCTTGGTTAGAGTGACATTATGATTAAAATAAGGCATGCTGAGGACAAAGATAACATGAACCATACCAACTAAGTGTTTATGGATGAGGTGCCCTGAGAGTCCTGAACGCGTGGGTCATAAGTGAAACGATGCTCTGGGTTTTGAACAATCAGGTATGACACCCATGTGTACCAATCCATATACCCAGGTACGCAACCCCATGGATCCGCATCACTGGCATGCTGCGTTCTTGCAATGACATGACATGGTTTTGCCACCTTTCCCATATCCGGTCCAAATAACTTTATGCAATTCGATGTTGTGCTGCAATGGCACCACGCATGGCGTGTGTCGGAGGAAGTGGTGCGGGAGGAATGGATTGGATCCTGCCAATCCGCCAATCAGCCTCAGTACCCAATCCAAATAATATTGCTCGAAAACATCGATGCATTTCAGGTAGCCATTGTAATATGCATATCTAGGGATTGAAGTGTCCCTCATGTGGTCTCAATATGGATCCAAGATTACTTGCAATGAAGAGAACATACACATCAATTAAAATAAGGAATGACAACATCAATACTTACAATGTAATTAACAATAATGTATCGACAATTACATTCCACAGCATATTACCTCATAAGCACTCAGTCTATCAATAGCCTCCCGTAGCGTCTGCAAAGTAGTCATTTGACCTCCAAACTCCCTTTGGGGAACCCAGCGATGCACCAGAGGCAGCTCCTCCTAGGATATGGTCTGAACACTTGAAAATGCTCATAATCCAAGCCTCTAATAGCGTCAGATATTTGGCTATTTGCTTGACGCATTTTCGGGTCGCCATTCCCAACTGTCGATACCGATAAGCAAGGAATGCAACACCCCATGCATACAGACAGACCTCATTACAATTCATCAACAACCTAAGATAGATCACTGGGACCGTGACCCAGTCTTGTCAGTGAAAAGTGTGCGGCCCAATATATATAACAAGTATGCTCAGGCTGCATGCCTAATGTGCTCGTCCGTATCTGCATCTGACACCTCCCCAAATAGGTCCTTGAGCCATTCCAGCCTAACCGATAACCCCCGCACTTATGACAGCTCTTCATTCGCCTCCTAGAGTCTCACTCCCAATGCATAACACAACAGTGACTAAGCCCCCTCAGGTGACAAAGTCTCTATCGATACTGATCTCCATGTCACTGGGATGCCTAGAATGGTGTCAATGATCGCTTTCACAAGTGTAGGGTCGTAACGAGGTAGTAATACCCAGCGAGTGCGGGGTCGAATCCACAGGGAGCTAGTAGAAAGCCACTTAACTTGTCCAAAAAAGATCCTATTTCTAACCTAATTAAAATATGATTAAATTACAAAAAGAATTTCCAAATAACTAAAACTCAAGGTTAATTAAAACTTTTCCCATAATTAAAATAAAATTAGACTAAAACAACCTTAGAGTATGCAACTCTAGACTAACTAGAGTCTGCAAAAACAAAAGCTCAAATAAAACCAACCAATTTATGGAATTAACAATCGATCAGAATTAATTAAAGTAAAATTTCAGAAATGATAGGGAGAGATTTGCAACCCAAGAATGCGAATTAGTTGCTTTTCTGAGCACTAAAAATATGAACGGCTTAGATCAATGCCTCCTGTGAGAACCCGACCCCTAATCTCTTGGATTAGTGTTGTTTTATTTGTGGATTATTTTCTTTCAGTGGGATTAGTATTTGTTGGGTTGAGTTTGTGAGCTAGAATGGGTTTTCTTCTAGTTTTGGGCTTTTGAGCGCTTTGGTAGCTTGTGGGGCCCTTTGGGGGTTCCCTTTTCGGCTTTGCATTTACTTGTGAGATTTTCCCGATTTGTTTCGTATTGTGTTTTTGGCCCGTTGCATTCATCTTGAGGAATCCTACAACTTTCATGTTGATCTCGTATCCATTTGAGTACCCGAAACCCGACTTCTTGGCCTTGAGGGCAAAACAGTCATTGCACACCAAATCTGTACCCAAAACTTGATATTCCCGAAACCCATGAAACATATCCTTTTTGGAAACTAGAAATTTCGACGATCATTTCTTCCTTCTTCGTCGAATCCATCCGAGGTCCCGAAAGAGATGATTCCAGCCACCCAAGTTCTTTAAGTTGTGGGACCCAAACATCACTTGCTTATAAGAGGAACCCATCTCCTTCATTGCATCCCATTCTTCATTTTCCAGCACAAACCAGCAACCTAGGGTTCTCCTTGTGCTTCTCTTCTTCTTCTTGCTTCTTCATCTCCAAGCCACACCAATAGTTCATCAATCAAGCAATGGAGATCACCAACCTCTTCCTCATCTTGCAAGCTTTCCATTGATACCATTTGTGAAGAGAACCCTCCATCACAAGACTTCCTTTGAGCTTACCTTGTCCATTAGAGGACCTTCCAAGTAAGTGTTCTTCTTCATCTTCTAGAATTGTAATCTTCTAGCCTTAGAGAAGCTCCACCTTGATTATTGAAAGGTTTCCTTGTCATTTCATTGCTTAACCCATTTTAGGGTTTGTTTTGGGGGTTTTTGTAGAGATTGTGGATCTTGAGCTTGAGAGGTGATTATGATCTTGATTTGCTAGATTGGAACCCAAGGCAAGTGGATGAATGGATGGTTTTAATGTTATCAAAGTTTTATGAGAAAACCCTAAGTTTATTTCTTGTTCTTGATCATTGAATACATGCTTGCACATATGCTCCTTGTCACTTATATATGGATTTCTAAATTTGCATATTAATGGTTGTTTCTATCTTGTTAATCTCTTGGAGAGGTATGCATTTCATTTGGTCAAGTTTGCTCATATGGTTTTATAAGGAATAGGATTGGTTTGGCCATCCATGGTTATGTTTATTAGTTACGTTGACTTGAAGTTGATACTCATTTAATGAGTTTTGTTAAATCATCTATTGTGATGGAAATGTGATCAATAGACTTTGTGTATCCATAGATTTTTGGCTCAATTGGACCTTTGTATACATTGGAGATTCTTTCCTTTGGTTTGGTTTTTTGTTAAATGGGAAGAAAGAGGTGTTTAAAGTTAATTTTTCATTGGAGTTTTAATGAGGATTTTAAGTGAATATGGAATAAAAATGTTAGTGGTTTATGTGTTGGAAGGAAAGGAAGAGAAAGAGGACAGCTGAACTGGTCCGGAATCCATTTCTGGACCGTTCGCTCGAGCGACCATGACACTTCGCTCGAGCGACCTGTCCAGGAAAGGATTCGGGCGTCTCCAGTAGCTTGGTCGCTCGAACGCATTTAAATAACCGCTCGACCGATGAGTTCGCTCGAGCGAACTCTTCGATTCGCTCGACCGATGAGTTCGCTCGAGCGAACTCTTCGATTCGCTCGAGCGATGCGGTCTGCCTGGCATAAGCCACGTTGGGATAACGTTGAACTGTTTAAACGCACTGGGACAGAATTTCAGTTTGAGTCCAGTGGGTTTTTGATATTTATTTTTCTTTGTGGACCTTGGCTACCCTCCTTGGACTCACTTGACCATATGGGAGAGCGTCTTGAGCCGATGCTCTTCACGGTTGGTTCGGATGCATCGAAGTTCAATCCATTTCAATCTTGAACGGGATGGAACGACGTGATATCTTCTTTATATCTAAACACAAGTCTTCCCCTTGGTTATCACGAATTCTATTCCTTTCGGTGACTGAATAGGTTGCTCGATGTTTCCGGATTAATGTCATGCCTAGGATGGACCGTTTATAATCTTGATTTTTTGCTATTGTAACATCTAGTACTACCCATAAGCTCATTTTAAGTTTGGAAAATCGAAAAGTGCATAAGGAGCCCGGAATGTCTTCAAACTCAAGGAGTACCAAGTAATTATTATAATCGACATACGGGACCCCTATTCACTTAAATAGATCTTGAAATTAATATTTTTCCCGAAATTGTTATAGCTTTTCCCGAGATTTGCATCACATGACTTGTTTTCTCGAAAGCATTGAAGTTACACTAGTAACAGTGAATTGTCCCGAGATGTATTGCCCGATACGAAATGACAGTGTGCCCTTGAGCACCCCCGTTTTACCCGTTTATTTACTGTACTTGATTTACTTGCATATGTCTCGATTGGTTTTGACCTATGAGTCGGCATCACTAAGCTTGGATACCTTGTCGGTTTGATACACCGACTTGGAAATCCCTCTCCCGTCCCGCCAGCTGCAGTTTGGATCCCGATACCCGGTTATTACCGTGGTCCCGTCCCGATACCCGGTTCGCTACCGTGGTCCCGTTCCCGTATATTTATATTGTATATATGATTTACGTTGAGTCTCCTCACCTTGTGTGACTGAGACCAACGTCCCGTTATACTCTTGTCACTTCGGTGATAGAGGACTTAGCTTCTCGTGATTGCCATCTTGTCAGTTCCCGATTCCTTGGATACCCGACATGTTTTATATTGCTTACTTGCTTTCCGATAAATGATTCGTTTCCTTTATGAAAGTTGTTATTTAAACAAGTGTTAATATTCTCCAATGTAAACTCAGTTATTATTATATTGTCTTCTGTTCTTTGTACCCGCACATGTTTTAAATGGATGCCGGTTGGGCGAATACCCATGCTTTTACATATGTTTCAAACGATCGATGGTTTTACTAGATTTATGTGATTACACATGTTTTAAATGAATACCCGAATTGTTAAATATCCGTGCTTTGTTTTAAATGACATTTGGCTTGTGAGATTCCTATGTTTATACCTGTTTTAAATGATTACCCGATTTGTTAAATATCCATGCTTTGAAATATGTTTCAAATGACACTTGTTCGCCAGATCCCTACGTTTATACCTGTTTTAAATGATATCCGATTTGTTTAAATATCCATGCTTTGAAATACGTTTAAATGAACACCCGGTTTGTTAAATATCCGTATTTCTACATAGGTTTCAAATGGACATTGGTTTTGCTAGACTGCTATGAATACCTGGTTTGTTGTATACTTGTGTTTTTACTTAAGTTTCAAATGAACGTTGTTTTGCCATACCGCTATGTTTATACATGTTTTAGACGAACACCCGATTGTCAAATATCTATGATTATAGATGATGTAAATGAACACATGTTTTAGTAGATATTCATGTTTTACCCAAGCTTGAAATGAATACAGGTTTTCCCGAGATTCCCGACTTTACACCCGTCTAATTATATGCAGCATTTGATCGAATAGCATGATTTATCTTATGTTTTAATTCTTCAGTATATTTGTTATCTTTTCATCCACCTGCCAGACCGTCGTGTCTGACCCACTACTTTTGGTACTCAGGTTCAGTTTTCTTCGTCTCGAGACGAGTGCTTTTGTTGGCTATGGAGCCATGTTTTGCAAGTTGTTCTGTTGGTTATGTCATGTAGACATTGAGCTTGACATCGGAGCTACGTCACATTTGGGTAGTAGTTTATAGCTTATTGTTGTATGGATTTTTATTAGCCTTTTTCTTGGGGTTCTTAATTAATGTACATTGATAATTGTAACTTGAACATATTTGGGAATGTAATATCCTGTTACTGTCAGCTCTGTAATTTATTGTGATGGTTACTCCAGTCTGATATGATTCTTGATATAATAGCTATGTGCTAAAGGTTGAGTGCGACGCGGAATCCGATGGCCACGGACTTCGGGTCGCAACGCCACAAATGCTTCCGTAAAATATTCAGAATGTTTTGGAATGTGTTGTCTTCACACACGCGGATCCTGGGAGAAGTAAAATACATTTATGCTTTAATCCCATTTCCCGCCCCCGAGGTTCTGGTTCGGGGGCGTGACACCTCCCATAAGGAAGAGCCAAGATGAAAATTCAAAATTGTTGATGTTTGTGAGAGGTATCACACTCATCCAGGCTCCAATATTCATATATTCACCACTTAGAGGTTCTTAAGCATTCAATATATCTAGGAAAATAACGAAGCAAAAGAACTTAATTAATGAAAATAAAATCAACAAATAATGAGTATCTCACCCTTTATTGATCACTGGGACCGTGACCCATTCTTGTCCATGAATATAATTAGTCAAAGATTTACAACTTCTTCCTCCTTGGATTAAAAAGGAATTTTCACCCCTCCATCTTCTTCTTCACAAAAATTCACAATTATTTTCTTTGAAAAAGTAAAAGAAAAAAGGAGTATGAGAGAGAGAATGAGAGAGGGAGAGAAGAGAGATATGGATGTCCTCAGAGAGAGATGGGAATGTGTGATACATGGGATGGTATGAGTTGGATGTCCCTTGTTTTTTGTTATCCTCTTGGTTTGAAAGATTTCAAATCTTGGGAAGTTTGGAGTCCTGGTTGGATAGATCATTGGAAGACTTGGATATAATGAACTTGGACCCTTTTGGATTGGTTTTCCAATTTGAATTAGATGACACCAAGAGTTTTCTATCTTTGAAACTCTCATTCCTTCTTTATCTTCCTTGCTTCACAAGTGTCTTGGATTTCTTTCCTACTTGAATTCAAATTTGAATCTTGTAAAAGATCTTCTCACCACTAGGACTAAAATTCTGAATTTTTGTAACAAGAATGGGTCTCACCATGGATGCGCCCTACCTTGGGATTTAGGTCCAATGTGGGTGTTGCGACCCCGGACCGAGGCCCGGGCCCGCGACATGTCGATAATTGAATTAACTTCCCATAGGTTCCCGCGGTAAGGATCCCGAGACACGGGAGACTAACTCACACGATCACATTTGTGAAACGTGTAACAAATCACATCAAGACAAAGCATGAATAATATTTTCAAGTGCATGAGTAAAATAACATCAAGATCAAGATATTAGAAAGAGGAAATATCATACGGTATTCCCATAATAGTTAAGGTTTCACAGTTAACCCAACAGTAAGTTAAGTTTTGTTACAACCCAATAAGTGGCCAACAAAGGCCAATACAATTTCAAAAAATTCAAAAGAACACCCAAGACAAATGAAATGAATCTCATGATCCCACCTGACGTCTAGTTGACGTCGTTGGGCTGCCACTCTCGAGTTGGGGGTGGCTCAACAACCTTCTCCTGACGCTCCTTCTTAAAGGCAACGTCGCCTGCACCTGGTCACCAAAATAACAAGTATCAAACACGATGGTTTGGCAGGTAATCACTTTAGGCATGAGTATAAATCATTTAAGGTTTAAAGAGAAACATTGTTAAAATAATTTACTGAATTTTAGACAGATACATGACTAAGATATATTTCAAAGATACGAAACAAAACTAGCATGAATACATATAATATAATGAATAGTTAATCTACATTGAGCCCATCCTTTCTCCACCATGCACAATGATAAGAGTAAGCACACACGACAAGCATGACACGCAAAACATGATCCCACGCCACACAAGGTAGACGGGGAGGCCGGCCGTGGAACCGGAGCACGACACGATGTGTAATAGAATACACGACCAATCTGTAGATAGTCCACATGTTTAAGGACCCCCGGATAGTGAATCAGACTGAAGGAGCAATCCAATCTTAGTGGTGTTCACTTGAATTCATGAATGCACAAAAACACAATAATTCACATTCTAGACAGATCGAAATTTAGGGAAAGATCACTTGTCAAAATGAGAAAGACACAGCTAGCAAAAGGCACAAATTATATTCATAACAAGCTTAAGAAGTGATCCCCTTTGATTATGGAAACAAATCTTCAAACGGGCTTATACGTGAAATTCAAGACGAGTGCACTGATATTTATTATATCAAAATCGAAGTTCAAACATAAAGTCCATCAAGCATATGCTAAGACCATTCATTGACCTTTGCGTAATTGAAAACCCAAATGTCGGAAAATGAAAACTAATTGATGCCCCCGAAGTTAGAATACATTTCAGGTTTCCAATTGCACAATGTCAATTTAAAACCCTCAGCATAGTCTATTTTTTCAATCCCCAAGAACCCACGAATGAAACAAAACTCAGTCCTGGAAATCTGCCCAGGTCCGTTCGAGCGGTAAACCATCTGCTCGAGCGAACATGACACAGAGGCTTGTCCGCTTTAGCGGACCCTAAGGGTCGCTCGAGCGGATAGGTCTCTGGCCTGTCCCACACCAGGTAGTGGCCTGGTCGCTCGAGCGGACCTCATGGTTGCTTGAGCGGACAGGCTTTTGCCTAATGCCACGTCAAGCAGTGACCTGGTCGCTCTAGCAGACAGGCTTCTGCCTGAACCCGCTGAGTGCAAAAATGCACTCCCTTGTGCAGATTTTTTTTAAATCTCTTCTTCCTTTCTTCTCATAACTGGATCACCTACAATTCCCTGAGCCTCCATGCTCTCCAAGGGATCAATCCAACATTTCTGAACCATTCACATCTCAATCTAAACCATTCAATTTCCATTCTTCCTCAAAACAAAACCATTGACTAAACAAGACAAGCTTCAATGCCAAAACAGAATTTCAAAGGTTTGAAAAGCAATTAACATCAATGCATACAAGTCAATGAAAACCAACAAATGGAGAGTCTAAAACAACATGATTTGAAGACTTAGCAACACAATTTGATGCACTTTTAAAAGTAAATATTCAACTTAAATGCATGCTACCAAAATCCTATAAACATTACTTGCCCTAGCCCAAATGTCACACAAATCTTCCTCAAGAAATCCTACTCAAGAGCTGAGCCAAACTCTACAAAAGCCCCATGAAAAAAAATCATTCAAAAACTCAACAATTTGAAAACAAAGAACCCATTTTGAAATGGGTTTTGCATGCTAGAGAAACAAGTTCCTTATGAGCTTAAGGACACATTAAAGTCGAGGAATGAAGCACTTACTCAGAGGTGTCCAAAGAAGAAGAAATGACGAGAAGATGGTGGTTGCCCAGCTGAAATTCCCTAGAAAATTACAGCAATAAAGAGCTTAGGATGAGAGGAAGAAGAATGTAGGATCAGATTTCCATTTCAAAGTCCCAGGCTATGGCTGAAAGTCCTGGGATCCTAACCCTAGATGGGGTGGGGTGGTGAATAGGGTGAGCTTAAATTATGACCAATTTTAACCAATTTTAACTTCTTTAAATTAAACTAGTCTCAAGTGGTGATTTATCAAACAAGATGGGAACCTAATAAAAACAATCACCACAAGCAATCACCACCACACAAAGATTTATAGTGGTTCGGCCTCAATGCCTACATCCACTACCGGCTTGTGATCTAATCACCCCACCGGATTTCCACTAACTATGCTTTTCAATAGGCTAAGTAATAACTTTTACAATGTTGTTTTTCTAGGCTAAACAACAACCTTTACAAGATGCTTTTCTAGGCTAAGCAATAACCTTTACACAATGCTTTTCTTAGGCTAAGCAATAACCTTTACAATAAAAAGATTTTCTCTCAATGTAGTGTCTACACAAACACTTTAAGAGATACAATTAAAGCTCAATATATTTGCCTCTAAAATAGGCGGATAAGAAATTGAAAAACTAACTCACACAAACACTAAATGAATGCAAAGATGTATGCTCATGATGTGTGTGTGTGATAACTTCAATCAAGTTAAAAACAAGGCTCAATTAATATATGCTTAAAGCATTTAAAAGATTAAGGCACATAAAAGGATTTGATTGAAGTTAAATGCAAATCACATGTATGAATACAAACTTGTTAAAGAAATTAAAAATCAAAGGTTCACAAGTTGTATAAAATTAATTATCCCTAAACATGTGATGCATGTGCAATGTTGTTTTCAAAACTAAACAAATTTAACTAAAGTTTAAATGAATGAAAACAACAAATAATGTTTCAACCAAGTAAATGAATCATGCTTATAAAAGAAATCAAAGATTTAGGCTAAGCATGATTAATGAAGATTTTAAAACAAAACTTGGTTTGAAATCAAAGTGAAGAATCCAATCCAACTTAGATCAAAGATTAAAATAAGAATGGATTCAACACATCATAGTTATCATGCTAAAAGTCATTTACCAATAATTTAAACAAAGCATATAACATATGATAAATAAAAGTAAAGCTTACTTAGAGATTTAACTTCATTAATCCAAGCTTTAGCTTTACAAATGATATCGGGACCCTGGAACGGATCCCGGGCCCGCGACGAGTTGAATTTTACGATAGTTTATGTTTTCCCACAGGTTCCCGCGGTGGGGATTCCCAAAGACACGCGGAATCTGACTCACACGATCAAGTATGCGGAAGCGTGTAGCAACACACATCAAGATGAGCACTAATAAATCCATAAGTGCTATGACAAAATAATAACAAGACATAGTATCAAAGGATGGAGTTAAAATGGCATTCCCATCATAGTTCAAGTTATAAGACCAACACGAAAGTAAGTTAAGTTTTTGTTACAACCCATAAGAGGCCAACAGAGGCCAATACACTTCTCAAAATAATCAAAAGAAACCCCAAAACAAAATGGTGACGAGACTCAAGAACCCGCCCGACGTCTAGATGACATCATCGGGCTGTTACTCTCTCACAGGGGTTGGCTCACAAGCCTCCTCCTGACGCTCCTCCTCAAAGGCAACGTCTCCTGCATCTGGGCACCAACAAACAAGGGTCAAACACAACGGTTTGGCAGGTAATCAATTTAGGTGCAAGCATGAACAAATAACGTTTTAGAAAACATATAAGCAATCCTTGATTTGAAATACTACAATCACTGAGATACATTTACAGAATTTTTCATCGAGCTGAGATACTAAAACAAACTAGCATGAGTACATAATATATCATGAATAGTCATCATCCCCAAAAGCCCATCCTTTCTCTATCATTTATATAATGAAAAGAGCAAGCACGCACGACAAGCATGATATACATAATATAATCACGACACGATTTCCCACAAAGATGGGAATTCCGGCCTCCGAACCGGACACGCACGATGTGTAATAAATACACGACCAGTCTGTAGGTAGTCCACATGTTTAAGGACCCCCAGACAGTGGATCAAACTGAAAGGGCAGTCCAAGCTCAGTGGTGTTTACTTAATTCATGAATGCACAAAACACGTGAAACACTATCAAAACTTGTCGAGATAAAAAGGGGGAAATCACTTATCAAAACACGATGAACACGACTAGCAAAGGCATCATTAATATGCATAACACGCTTAGGAAGTGATCCCCTTTTTCTTGGAACAATTCTTCAAAACAAGCTTATACTTGAAATCCAAAACTAGTACATGATGGCACTTATCGTACCAAAACGGAATTCAAACACGAAATCTGACAAGCATGTGTTAAGGCTACTAAATGACCTTTGGGGGGACTCCAAATGTCGGAATATATATAAGAATTGGTGTCCCCGAAGTTGGGTTGCATTTCGAAGTTCCATTTACACAATGTCAAGTCAAAACCCTTAACATAGTCCAGTTTTTCAACCTTCACGAAAATACACATGAAAGATTCTTCTTCCTGAATCTGGTAGGTTCGCTCGAGCGGACTTTATAAGGCGATGACACTTCGCTCGAGCGAGACAGTTCGCTTGAGCGTATTTAAGGTGCGCTCGAACGGACAGCTCTCTGTCTTGCTCCAGATTATACAGGGGGCAGTTCGCTTGAGCGGACCATAGGGTCGCTTGAGCGGACAGCTCTCTGTCTGTGCTCGGATCAAACAGAAGCTTGGTCGCTCGAGCGGACCCAAGGGTCGCTCGAGCGGACAAGTTGCTGCCTGTGCTCGCTGAGTGCAGAAAATGCCTTTTTCTTGCACAACCTTCGCTACATTTTTCTCCTTCTTCTCATCCATCAACCACATACAATCCCTTGAGCTTTCATGCTCACCAAGGGTTCATTTATCACCATTTCACACATCCAAATCCAATAAAACATAACCATGAAGCTTGTAAACAATTTAAATGCACAATTTCTAAAATACAATGAAATCAAAACACACATGTATCATTTCCAAGAAAGATTAATTGCCTTGACCAATGCTAACAATCCTTCTCAAGCACTTCAGTCAAGCTATTCCAATGCTACAAAGAAATCCAAGAGAAAACCCACTCAAAACTCAATCAAAATGGAACAAAGAACCCATTTTAACAAAAAGGGTTTGAAAACATGAAAAACATGATCTTAAGGAACCAAAATAACTCTATGCAAAATATGGGTTGAAGCTCTTACCTAGAAATGTCCAAACAAAAGAAAGGGAAGAAAAAGGAGCTCTTGCCCAACTTGGAAACTCAAGAAACTTGCATCAATGGAGAGCTTAGGATGAGAGGAATAAGATGGTAGCCTTGGAATCTTCTTTGGAGTCTTCTAGCTAGAGCATGCAAGGTGAGGAAGATGGAAGGGAAAGAGGGATTTTCCAGCCCTAGGTCAAGAGAGTTGCAGGAATTTGGTAAAGTGAATGAAAAGAGAGGGAGATGGGGATTAAGTGATGACAATGGGCTCCAACTAGCTGAACCTTGAAGTGACCAAAACACGATCTTGTGGGCCTCGGATGACTTCGACGAAGAAGGATAAAACGATTCTCGAAATATCTAGTTTCTGAAAAGTATATTTTTGACATGGTTTTGAGATCTCGAAATTTGTGTCCAAATTTGTGCATAAAAGACAATTTTACCCTATTTGGGCCAAAATATGGGTTTTTTGGGCTTCAAATATGAATGGGCTTAAGACGGAAGTTGTAACACATAGGAAAATCATTCAAACGAAATCAAAATCACAATCACATGGAAACCGATATGATCTTCCTAAGCTTACACGGGCACTCAGGCCTTCCTGAGTGTGTCAGACTAATACTAAACGTTCTCAAAATTCCCAAAGCTATGTCCTAGACTAAAGCTAATTACTTCTAACCCAACGACAACTAAACCCTGTTAGGACTAAACACATACAAATCGCACACTAATCGAATTGGTCTGGGTCGGGGTCTAACATCCTCCACCCCTTAGGATATTTGGTCCACCAAATAAATCAAACAATTACCTCTGGTAAAAGCTGTGGATACTTCCTCTGCACTTGCTCTCTCAATTCCCATGTGGCTTCCTCTGGCTCGTGATTTTCCCAAAGTACCTTGACCCAAGGAATAGTCTGGTTTCTCAATTCCTGCTCCTTGGTGTCAATGATCTTGATCGGTCTTTCCACATACGAGGCATCTTCCCGAATCTTCAAAGGTTCGTCCTGTAGAATGTGTGCAGGACTAGAGATATATTTCTTGAGCATAGAAACATGGACAACATTGTGCACCCCGGAGAGTTCCGGCGGTAACGCAAGTCTATAATCGACATCTCCAATCTTGCTCAAAATCTCATACGGACCAATAAACCTTCTAGACAATTTGCCCTTCTGTCCGAACCTCAAAGTCCCTCTAACTGGTGAGATCTTCAAAAACACCTTGTCACCCACCTGAAACTGCAATTCTCTTCGGCGAGTATCTGCATAACTCTTCTGCCTACTTCGGGCGATCTTCAGCCTTTCCTAATTCAACTTGACCTTGTCACTTGTCTCTCCAACTACCGTCGGGCCATGAAAACTACGCTCACCGACTTCTTCCCAGCAAACCGGAGTTCTGCATCTTCTACCATAAAGTGCCTCAAAAGGTGCCATACCATTGCTAGAGTGGTAACTATTGTTGTAAGCAAATTCACAAAGAGGTAAGCACTCATCCCACTGAATCTTAAAATCCAATACACAAGCACGCAACATGTCTTCGAGAGTCTGTATCGTCCTTTCTGACTGACCATCGGTCTGAGGATGGTAAGCTGTGCTGAACTGAAGTTTGGTACCCATCGACTCCTGGAGAGTTTTCCAAAACTTTGAAACAAACCTACTGTCTCTGTCTGAAGTAATGGAGACGGGCTGACCATGTTTACTAACAATCTCATCAACAAATAACTTCGCAAGCGGTGCCATATGCATCATATTCCCTGTCTTCATCGGAATGAAGTGAGCAGACTTTGTCAGATGATCCACAACGATCCAAATTGCATTATTTCCCTTCTTGGTATTAGGCAAACCGGAAACGAAATCCATGGTGATGTGCTCCCATTTCCACTCCAGAATCTCCAAAGGCTGTAACAAACCCGGAGGCTTCTGATGCTCTGCCTTGATCAACTAACAAGTTAGACAACGAGACACAAAAGCTGCTATCTCTCTCTTCATGTTGTTCCACCAAAATCTATTCTTCAAATTGTGGTACATCTTCGTGCTACCCGGATGCATAGAATATCTCGTGTTGTGAGCTTCATTCATTATTTCGCTCTTCAAATCATCCACATTTGGCACACACAACCGGTCACGAAAATACAATATCCCATTCACCATCTTGAAATCGGGACGTTCTGTGATATGTTCCACTATCTTAGCCAAGTATGGGTCTTGCAACTGATTTTCCTTAATCTTCTGGATGAAGGTAGGTTCTGATACTGTCATGTTTGCTAACATCGCACCCAATCTCAGGGTCTGTACCTTTAACCCCAACTCTTTAAACTGCTGTAAGACACTCATTCCTCTCAAATTGGCCATAACCACTGATTTCCTGCTCAAAGCATCTGCTACCACATTCACTTTGCCTGGATGATACTTGATTGGAAAGTCATAATCTTTGATATACTCCATCCACCTTCTCTGTCTCATATTCAAATCCTTCTGCGAGAACAAATATTGTAAACTTCTGTGGTCTGAATGGACATCAAATTTCTTTCCATAAAGATAGTGTCTCCACATCTTCAATGCGAAAAAAATTGCTGCCAACTCCAAGTCATGAGTTGCATAATTCTTCTCATGGTCCTTCAACTGTCTCGAGCCATAAGCAATCACCTTGCCCTCTTGCATCAATACACAACCCAGTCCCACATTCGAAGCATCTGTATAAACAATAAATCCACCGTTGCTCGAGGGTAACGTAAGGATTGGGGCTGTGGTTAACCTTCCTTTCAACTCTTGAAAACTCGTTTCACACTGATCAGTCCACATAAATGGGACATTCTTTCTAGTCAATTTTGTCAATGGGGCGGCAATGGACGAAAAACCTTGGACAAATCTTCTGTAATAGCCTGCTAACCCCAAAAAGCTTCTAATTTTTGTCACACTGCTTGGCCTTGCCCAACTAACAACTGCCTCTATCTTGGCTGGATCAACTGCTAAACCTTCTCTGGAGATGATGTGGCCTAGAAAAGCAACTTGCTCGAACCAGAATTCACACTTACTGAGTTTTGCATATAGCTGGTTGTCCCTCAAACGCTGCAACGCTGTCCTCAAATGTTCGTCATGCTCCTTCTTACTCTTGGAATACACAAGGACATCATCAATAAATACTACTGTGGAGTGATCCAAATAGGGTGCAAAGACCTTGTTCATAAGAGCCATAAAGACTGCGGGTGCATTTGTCAAACCAAAGGGCATCACTAAGAACTCATAGTGCCCATATCTTGTTCTAAAGGCTGTCTTCTGAACATCTGAGTCTCTAACTCTCAACTGATGGTACCCTGACCTCAAGTCTATCTTGGAAAAATAGGCTGCTCCTTGCAATTGGTCAAACAATTCGTCTATCCTTGGCAATGGATACTTGTTCTTCACGGTCACATGGTTCAACTTCCTGTAGTCTATGCACATTCTCAAACTTCCATCCTTCTTTTTCACAAACAACACCGGTGCTCCCCACGGTGAAACACTTGGCCTAATAAAGCCTTTGCTCAACAAATCCTGCAATTGGAGCTTTAACTCACCCATTTCTGCTGGAGCCATCCTGTATGGTGCAATTGAGATCGGAGCTGTCCTTGGAAGGAGCTCAATTGTGAACTCAACTTCTCTAATTGGTGGTAAACCCGGGATTTCTTCTGGAAAAACATCCGGAAATTCACACACAATGGGGATATCCTCCACCCCTTGGGACTGTTTATCCTCCGTGATAAACGCAATAAATGCATGGCACCCACTCTGAACTAATCTGCTTGCCTTCAAAACTGAAATAAACCATGCCTGAGTGTTTCTCCTGTTCCCCTGAAATATCAATTCTGCCTGTGGTCCTTGGAATCTGAATGTGATGGTCTTACTAAAACAATCCATAGTGGCATGATATGCTTCTAACCAATCCATGCCTAAAATGACATCAAAATCATGCATGTCCAACACTATGAGGTTGGCCGGTAAATTAACATCTCCTAACAAAACTGTACAGCTAGGGTAATGGGTCCTACACACAACTTGTTTCCCTACTGGAGTGGTCACTACTAAAATGTAATCCAATTCACTACATGGTGCATCAATCAGCTTAGCAAAACTAGGAGATGAAAATGAATGTGTGGATCCAGGATCAAATAAAATCTGGGCTTCTACCCCACAGACAAGGAGTTTACCTTCTACCACGTCTCCTGCAGCTTCAGTATCTGTACGGTTGAGATAATACAAACGTCCATGCATCTGTAGTATGTTTGGTACTTGGTTCTGCCTTCCTTGGCCATGCCTATTCTGTTGTGGAGCACGAGCATTCTGATTCTGTGCTGGTTGCCTAGCCTGTTGCTGCTGCGGCTGAGGTGGTCTGACTTGATTCTGAACTGGTGCTTGATTTTGAGGAGCTACTTGTCTCTGCTGCTAGTTTTTGTTCCCTTGATTCTGAAGTAGTGGGCAATCCTTGATTGCATGGTTCATGGCTCCACACTTGAAACAGGCACCCATGGCCTTATGACATTCATGTGTTTCATGATTCATGCCACAATGTCCACAACCCTGCCTCACATGACCTTGTTCTTGCCTTGGCTTCTTGCTCTGCTGTTGCCTCTGATTCTACTGCTGATAGTGCTACTTCCTGTCCTGAGCAATCATGTTATTAATATCTTCAAATGTATATGCCCGCTTGACTGCCTCATCATATGTAGTTGGAGGTACTACTCCTATAACATCTCTCATGATGATCGGTTTCAACCCTTCCAAAAACTTCGTTGTCTTTTTCCTTTCAGTGTCAATCAACTCGGTAGCATATCTAGCCAATCTTCGAAACTTGGTGACATAGTCTAGCACCGTCATGCTACCTTGCTTGAGCTGCTGAAACTCAATAGCCTTCTGCCTCTTGACATGAGAGGGAATGTATTTATCTTGAAACTGTGTCTTGAATGCTGCCCATGCCTCCTCGTCAGCCATCACTGCATATGGGTCCTTGACAGTTTGCCACCACCTGTCTGCAAGCCCGTAGAATAGTGAAGCTGCGAGGTTGACCTTCTGTATACCCGTGCACATAAAGACATCGAAGATCTTCTTGATATTGACTAGCCAGTCATTCGCCACCAACGGGTCCTCATTGCCCGAAAATTCCTTCGGTGCTCTCTTCCTAAACTTCTCAAATAGTGCATTAGGGTCAGGATCCCTATTTTGAATAACAATCTGTGGACCCACGGGTGGTGCTACATTCCTGTTCTGAAGTACTTCCGAAAGTTGCCTCTGAACTTGTGCCATTTCATCATCCTTTTTTGCTAGCTGTTGTTGAAATCTGGCTTGGTTCTCATTAGCCTGCCTTTGTTGTGCTATCATTGCTTGCATAAGTTCCTGAAACTGTGTGGCTGTCGGTGTCTCAGATGCATTTGACTCATTCTGCTGACTGCCTGAAGCATGATGATTTGGAGCTTTTCTTGGAGGCATATTGCTGTAAAACAAAGAGTTAGTACACAAAAATCATGGTACAAGGGTTTCTAAGGTCCTATACCAACGAATCTATCGAACTCACGAATCCTCGCCACGTTCCTATGACCTTTCTTGTTTCTTTTTTCTTTTAAGTGCCTGAAACATGTCCCGCTCTGATACCAGTCCTGTCGCGACCCCGGAACGGATTCAGGGCCCGCGACGAGTTGAATTTTACGATAGTTTATGTTTTCCCACAGGTTCCCGCGGTGGGGATTCCCAAAGACACGCGGAATCTGACTCACACGATCAAGTATGCGGAAGCGTGTAGCAACACACATCAAGATGAGCACTAATAAATCCATAAGTGCTATGACAAAATAATAACAAGACATAGTATCAAAGGATGAAGTTAAAATGGCATTCCCATCATAGTTCAAGTTATAAGACCAACACGAAAGTAAGTTAAGTTTTTGTTACAACCCATAAGAGGCCAACAGAGGCGAATACACTTCTCAAAATAATCAAAAGAAACCCCAAAACAAAATGGTGACGAGACTCAAGAACCCGCCCGACGTCTAGATGACATCGTCGAGCTGCCACTCTCTCACAGGGGTTGGCTCACAAGCCTCCTCCTGACGCTCCTCCTCAAAGGTAACGTCTCCTGCACCTGGGCACCAACAAACAAGGGTCAAACACAACGGTTTGGCAGGTAATCAATTTAGGTGCAAGCATGAACAAATAACGTTTTAGAAAACATATAAGCAATCCTTGATTTGAAATACTACAATCACTGAGATACATTTACAGAAATATTTAATCGAGCTGAGATACTAAAACAAACTAGCATGAGTACATAATATATCATGAATAGTCATCATCCACAAAAAGCCCATCCTTTCTCTATCATTTATATAATGAAAAGAGCAAGCACGCACGACAAGCATGATATACATAATATAATCACGACACGATTTCCCACAAAGATGGGAATTCCGGCCTCCGAACCGGACACGCACGATGTGTAATAAATACACGACCAGTCTGTAGGTAGTCCACATGTTTAAGGACCCCCAGACAGTGGATCAAACTGAAAGGGCAGTCCAAGCTCAGTGGTGTTTACTTAATTCATGAATGCACAAAACACGCGAAACACTATAAAAAATTGTCGACATAAAAAGGGGAAATCACTTATCAAAACACGATGAACACGACTAGCAAAGGCATCATTAATATGCATAACACGCTTAGGAAGTGATCCCCTTTTTCTTGAAACAATTCTTCAAAACAAGCTTATACTTGAAATCCAAAACTAGTACACGATGGCACTTATCTTACCAAAACGGAATTCAAACACGAAATCTGACAAGCATGTGTTAAGGCTGCTAAATGACCTTTGTGTAATTGGGACTCCAAATGTCGGAATATATATAAGAATTGGTGTCCCCGAAATTGGGTTGCATTTCGAAGTTCCATTTACGTAATGTCAAGTCAAAACCCTTAACATAGTCTAATTTTTCAACCTTCACGAAAATACACATGAAAGATTCTTCTTCCTGAATCTGGCAGGTTCGCTCGAGTGGACTTTATAAGGCGATGACACTTCGCTCGAGCAAGACAGTTCGCTCGAGCGTATATAAGGTGCGCTCGAACGGACAACTCTCTGTCTTGCTCCAGATTATACAGAGGGCAGTTCGCTTGAGCGGACCACAGGGTCGCTCGAGCGGATAGCTCTCTGTCTGCGCTCGGACCAAACAGAAGCTTGGTCGCTCGAGCGGACAAGCTGTTGCCTATGCTCGCTGAGTGCAGAAAATGCCTTTCTCTTGCACAACCTTCACTACATTTTTCTCCTTCTTCTCATCCATCAACCACATACAATCCCTTGAGCCTTCATGCTCACCAAGGGTTTATTTATCACCATTTCACACATCCAAATCCAATAAAACATAACCATGAAGCTTGTAAACAATTTAAATGCACAATTTCTAAAATACAATGAAATCAAAACACACATGCATCATTTTCTAGAAAGATTAATTGCCTTGACCAATGCTAACAATCCTTCTCAAGCACTTCAGTCAAGCTATTCCAATGCTACAAAGAAATCCAAGAGAAAACCCACTCAAAACTCAATCAAAATGGAACAAAGAACCCATTTTAACAAAAAGGGTTTGAAAACATGAAAAACATGATCTTAAGGAACCAAAATAACTCAATGCAAAATATGGGTTGAAGCTCTTACCTAGAAATGTCCAAACAAAAGAAAGGGAAGAAAAAGGAGCTCTTGCCCAACTTGGAAACTCAAGAAACTTGCATCAATGGAGAGCTTAGGATGAGAGGAAGAAGATGGTAGCCTTGGAATCTTCTTTGAAGTCTTCTAGCTAGAGCATGCAAGGTGAGGAAGATGGAAGGGAAAGAGGGATTCTCCAGCCCTAGGTCAAGAGAGTTGCAGGAATTTGGTAAAGTGAATGAAAAGAGAGGGAGATGGGGATTAAGTGATGACAATGGGCCCCAACTAGCTGAACCTTGAAGTGACCAAAACACGATCTTGTGGGCCTCGGATGACTTCGACGAAGAATGATAAAACGATCCTCGAAATATCTAGTTTCTGAAAAGTATATTTTTGACATGGTTTTGAGATCTCGAAATTTGTGTCCAGATTTGTGCATAAAAGACAATTTTACCCTCTTTGGGCCAAAATATGGGTTTTTTGGGCTTCAAATATGAATGGGCTTAAGACGAAAGTTGTAACACATAGGAAAATCATTCAAATGAAATCAAAATCACAATCATACGGAAACCGATACGATCTATCCAAGCTTACACAGGCACTCGGGCCTTCCTGAGTGTGTCAGACTAATACTAAACGTTCTCAAAATTCCCAAAGCTATGTCCAAGACTAAAGCTAATTACTTCTAACCCAACGACAACTAAACCCAGTTAGAACTAAACACATACAAATCGCACACTAATCGAATTGGTCTAGGTCGGGGTCTAGCAAATGACCCCTTGGTCTCTCTTAGTTCATCCCATTTATCTTCTCTCCAAACACCTCAAAGATGGCTCAAAAATCTCCTAGTTTGGGAAAGGAATGAACTTCATTTTATACCAAAAAACAGCCCAACGGCTCTTCCCCGGTTGACCTGGACCCTTACCCGGTCGACCTGGTACACAACGGTCATAAAACTAACCATTTGACAGGAGCCCTAACGGCTCTTCGCAGTGGGCTCGATCGACCCATGCCTGGGACCAAAATTGCCTAAAACTTCATATTTCAAAGTAATTTCTTGAGGGAACTTTTGGGCCACTGAATCAAGCTTGGAAACATGATTTAAGTCAAACTAAGAGATTTAAAAACATGAAACATAAAAAGCCTAAAATGATTTGAAAGATTTAAAACATAGGCTAGCTTGATTTGGTAAAACTTCTTTTCAAATAAGAATGCATCCAAGTTTAAAATCAAACCATGCATAAATCAATATTTTTACAAATCTTAAAAACAATGCATGTGTAAATCAAGATTTCAAGATTTTCTAAAATAATGCATGTGTGAAAATTCAAATGATGCTTATATGATAATGCATCCATCAAATTGCAATACACAAAATTCCTAACAATCTCCCCCCTTTGCAAATTGATGGCAACTTACTCATCATTGAAATTACACACTAAGTCTTCAGCTCCCCCTAAGCTGGACAAGTCTTGAAATCTCTTGGATGCTTCTTCTCTTAGCTTGGGCTCTAGTTCTTTTTCTTCATTCTTCTTGATGCTTGGAGCTTGATTATTCTTCAAGCTTTCTTTTCATCTTCCTCTCTATGGCCAAGCATCTTCTTTAGCTCCCAAGCTTTCTTCTTTCACCTCTCCCCCTTTGACTATGCCTCTCTCTCCCTTTGGCAAGATATGCATTCTCTCCCCCTGTAGAAGATCATACAATATCTCCCCTTAGGAAGCTTGGACATTCTCTTCCCCTTTAGAGAACTTAAATGCTCTCTCCCCCTTTGACATTAAATTGTAAAGGTACCTACACACATGAAATAAGGAAAATACCTTTTAGTAGCACCTGTTAACAAAAGAAATCGAAAATGAAATACATAACATGTTATCATGTATGGAAGTAATCTCTAAGGGTTCAAAGCCAATCCAATGGTCAATTTGATCAAAACTAATACTTCCTATGAAGGTTTACACTCCCCCTCAATCCATTCTCTCCTTTTGTCAAACTTTTGACAAAGATATAACTATTTGGTTCAAGAAGAAGATGATTTAACCAATTGAGGGTCAACTTCAAGGAAAGGATTAGACACGATTAACTATAGAGCACAATATGATCAAATTACCAAAAGAGAGCAAGGTCAAGGCGATCATGGATACCAATTGAAAAAACAAAGAATACCAATTGAGATTCAATGAAAAGACTATAAAATCAATCACTCTAAAATGGAGTTATAAAGAATATAACTATTAAGATAAATCCAAATTAGAGCTATCCATGATGAAATGGGGTTTACTAAACAGAGCATCAATCAATTTAACTATGAAAATCATATGCTATGAAAGTTTTGAAATCATTTCATTAAAAAAAAATATGACTATCATGTGCAAGATGAGTGAAATGAAATTCAAACATGAAGCCAACCTCAACTAATAACCAACCAAGATTATGAATACATAAACATGGTGATCATGAGATTTACCTATATGAGCAAGAGATGTGGCAAACATGAAAATTATGATGCTAATGAAATGTGACATGGAAGAAAAATATATGACTATGAAGTTCAATCCAATGTACATAAGGTCTATCACATTCTCAAGATAAGACATCAATTGGATATGAAATCAATCGAAAATTATATTAAATGAAACCAATTGAATATGACAACATGATTAAGAGCAAGAATGTGACAAACACAAAATTCCATCAAGCATCATAAATGGATATTCATTACTTTTAATGATATAACTAATGAGCATAGTGATGAACAAAATAAATTGCAATGCAAAAGGATATAACTTGGTAATGCATGCAATTTTCAAAGTGTCAAAATCATATGAAGATATCCATCAAACATATAGATATACGAGGAAAGGATTTCAAAAGAGTTTCATATGATCAAGAACACTATTATGAAGTTGAAACATGTATACGGATGACATCACTTAGAAAATACACATGAATCAACATCATAACCATCCAAAAAAAAAAAAGACTAGAAAGCATAGAGGAGGGATTTGAGTTCTAGTATGGTTTCTACATATATAACTAATATCACAACCATACATGGAACCAAATGACATTTTCATATAAAAAGAATATAACTAAATAAGCAAAGATGTAAATGGCTTATAACAACAATCGATCATGAATAATCTAGCTAAGAAAGCTTTTGAAATCACAATCAATTGAATCATCAATAGAAATGCAATGCAAGAGATATAACTCAAAGTGAGCAAAAAGCAAATCTAACATGATGAAATTATAATCAAATGATTTTGAAAACCTTGAAATGTAACTAGAGATGTACATGAAGACAAAATCAATTGATCACGAAGAAACAATGCATTTTAATAAATGTACCTATCAAAGAACAAAATGCAAATGTATCATGACCAACAATATGATTTAACTATAAAGGATAGGTTGGTCAATGAGGTTCAAGGCCTTAAGGTTTTTCTAAGTATCTAACTTTAGGAATCCACCTAAGGTCTTGAGAGGGTTGATCCTTGAGGTCTAGTTTAGGAGTCCCACCAACTATAGGAGATTTGACTTGATAAATTTTCAAATTGAACTTATCACCATGATATTTAGATTTGACTAAATTTAGCTTAGATTGGTGATTAGTCTTTTGAGGTTGGTGAGTTTGTTTCTGAGGGGATTGATTCATTTTTATTTTCTTCTTATTTTCTCCCTTTATTTGACTTTTGAATTTTAAATTTAACTTTGTTACTTTCTTCAAAAGTTCTTTCATGTGTTGATTTAAGGGAGATAGGTTGAGAAGCTTTTTGTTTATAGATTCTTTTAAACTTGGTTTAACTTGTTTAAACTTTTTAGAATCTATCTTAGGAGACTCCATTTTAATTTATTTAACTTGTTTAATATTTTTGGAGCCTTCCTTGATTTTTAGTGTCATACCCTTCATAGATTTAGATTCTACCTTTTTGGGTTCAAAGATAGGTTTAGACACATGGCTTCTTCTTAGTTTGCACTCAAACCTAAAATGCCCTTTAATGCCACAATAATTACATTTAATCATGGGCAAAGGAGGGTGAGTGCTAGAGAATGAGGACTCACCTTTCACAAAAGTGTTGGTGAAACTAGGGTCATGTGAAATATTTCTATCAAATCCAAGACCCGTCCTATCTCTTTGAGATTTACCCAATTTAAATAACTTTTCAAATCTCTCTTCACCTTGGGTAAACTTGCACTCATACTTTTGTTTGTAGCTTTCAAGTTGAGTGACTTTGTTTATAAGGATTGAATTTTCATTTTTAACTTTTGATAGTTCATTTTCAATTTCCTTATATTTGATTAGTTCTTCATGGGCAAGTTTTAAATCAAATTTAATCTCATTAATGATATTAGATCCAAGTTCTAGAGTTTTTATCTTATTTTGAGCATTAGATAAATTTTCCTTAGTGATAGTCAACTTGGATTCTAAATTGTTAAGGTCTTCATCTTGCCTTTTTAATTGATCTCTTAGATTTAAATTTTCCTTCTTAAGATCATCATTTCCTATCTTTAATTCATTTAAATCTTCTTTAATATTATATAGGTTATGCAAAGAGATCATAAACTTAGAGTCTAAGCATTGTATAACTTCTTCTTTTTCTCTAAGTTCATCTTTTGAAGAAACTAATTCTTTGTTTAGATTTTTAGATTCTTCTCTTAATTTTTTATTTTTCTTATCAAGCTTTAAAGATAATGTATATAATTCTTCATAGGCTTGTTGAAGTTCATCTTCATTATAATCATTTTCTTCTTCTTTTAAATCAAATTGAGATTCATTAATTTGAGGGTTTGAATCTCCAATAGAAGGAAGAATGAGGGGTCTAGAAGAATCTACAAAATCTGACATAGTGGAATCCATTCTAATGATTTTCATGTAAGCACAACACTAGGGTTTTGACTCTAGGTTTTTATACCTAATCAAGAGTTCCAAAACACTTGATCCTAAAATAGAGCACAAGGCTCTGATCCCAATTGAAAGTCCTGGGATCCTAACCCTAGAGGGGGAGGGGGGAGCTTCAATTATGACCAATTTTAACTTCTTTAAATTAAACTAGTCACAAGTGGTGATTTATCAAACAAGATGCGGAATCTAATAAAATCAATCACCACAAGCAATCACCACCACACAAAGATTTATAGTGGTTCGGCCTTAATGCCTACATCCACTACCGACTTGTGATCTAATCACCCGACCGGATTTCCACTAACTATGCTTTTCAATAGGCTAAGTAATAACCTTTACAATGTTGTTTTTCTAGGCTAAACAACAACCTTTACAAGATGCTTTTCTAGGCTAAGCAATAACCTTTACACAATGCTTTTCTTAGGCTAAGCAATAACCTTTACAATAAAAAGATTTTCTCTCAATGTAGTGTCTACACAAACACTTTAAGAGATACAATTAAAGCTTAATATATTTGCCTCTAAAATAAGCGGATAAGAAATTGAAAAACTAATTCACACAAACACTAAATGAATGCAAAGATGTATGCTCATGATGTGTGTGTGTGATAACTTCAATCAAGTTAAGAACAAGGCTCAATTAATATATGCTTAAAGCATTTAAAAGATTAAGGCACATAAAAGGATTTGATTGAAGTTAAATGCAAATCACATATATGAATACAAACTTGTTAAAGACATGAAAAATCAAAGGTTCACAAGTTGTATGAAATTAATTAGCCCTAAACATGTGATGCATGTGCAATGTTGCTTTCAAAACTAAACAAATTTAACTAAAGTTTAAATGAATGAAAACAACAAATAATGTTTCAACCAAGTAAATGAATCATGCTTATAAAAGAAATCAAAGATTTAGGCTAAGCATGATTAATGAAGATTTTAAAACAAAACTTAGTTTGAAATCAAAGTGAAGAATCCAATCCAACTTAGATCAAAGATTAAAATAAGAATGGATTCAACACATCATAGTTATCATGCTAAAAGTCATTTACCAATAATTTAAACAAAGCATATAACATATGATAAATAAAAGTAAAGCTTACTTAGAGATTTAACTTCATCACATGCTTGCACGTGCACTCAGGGCATCCCTGAGCGTGTCTGACTAACACTAAATACTCTCAAAATTTCCAAAGCTAAGTCCAAAACTAAACCAATTATATTCTAACCCAACGGTCACTAAATACACACTAATCTGGCTAATCTGGGTCGAGGTCAAACAGTGGGTGTGTCCCCACGGTGGGTTTGCTTTAAATTTCCTTCTCTTTGATTTCTCTCTTAATTTCTTTCATCTTGCGACCCTAATTTCTAAATTTCCCTGAACATCAATTAAATCTAATTCAGTCTAAATATTTTTTTTTCAAAAATAATGATGCTATGCATGGTGTCCAATAATGTAGAAATTGATAATTTCACCAAGACATGCATTTTTATGAGATCTTTACTGATTTTCACTTATCTTCAACCATGAGAGTCCAATTGTATGTTTTTTTTTTTTTTGTAAATCTATTAATTCAGTGCATTTTGTTTTAATTAAGTCCACAAATTTATATGAAATAATGAATTAAAAATACAAACTTGTGGACTTATCACACCCCCCAACCAGCGTCTTGCTAGTCCCTAACAAATGATGCGATAACAGGAGTAAACCTAACTTAAGAACGCAAAAAAAAAAAAAAAAAAGAAGAAAGGAAGCCACTTTCGCTGGTACTCTCGATTGCATTTAGCCTATGCAACAAGCCCTTAAACCCCTATGTTACCCTTAGTGGACAACTTGTGCCTAGTGAGGGTTTACAGTGAATACATCCACAAAATTCATTTTCTTTAAATGAAAATAAAATAGAGCCTAAAGAAATCAAAAGAAACTTTTCAAAGGATTTTTTTTATATTCATCGAATAATCTCAATTTCCGAAATAATCGAAGTGAAAGATAATCTCATAATCCGTTCACTGGTTCGCCATATTTTTCTTTTCAGAAAACGTGTTGAACACAGTGCGTGAGTGAATTGTATGTATGGATAATTGAAGTGTTAAATGATTAACAATGACGTTTTTTGAAAAATACCCTAGAAATACTCAGGTTGACCTAGACTTAGCTTGAACGTAGGTCATCTCTCAAGGCAACTATGACAGCTTTCTCACTACCCTTTTCTCTTTTCTTTAAATAGGGCTCCTTTGGGTGAATTTGGCTTTTGTAACAAGACATAAGGAGCAAACCCACGTCTCATGTATTTCACCATTTTTCAAATAAATGCATCCCTATTTTTCTTATCCTTCTTTTTTTTTTCCTTTTTGTTTCTTTTTTATGGTCCACAACAATAGGCAGTCCTTCTCATGCGCCCAAATTAATTCAATAGCTTGTGGTTGATCAAACCATGCAAATGAACTAGGGAACCTAAGTCCAACAAAACTTTTGGCCTCCTATCCTATTTTAAGTGATTTTTCCAAAACAATTATAGTATCTCGTTATAAAACTTTAAAAAGCATACTACTAGTGTAGTGAAAGATAAAATATTTAACCATTTTTCAAAATTTAATTATTTTTCAAGTTTTTTTTATTCTTTTTTGTCCCTAGATTATTGAATTCGTGAACCAGACTCAGTTTTTGTTTAAAAGTTTGAAAATCCCAAATTTCGAGATATCGTCGTTTTATAAAAAATTTCTCAAGAATTTTCTTTTTCCAACCTAGTAAAAATTACAAAAATAGAAAAAATTGTGAGAAATTCTCCTAAATCCTAGAAAATAAAGGAAAAGTGTGTGAAAATTTTGTCTAAAGATAGACGAGTGTGCTTGTCTCCAGCCCCCAACCTAAGATGAACTTCGTCCTAGATGTTTATGCATGTAATGCAACGCATGTGAAAATATAATATGAGGAGTAACAGTAAATGGGGTAAGGTGAAATAAAGCACCTGGGATCGTGAAGCTTTTCAAAACCCTGTCCATGGTTAGACAAAAGCCACAAAAATAAACAAAGAAAAAGGCTACCTTTAAACCTAACTTGGGATCCACCTAGATCCCAAATAAAATTTTCCTCCACACACTAAAAAAGGATGCTAAGAAATTTTCAGAAATATGGATGTTCCTTGTCAAGTGTTGAAGGAATGACCACCATCAAAATCTCTTCCTCTCATAGCAATGAGTCTTTGAACCCCATAGGAAGAGGTATCCACTCGAAATTGGGTGGTCTATGGTCCTCTCGTACCAACAATGCTTTAAAACAAATTTTCTCATTTTCTTCTTGCATGGGTGCAGTATGTGGTGGCATTATTAGAATTTGGAAAAGATGCCGCGTATGTTTCTGAAAACTCAAACTCGAAAGTCTGAAAAAGGCCATCATCCTTAAAATTCTCAAATTGATTATTCATGAGGGGCACACAGTGTGCATATGTTGTTTCCATTAAAATTGGATCATCAAAGTCTTGGAAATCAACAATACTTGATTCCATAATTTTTGAAGAATCGAGATCAGAATCAAAATCTAAAAGTGACTCCTTGGAATCTTCTTTGTTCAAAATCTCCTAGTGGGCTCGGCTTGATCGTTGGGGAAAAGGGGCCATTGGCTTGTATGGTTCAAGGTCAGACTCTTCTTCGATTAAATCACCAACATATGTTCATCATCACCCTTAGACAATGACGGCGTGTTTGTGTGATCCGTTGGTTGGTACAGGTTGGTCATTGAATGGTAAATCATCACTTTGAATATCATTCTTACAACTAAGGGTGATGTCATTTTGAACCATCTCTAACTGAATTTGACTGTGTGAACTAAGGATTTCGCTTGCGCCTTTCATGTATTTTTCATATATGTCCTCCAATGGGAGTAGTGGTGGGGGTACATATGAGCACTCATATGACAGTTGTTCATATGACCACTCAAGTGGTGGGGGAGTGTATAACACATCTTGAAAAGGATGGGCATATGACCCTTCCGACGTAGGATTTTGGTAGGAATTGAAGAAATTATTCATGGGCCCATTTCCCCAATTATAATCGTGATGACCATCCCAAGGTGATCTATACGTGTTACCTATGTTACAAGACCATTGATAAACATTGGTTTCATTCGCTTGTTCTCGCAACACCTCTTCAATAGAAGGGTTTGTCAAACAATTATTAGAAACTGGGGTGTTGTATTCATAATCTTCCCACATGTTTGTATATTGTGTGTGGTATAGTTAATCACGTAAGGACCTCTTAGGTTGGTCATCTTCCATTACTGTCCAATTTGGTTGAAGGTAGTCCTAGTCCCCTAACCGAATGTGGTTCACTAGAATTACCATGTGTTTCATATGCAATATTACTCAATTGCCTAGATGAACCCGAAGACTTTAAAAAAATTGGGATTTTCAAGAGACCTCTTGATTTGCGATTCCCTTTGTTGGAACATATTACAAGTGTGGAATCAAGAGGGGAGGGTAGCTATTTTTTCCTGTGATCGATTTTTTTGACCTAAAGAGGCAAATAAACTAAAAATAACCCAAAAATTAAGTTCCTAAAAAGAATTCTGGATTTTATTCAAATTTTTAGTCAATTTCCTTGCCAAAAAGCCGAAATCGGAAGGTTTCAAACCAAACCCCCCCCCCCCCCCCCCCCCCCCCCCCCTAAAACCTTTTTTTTGAAAATTCTAGAAAATTTTCCAGCAACTTAGGAGGCTCAAAAGTGATATAAAAAAAAACACTAGATTAATCCTTCACAATAATAATTTACCTAAACTACTTATTAATTGGACAATAAATCATGGTAATTTTCTAGAAAAGTGAGGTTTTTGATCAAAATCATAAAGTAATTATTTTTCAGATCTGAAATTAGCCAATCTTAGTAAAAATAATCAGAATTTTAATTCTCCTTTTTAATGTCCGAGGGCTGGTCCAAGCATTTCATGCATGCTACCCCTAATCTAGTATGATGATTGGAATTAAATCACACCCATAAAGTGATTAAAAAGTAAGGTTAGAAAATTACCTTTGTGCGTTTGTTTGCTCCTCGGCAACAACGCCAAAAACTTGATCGATTCCCCAAGTGTAGGGTCGTCATGATACCATTACACCCGGTGAGTACGGAGTAAAATTCACAAGGAGCTAGTAGAAAGCCACTTAACTTGTCCAAACAAAAGATCCTAGTTCTAACTTAATTAAAATCTAATTAAATTAAAAAAAGAATTTCCATATAACTGAAATTGGAAATTAATTACAACTTTTCCAACAATTAAAATAAAATTAGACTAAAGCAACCCTAGACTAACTAGAATCTGCAAAAACAAAAGACCAAATCAAACCATCCAATTTGTGGAATTAAGAATCAGAATTAATTAAAGTAAAAATTCAGAAATGATAATAAGAAATTTGCACCCGAAGGATGAGAATTAGTTTCTTTTCCAAGCACTAAAAATACAAATGTTTTAGATCAATGCCTCCCATAAGGATGAGCCAAGATGAAAATTCGAAATTGTTGATGTTTGTGAGAGGTATCACACTCACCCAGGCTCCAATATGTATCTTCACCACTTAGAGGGTCTTAAGCATTCAATATATCTGGGGAAAATAATGAATCAAAAGAACTTAATTAATGAAAATAAAGTCAATAAATAACAAAGATCTCACCTTTTATTGATCATGTCCTCGCATATAATTAGTCAAAGATTTACAGCTTCTTCTTCCTCCATGGATTACCAAAGAATTATCACCCCTCCATCTTCTTCTTCTTCTTTATAAAGATTCACAATTATTTGCTTTGCATAAGTATAAGAAAAAAGGAGGATGAGAGAGGGAGAGAAGAGAGATATGGATGTCCTTGGAGAGAGTGTGGGACGTGTTTTTTTTTTTTTATCCTCTTGGTTTGAAAGATTTCACATCTTGGAAAGTTTGACCTAAGAGTCTACTATCTTTGAAACTCTCCTTCATTCTTTATCTTCCTTGTTTAAGTGTCTTGGATTTCTTTCCTACTTGAATTCAAATTTGAATCTTGAAAAAGATCTTCTCACCAGAAGGACCGAAATTCTGAAATTTTGTGACACTGATGGGTCGCACCATGGCAGGCCTTTACCTTGGGATTTGCGCCCAATGTGAGTGGGTCCCATGGTGGGTCTTCTTTAAGTCTCCTTCTCTTTGATTTCTCACTTAATTTCTTTTTTCTTGCGGGCCTCAATTTCTGAATTTTCGTGCACATCAATTAAATCTAATTCAGTTTAAATATTTTTTATCAAAAAGAATAATGTTATGCATGGGGCCCAATAATGCAGAAATTGATAATTTCACCAAGACATTCTTTTTTATGAAATCTTTAATGATTTTCACTTAAATTCAACCATGAGAGTCAAATTGCATTTCTTTTTTGTCTTTTTTGTGAAAATCTATTAATTCAATGCATTTTGCTTTAATTAAGTCCACAAATTTATATGAAATAATGAATTAAAAATAGAATTTTGTGGACTTATCAGCCAACGTCATCGAGGTTGACCGTCATCTCATTGAATGGCATGTGGAAAGTGTTCGTCTCTCGCTACCCTCTCTCCCCAAAAGATGACCCGAGAATTTTATTGACGTGATAAGAACCTATAATCAATGTGGCTAGGCCTGACTTAGCAACCAAATCATTAAGTCTTTCATTTTTTTTTTTTTGATAGGCAACGAAGAAAATATATTAAGAAAAGAAAGGGTGTTACAAATGTTAGATAGAGTGGTCTCAATTCATCAGTTGATGTAATAAATTGATTAATTTCTTTATTTATCAATAAAATCATGCTTTCCTTTCATGAGATGAATGGTGTTTATTACTTAATGCACTTGACCAATACATATGACATAATGGTTCATGAGATGAACTTGGGCCCATTAGTATATTAGATGAGATATATGTATATGGATGAGATCCACATACATGAGATATGTGTCGCAAATCTTATACTTAAAAATATCTTCACAACCATTGATGAGACTGGGCATCTCATCTAATAAGGTTGCAGCACTTTGATCACTATGAGATAGTATGACTTGTCTCGATCATCAGAATGTAAGATTCTGGATCATAGTGCTGGTACATTGGATGTATTGAAGGACCATGAGAAGCACCTTATGAATTATTGTCTCGATTTAAGGACATCTCTCATAATTCCCTAGCAATAAGCTCTCAATCCTGAGACATTGATGAAGTCAAGTTTCTGTCTATTCATTTGCTTTGAGTCACCAATGAGTGAGGCCAACTGTAGGTCAACACCTCCGTCTCTTGGGTACGTGGTAGTAGGACTGTGGGAACATACAATGATCAAGATGGAATCTATCTATATTATCCCCTTCTGCCAATTAATGGATTTATCATTAGTAAGTGCGCACCCATCTTGATTAAGAGTTAATTGGATGGTACTGATGATCACTGTGATTAATTGGGGCTCAAGGATAATAAGATGTGGATCTAAGATTGGATGGGACAGATTTATTCCAATTGATCCATGGATATTGATAGAGGGGCATACTTGTGGTAATTGAGAAGTTTAGGGTCTTCATTGTAATTTATTCCTAAGACTGGAGTGCAATTGCATTTATATAGTAGTGTTATTTGCAATTAACTGTGGGCCCGGATTGCACATGAGATGTGGGGTCGCATGTCCCAGTTGGAGCCAGCTTTCTAAGGAATCCCTAGTGGTCCCCACGCTAGCCCAAGATATTAGAAAGTTATTAATCTTACTTGAGCTCTAAAAGGAAGGAATTAGAAAGTTACTATTTCTATTTGAAGTGAGACTTCTAATAGTGGTAATAGTAAGCTACTAATTTGTATGGAAGTGTGACTTCTAATGCAATTAGTAAGAGAGTCTTAAGAGGAGATTTGATGCTATATAAAGGGGAAGAATCCCCCTTGGACGTCCATCCTTGGTATTCATGCCCAAAACATCTCTTGTGCAAGAGTTGCACATCTCTCCTCTTTCTCTCTCTCTTCTAGTTTCCTTAGAGTTTCTAGTAGGGTTTTCTCTTGGAGATCCCACCCATCTTCTTGAGAAAAGAGATCTGATAGAGGGTCATAGCGTGAAAGACAACAAGGTCTTGGAGATCTCTAATTGCTTCAAAAAGAGCTCTTGATCAAGTTGATTGTCTTCTCTTCCATTAGAGCACTACCGGGCTCCAAAGGTATAATCTACTTCTCTATTTACTGTGGATTGTTTTGGATGCATGTAGTTGTTGATTTCTATCTTTTAGATAGGTTTTATTGTTGTACTTGATTCATGAGATGGAGGGATTGTGGATATGGTTTATGGCCTTCTGGATAGTTGATCCTTGAGTCAAGTGGGTCAAAAAGTTTTGAAAACCTATCCACGAGGCCCACCTATTTCCAACACTTACACTAACGGTTATAACAACCCTGGAGACTTCTGTTGTTCTGCCTTTATCAACTGACAAGTCATGCAACGGGAGACAAATGCTGCAATCTCTCTCTTCATGTTGTTCCACCAAAATCTGCCCTTCAAATTCTAATACATCTTCATACTGCTTGGATGCATGGAGTACTTTGTGTTAGTTTTATGGTCTCAATACCAGTATATGATGAATAGATTGATTAATTTCTTTATTTATCAATATAATCATTTTTTCCTTTCATGAGATGAATGGTGATTTATTACTTAATGCACATGACCAATATATATGACATAATGGTTCATGAGATGAACCAGGTCCCATTAGTATATTAGATGTGATATATGTATATGGATGAGATCCACATACGGGAGATATGTGTCACAAATCTTATACTTAAAATATCTTCACAACCAGTGATGAGATTGGGCATCTCATCTGACAAGGTTGCAGTACTTTGATCACTATGAGATAGTGTGATATGTCTCGATCATCAGAATGTAAGATTCTAGATCATAGTGCTGGTACATTGGATGTATTGAAGGACCATGAGAAGCACCTTATGAAATACTGTCTCGATTTAAGGACTGCTCTCATAATTCCCTAGCAATGGGCTCTCAATCCTGAGACATTGATGAACTCAAGTTTCTGTCTATTCATTTGCTTTGAGTCACCAATGAGTGAGGCCAACTGTAGGTCAACACCTCGGTGTCTTGGGTACGTGGTAGTAGGACTGTGGGAACATGCGATGATCAAGATGGAATCTATCTACATTATCCCCTTGTGCCAATTAATGGATTTATCATTGGTAAGTGCGCACCCATTCCGATTAAGAGTTAATTGGATCGGTACCAAATGATTACTATAATTAATTGGGGCTCAAGGATAATAAGATGTGGATCTAATATTGGATGAGACAGATTTATTCCAATTGATCCATGGATAATGATGGAGGGGCCTACTTGTGGTAATTGGGAAGTTTAGGGTCTTCATTGAAATATATTCCTAAGACTGGAGTGCAATTGCATTTATATAGTGGAGTTATTTACAATTAACTGTGGGCCCGGAGTGCACATGAGATGTGGGGTCGCGTGTCCCAGTTGGAGCCAGCTTTCTAAGGAATCTCTAGTGGTCTCCACGCTAGCCCAAGATATTAGAAAGATATTAATTATAGTAGAACTCTGAAAGGAAATAGAAAGTTACTATTTCTATTTGAAGTGAGACTTCTAATAGTGGTAATAGTAAGTTACTAATTATTAATGGAAGTAAGACTTCTATTTTAATTAGTAAAAGAGAAAGTTACTAATCATATTTGAAGTAAGACTTCTAATTTTGTTTTAGTAAGCAACTAATTGTTATGAAAGTAAGACTTCTATTTCAATTAGTAAGAGGAGGTTGCTAAGTGCTATAAAAGGAGGAAAAGAGGAGGCTTGGACGTCCATTACAAGTCCCACATAGGGATTCACGCCCAGCCCATGTAATAGTGCAAGAGTTGCACTCCTCTCTTCCTCTCCCTCTTCTAGTTTCTCTTCTAGTTTCCTTTAGGGTTTTTCTCTTGGAGATCCCACCATCTTCTTGAGAAAGAGAATCTGATACGGGTCATAGCGTGGAAGATCAAAGGGTGTAGGAGATTCTGATTTGATTAATTGAAAGCGTTCATCATCAAAGAAAGAATACAAATCCTCCATTAGAGCACAAGAAAGCTCCAAAGGTATATCTACATCCTTGTATGTTGTGGATTTCGTGGTTGCATGTTTATGTGCTATTTTCTATCTTCTAGATAGTATTTGTTGCTGTATATGGTTATGAGATTGAGGGATTGCATCCTGGATTGGGTTTGTTGCCTTCTAGATAGTTGATCCCTGCATCAAGTGGGTCAAAAGTTTTGAAACCTATCTGAATGGCCCACCTATTTTCCAACACTTTGTACTATGGGCCTCTATTATAATATCATTCCTCAAATCTTCAATGTTGGGCACGCATAGACGGTCATGGTAGTACAAGACTCCATCAACATTACGAAAGTCAAGACGGTCTGCTATATGTTCTAAAATCTTGGCCAACTCTGGATCTTGCAACGAACTATCCTTGATCTTCTGAATGAAGAAAGGCTCTGACACTGACAAGTTGGCTAATAATACACCTTTTCTCAGTGGCTGTAGGTTTATTCTCAACTCTTCAAATTGCTCAAAAAAAAAAGTGCCACTTAAATTTGCCAAGCCTACTGATTTTCTGCTCAAGGCATCAGCAACTACATTCGTTTTCCCTTGGTGATACATGATTGGGAAGTCATAAACCTTGATGTATTCCATCCATCTTCTCTGCCTCATGTTCAATTCCTTCTGAGAAAATAAGTACTGTAGGTTGCGGTGGTCGGAGTGGACTTCAAACTTCTCTCCATAAAGGTAATGTCTCCACATTTTCAACGCAAAGACAACCGCTGCTAATTCAAGATCATGGGTGGCATAATTCTTTTCATGGTCTTTCAACTGTCGGGATCCATAAGTAACAATTTTTCCCTATTGCATCTGTAAGACCCCGTCCCGAGTGAACTCGATTAGTACTAATTAAGTTGTGTGTTAGTTCTAAGCTTGATTAGTGATTTTGGCTAAGTTGGGTTTGGATTAGCTTTTGAAATAGTTTTGGGGAATTTTGATTGCTTTGTGATAGTGGGGCCCTTTGGGGGTTCCTTTTTATGACCTTGCATGCGCTTGAGGAATTATCGGATATTTTGCATTCATTTTTTTAATCTCGTTTTATTTGTATTGTTAATCCCTACAACTTTCATGTTGATCCCGTCCCTGTTCGAGATCCCGAAACCCGATTTCATAGCCTTGAGGGCAAAACAGTCATTGTACACAATATCTGTACCCAAAACTTGATATTCCCGAAACCCACAAAACATATACTTTTTGAAAACTAGATATTTCGGCAATCATTTCTTCCTTCTTCGTCGAATTCATCCGAGATCCCGAAAGCCAAGATTTCAGCCCTTGAATGTCTTAAGTAGTGGGACCCATCTCCATTTGCTTATATAAGGAGATCCATCTTCCTCATTTTCCCTTTTTCCAGCACAAAAAGAGAGTCTATGGTTTGTTTGACAACTTTTTTTCTTCTTCTTGCTCTCTCCATCTCCAATCCACACCAAACTTGCACCAATCAAGAAAGGGAGGTTATCATTCTCTTCCCCACCTTACAAGCTTCCTTTTGATAACATTTGTAGAGAAATCCACCAACTTTGAGATCTTCATTGAACTAAACCTTGCCATTTGGAGAAACTACAAGTAAGTAATTCTTTCCTTTTTCTAGATTTGTATTCTTCTAGCCCTAGAGAAGCTCCATCTTCATTATTGTAAGGTTTCCCTTTCTATTTCATTGTTTGACCAATTTAGGGTTTGTTTGTTTTGGGGTTTTGTTCATAGCTTGAATCTTTGGATTGGAAGAGTATAAGAGCTTGATTTTCTTATTAGAAGACCCAAGGCAAGTGGATGATTTGATTTTTATAAGCTTTCATGATTTTTGGTATTTTTCCACTCTTGCCTATTTATTGCATTGGTTTGAAATAAATGCGCATGATAGAGTTTGGTAGTGCTGCATTTATGGCTTATAAGTGTATTGGTGAATGACATTTATTTTCTTCTTGTTTGTACCAAATGTACCCTATTGTGAAATGGTTCCCTTCTTTCTTTCTTTGTATGGGATTTGATGTTGATGGAGGAAGTGATGGAATGAACCCATATTGGAGTTATGGAGAAGTGTAGATAGTTGCATTGGAGGAGCATTTGGCTCAGTTTTTATTGCAAGGATTAGGTGGAAGTGAGGAGAGTGGTTTTGAGGAGGAAAAATGGCTCAAATGTGAACACAGTGGGTGTTTCCCGCACCTGGCGGTCAGCCAGCGGTCACCTGTTAGCTAGCCATCTGGTGACTGGCGGCTAACTGCCAGATAACCGAACAGTCGCGGTTACTTTTCGAGAGAGCAATATTTTCTCTTGAAAACACGGTCAGCCTCACGGTTAGCCAGCGGCTAACCGCCGAACCCTCGGCGGCTAACCGCCAGCCAACCGACCCATTTGGTTGCTTTTCCATAGAGCAACATTTTCTCCTGAAAGTACGGTCAGCCTCACGGTTAGCCAGTGGCTAACCGCCGAACCCATCGGCGGCTAACCGCCAACCAACCAAACCTTTCAGTTACAATTCCAGTAATCTGTCTTTCTGTCAGGCCAACTGCGGTCAGCCAGTGGCTAACCGCAGAACCCATCGGCGGCTAACCGCCATCTGACCGTAAGGTAACCGAAATTACCCAGACAACCATTCCGGAGAGCTCCTCGCTCGAGCGAACTCTCCAGTTTGCTCGAGCGCTGAGCTTTGTCAGTCGAAGGAGATTCACTGGGCATTGTATGAGGCCACCTGAGAAAGAAACCATATCACGAAAATGTCATTCGAAGTTCTGGAAAATTCAAAGTGTATAAGGAGCCCGGAATGTCCCCAAACTCAAAGAGTACCAAATTATTATCAAATCGACATACGGGATCCCTATTCACTTCAAATAAATCTTGAACCCGATACTTTACCCGAGATTTCAATGGTTCATTGTACTTGTCGCGACCCCGGACCGGGAATCCCAATCCGGGATCGGGACATTAGTGGTGTGATGATTATTCAAGATGATTACCTACATCCACAATATATAATTTATTTAATTTCCCACAGGTGTCCGCGGTGAGGATATCACAACCTTGCACGAATGTTTCTTTATAGTGCGGAAGCGTGTAGCAAATCAAATAGTTGGACTATCTCTAGTCATGCAAGCATTAACATCAAATATCAAAACTGTATCAGAAAGAGCAATGATCTATAGCATGTTTCCCAAAAGTTGTTAAAGTTAGACAAAATATCATTTAGTTACATTCCCCAAAATTAGAGGCCAACAAAGGCCAATATTACAAAATAATAACCCAAAGAATAGTTAACAAGTCCTCCCCAAAATGTTACGCCTCTTGGCAACCCGATGTCTACATGACATCGTCAGCACGCCACTCAACTAGAGGCTGCAGCTCACCTACCGCCTCCTCCGACTCCTCCTCAAGGAAACCGGCAACGGGACCTGAGTACCAAAGCAAAGGATCAGACACGACGGTCTGGCAAGAGAGTGGGAAGATACAACAACATAAAATAGATGAAATATCTCGAAAAGCAAGGAAATCTGTTAAAGCAAGAACTCTCATAAAATAGATAAATCATTTGCTAGAAACATGTAAACAAGATAAAACATATGAGGTAACCAAGGAAATCGGGAAATAAAAAGGTGGCAATCACATAAAGCTAAGTCCTCTGTCACTAAAGTGACAACAGTATCACGGGACGTTGATCTCAATCACACAAGGTGAGGAGAAGCAACGTAAACATATATACAATATAAATATACGGGAACGGGACCACGGTAGCGAGCCGGGTATCGGGACGGGACCACGGTAATGACCGGGTGTTGGGATCCAAACTGCAGCTGGCGGGACGGGAGAGGGATTTCCAAGTCGGTGGATCAAACCGACAAGGTATCCAAGCTTAGTGATGCCGACTCATAGGATAAATAACACATCGAGACATATGCAAGTAAATAAAGTGCAAGTAAATCAATGAACGGGCAAGAATATTCAATATATAACTTTCATTTCATATCGGGCAATACTCTTCGGGACGAGTCCATGTTACTAGTGTAACCATCAAGCTTTCGGGAAAACAGATTATGTAAAGTAAATCTTGGAAAAGAAGAAATAAAATGAATTATTACAATTCCGGGAAAATATTGATTTCAAGATCTATTTAAGTGGATAGGGGTCCCGTATGTCAATTATTGAAATAATTTGGTACTCCTTGAGTTTGAAGACATTCCGGGCTCCTTATGCACTTTTACTATTTTTAAAACTTAATATGAGCTTATGGATAGTACTAGATGCTATGATAGAAGAATCAAGACTATAACGGTCCATCCTAAGTATGATGTCAACCCGGAACCATCGAGCAACCTACTCAGTCACCGAAAGGAATTGAATTCGCGATACCCAAGGAAATAGACTTTGCATTTAGGTATGAAGAAGGTATTGTGTCGTTCCATCCCGTTCAAGATTGAAATAGATTGAACTTCGATGTATTCCGAACCAACCTTGAAGAGCATCGGCTCAAGACGCTCTCACATATGGTCAAGTGAGTCCAAGGAGGGTAGCCAAGGTCCACAAAAAAAATAAATCTCAAAACCCACTCGGTCCGATCGATCGGCCGAAATTTCTGTACCAGAAATACACAGGGTCCGATCGATTGGCCGATCGATCGGCTCAAAAAGCCTTATAGTTAAAAGTCATACCGATCGATCGGCCTGTAGGTCCGATCGATCGGCACTGGGCGTGAAACATGCCCGGGAACTTGATTTTTCTCCTTCTTGTTTCCTTTCCTTCCAACACCTCAACAACCACAATTAACTATGAACAAGGAGACTTAAACACATGATTCCCAGACATTAAATGAGGCTATCAAGATGTGTAAAGATCATTTATTTCAACCATGGAAAAATCAATGAAAGCAATCAATGAAAGCATGAAAACCATAAATACTTCACCAAACCATTTCAAACTTAAAAACATCCAAACATTCACTTGCCTCAAGTCCAAGCTAGCCAAAAACAAGCCTCTACTCACTTCTTAAGCTTACTTCCAAGCTACAATCAAAAACCCCAAAAACAACCCTAAAATGGGTTACACAAAGAATGAAAATGAAAGAACTTCCAATAATGCAAATGTAGCTTCCCTAAGGCTAGAAGATCACTAATCTAGGAGATGAATAAGATCACTTACTTGCAAGGTCCCCTAATGGACAAGGTAAGCTCAAGGGAAGTCTCAAAGTTGATGGATTCTTCTAAAAATAGTATCAAGAGGAAGCTTGTGAGATGAGGAAGAGATTGGTAATCTCCATTTCTTGATTGATGAGCTCTTGGTGAGGCTTGGAGATGGAGAAGCAAGAAGAAGAAAAGAAAATCAATGAAAACCCTAGACTCAATAGTTGTGCTGGAACATGAAAATGGAGAAGGAAGGGAAGGGTTCCTCTTTGTTAACACTTGGGTGGTTGGGTCCCACAACTTAAAGAACTACGTTGGCTGAAATCATCTCTCTCGGGTCCTCGGATGAATTCGACGAAGAAGGAAGAAATGTTCGTCGAAATATCTAGTTTCCAAAAAGTGTATGTTTCGCGAGCTTCGAGAATATTAAGTTTTGGGTACAGATTTGGTGTGAAATGACTGTTTTACCCTCAAGGCTATGAAATCGGGTTTCGGGGCCTCGAATGGACACGGGATCAACATGAAAGTTGTAAGAATCCACAAGATGAATGCAACGGGCCAAAAACACAATTTAAAACAAGTCGGGAAAATTTCACAAGAAAATGCAAAGCCGAAAAAGGGAACCCCCAAAGGGCCCCACAAGCTATCAATCACTCCAAAAGGCCCAAAACTAGAATCAAGGCTATTCCAAACCCAACTAGACCAAAAACACTAATCAAGCTTAGCACTAACACGCAACTTAATTAGCACTAAACGGGTTCACTCGGGTCGGGGTCTTACATCCTCCACCCCTTAGGGCATTTGGTCCTCCAAATGAAACATAAGACTCACCTCTGGTAGAAGATGTGGGTACTTCTTCTGCACTTGATCTCGTAATTCCCATGTGGCCTCTTCCGGTCCATGATTCTCCCACAATACCTTCACCCACTGAATAGTCCGAGTCCTCAACTCTTGTTCCTTTGTATCGATGATCTCAACGGGCTTCTCTACATAGGTAGCATCCTCTCTGATCTCCAATGGTTCATGCCGGAGCACATGCAAAGGATCGGGAACATACTTCTTCAACATAGACACATGGAAGACGTTGTGTACACCAGATAGCTCAGGTGGTAAGGCCAATCTATAGGCCACGTCACCAATCTTGCTCACAATGTCATATGGTCCAATGTATCTCCGTGATAGCTTGCCCTTCTGTCCAAATCTCAATGTTCCCCTTGTAGGTGACACCTTCAAGAAAACCTTGTCTCCTTCCTTGAACTGTAAATCTCTGCGATGGGAGTCTGCATAGCTCTTTTGTCTACTCCGGGACACTTTCAAACGCTCTTGAATCAGCTTGATCTTGTCGCTGGTCTCACTAACCATAGTCGGCCCATGAAAACTGCGAGTACCAACTTCTTCCCAACAAACAGGTGTCCTACACCTTCTGCCATACAAAGCTTCAAAAGGAGCCATCCCAATGCTCGAGTGGTAGCTGTTGTTGTAAGCGAACTCACACAACGGTAGAGTCTCATCCCATTGAGTCTTGAAATCTAACACACAAGCACGGAGCATATCCTCAAGAGTCTGAATCGTCCTCTCTAACTGGCCATCTGTCTGAGGGTGATACGCTGTGCTGAACTGTAATCTCGTACCCATAGACTCATGCAATGTCTTCCAGAATCTCGAGACAAATCTACTGTCTCTGTCAGAAGTGATCGAAACTGGTTGCCCATGACGACTGACGATCTCGCTGACGAACAACTCTGCCAAAGGTAGCATGTGCATCTTCTTCCCTGTCTTCATAGCAAGGAAATGCGCTGACTTGGTGAGACGGTCCACAATGACCCAAATCGCATCGTAACCTCTGCTAGTCCTCGGTAATCCCGAAATAAAGTCCATGGTAATGTGCTCCCACTTCCATTCCGGAATTTCTAATGGTTGTAACAACCCTGGAGGCCTCTGATGCTCTGCCTTAATCAACTGACAGATCATGCAACGGGAGACAAACGCTGCAATCTCTCTCTTCATATTGTTCCACCAAAATCTGCCCTTCAAGTTCTGATACATCTTCGTGCTGCCTGGATGCATAGAGTACTTTGTGCTATGAGCCTCAGTCATAATGTCGTTCCTCAAATCTTCAATGTTAGGCACACACAAACGGTCACGGTAGTACAAAACTCCATCAACAAAACGGAAGTCAGGACGTTCTGCTATATGTTCTGAAATCTTAACCAACTCTGGATCTTGCAACTGACTGACCTTGATCTTCTGAATGAAAGAAGGTTCTGACACTGCCATGTTAGCCAACAAAACACCCTTCCTTAGAGGCTGCAAGTCTAAACTCAACTCTTCAAACTGTTCAAAAATACAAGTGCCACTAAGATTCGCCAAGCCTACTGATTTTCTACTCAAGGCATCTGCAACTACATTTGCTTTCCCCGGGTGGTACTTGATTGGAAAATCATAGTCCTTGATATATTCCATCCATCTTCTCTGCCTCATGTTCAAATCCTTCTGAGAAAACAAGTACTGTAAGCTTCGGTGGTCGGAGTGAACTTCGAACTGCTCTCCATAAAGGTAATGTCTCCACATCTTCAATGCGAATACAACCGCTGCTAACTCCAGATCATGGGTGGCATAGTTCTTCTCGTGCTCTTTCAACTGTCGAGATCCATACGCAATCACTTTTCCCTCTTGCATCAACACGCAACCAAGTCCAACATTAGAAGCATCGGTAAAAATGGTGAAACCGCCGCTCCCGAATGGTAAAGTAAGGACTGGTGCTGTAGTCAATCTCTTCTTTAGTTCTTGGAAACTCTCTTCACACTGCTCTGTCCACACGTATGGTGCATTTTTCCTTGTCAACTTCGTCAAGGGTGACGCAATCGACGAAAAACCTTGCACAAACCTCCTGTAATAGCCTGCCAATCCCAGAAAACTCCTGATTTCTGTCACATTCTTCGGTCTTTCCCAATTCACTACTGCTTCAATCTTGGACGGATCCACTGACAAACCTTCTCTAGAGATAATGTGCCCTAAAAATGCTACTTGGTCTAGCCAAAATTCACACTTATTAAGCTTAGCATACAACTGATTCTCTCTCAAGAGCTGCAATGCAATCCTCAAATGCTCTTCATGCTCTTCCTTGGTCTTGGAGTACACCAAAATATCATCTATGAACACTACAACAAACTGATCTAGATACTCTGCAAATATCTTGTTCATCAATGCCATGAACACTGCCGGTGCATTAGTCAACCCAAATGGCATCACTAGAACTCATAGTGGCCATATCTTGTCCGGAAAGCTGTTTTCAACACATCTGCTTCTCTAACTCTCAACTGATGGTAACCGGATCTCAAGTCAATCTTCGAAAAGAATGATGCACCTTGCAACTGATCAAACAATTCATCTATTCTTGGTAATGGATACTTGTTCTTGATGGTCACTTGGTTCAATCTTCTGTAATCTATACACATCCTCATCGAACCATCCTTCTTCTTAACAAACAACACTGGAGCTCCCCATGGTGAAACACTTGGTCTCACAAAACCTTTGTCCAACAACTCTTGCAACTGGGTCTTCAATTCCCCCAACTCTGCTGGAGCCATTCTATATGGTGCAATAGATATCGGAGCGGTCCCTGGTAGCAACTCGATAGTGAAATCGATCTCTCTCATAGGTGGCAAACCTGGAATCTCCTCCGAAAAAACATCCGGGAATTCCCAAACAATTGGGATCTCCTCCACCCCTTGGGACCGTTTATCCTCCGTGATAAACACTAAATAAGCTTCACAACCACTTCTCAAAAGTCTGTCAGCCTTCAACGCTGAAACAAACCCTGCACGAGGATTCCTCCTCTCTCCCTGAAATGACACTCCTGCTGGTGTCTCAACCAACTTGAAAGTAAGGGTCTTATGGAAACAATCCATTGTGGCATGGTACCCTGCCAGCCAATCCATCCCTAGGATGACATCATAATCAAACATCTCCAAAGAAATGAGATCTGCGGTTAAAACGGCTTCTCCTATCTGGATTGTGCAACTAGGATAAAAGGTTCTACAAACAACTTGTTTACCTACTGGGGTTGCCACAGTCAAAATGAACTCCAGTTCTATAGCATGCATATCAATCAACTTAGCAAACTTATGGGACACGAAAGAATGTGTAGAGCCAGGGTCAAACAAAATCATAGCTTTAATCCCACAAACAAGGAGTGTACCTTCTACGACATTACCCGCTGCCTCTGCATCCACTCTGTTAACTCCGTAGATTTGGCCTCGCTGTTGGGGCCTATTCTGTGCCTGCTGTGGCCTGCCTTGGGGTGCATTCCTATTCTGTTGTGGTGGACGCTGCTATCCCTGCTGATGACGGGCCTGCTGCTGTGGCTGCTGCTACTATCTGAATTGTTGTTGCTGTGGTGCTTGTTGCTGAAGTGGTCTAGGCTGGTTTTGGGCAACCAATGCATGCTGTGGTGGTGGTGGTGGACGTTGTGGCCCTTGTTGCTGCTGCTGTTGATTCTGTCTATTTGGCCTAGGGCAATCCCTCATCCTATGGTCCATCGAACCACACCTAAAGCACGCTCCTGTTATGGTACGACACTCAGCACTAGCGTGGTTCTTCTCACAGTGGATGCACACCACTGGATTCTGCACATTAGGCCCTGTCCTCTGCCTCTTATTTTGATGATTCCTTTGATGCTGATAGTTCTGCTGTTGCTGGACTGGACTCTTGCCTTGCACCTTGAGGATCTTGTTGTGGAAGTTTTCGAACTTGTAGGCTCTCTTCACAGCTTCATCAAAAGTTACCGGTGACACCACTCCGGTGGCATCTCTCTCAATGAAGGGATTGAGCCCCTCAAAGAATTTGGCAATCTTCTACTCAACGGTGTCCACCAACTCCGGGGCATACCTAGACAATCTCTCGTACTTGGTAAGGTATTCGAGGACCGTCATGCTCCCTTGCACCAACTGCTGAAACTCTATAGCCTTCTGCTTCTTGACATGGGCGGGTACATATTTGTCATGAAACTGCCTCTTGAAGTTGGCCCACACTTCTGCATCAGCCATAGTTCTATATTCTTCTCTCACTGTCTTCCACCATCTATCTGCTGTGCCAACAAAAAGGGATGTTGCAAGCTTTACTCTATCAATTCCCGTACACTGAAAGATCTCAAAGATGTTCTCGGTGTGCTCCAACCAATCATCTGCAGCTAGTGGGTCCTCTTCCCCAAGGAATTCCTTCGGAGCTCTTTTCCTGAACCGTTCAAACAAGGCATTTGGATCATGTTGCCTTTGGTTTATGACTATAGCTGGTTGGGGTTGAACCGGATCTGGTCTTCTTTGCAAGACCTCAAGCAATTGTCTCTGCATTTCTTGCATCTCTCTAGCATGGTCTTCCTCTCTCTTTAGCATTTGTTCTTGCAGTCTGGCCTGGTTCTCATTAGCTTGACGTTGTTGCTCAAGCATTGCTCTCATCATGTCTTGGAATTGGTTGGGGGATTGTCCTCCACTATATCCTCTTCTAGAGGCCCTGTATGATTACTATTGCTTGCAGTAGGATTGCCATTCAACGGTCTCTTACGTGGAGGCATGATGCTGCAAAACAAATGGTTAGCACAAAATAATCCAATAAAGGGTCACACATTGCTCACACGATACTAGCTAACGAAAGATCTAACGGATCCTCGCCACGTCCTTAGGATTTCTAGTTTCTTTTAATTGCTTGAAACACGTCTCGCTCTGATACCAGTCTGTCGCGACTCCGGACCGGGAATCCCAATCCGGGATCGGGACATTAGTGGTGTGATGATTATTCAAGATGATTACCTACATCCACAATATACACTTGATTTAATTTCCCACAGGTGTCCGCGGTGAGGATATCACAACCTTGCACGAATGTTTCTTTATAGTGCGGAAGCATGTAGCAAATCAAATAGTTGGACTATCTCTAGTCATGCAAGCATTAACATCAAATATCAAAACTGTATCAGAAAGAGCAATGATCTATAGCATGTTTCCCAAAAGTTGTTAAAGTTAGACAAAATATCATTTAGTTACATTCCCCAAAATTAGAGGCCAACAAAGGCCAATATTACAAAATAATAACCCAAAGAATAGTTAACAAGTCCTCCCCAAAATGTTACGCCTCTTGGCAACCCGATGTCTACATGACATCGTCAGCACGCCACTCAACTAGAGGCTGCAGCTCACCTACCGCCTCCTCCGGCTCCTCCTCAAGGAAACCGGCAACGGGACCTGAGTACCAAAGCAAAGGATCAGACACGACGGTCTGGCAAGAGAGTGGGAAGATACAACAACATAAAATAGATGAAATATCTCGAAAAGCAAGGAAATCTGTTAAAGCAAGAACTCTCATAAAATAGATAAATCATTTGCTAGAAACATGTAAACAAGATAAAACATATGAGGTAACCAAGGAAATCGGGAAATAAAAAGGTGGCAATCACATAAAGCTAAGTCCTCTGTCACTAAAGTGACAACAGTATCACGGGACGTTGATCTCAATCACACAAGGTGAGGAGAAGCAACGTAAACATATATACAATATAAATATACGGGAACGGGACCACGGTAGCGAGCCGGGTATCGGGACGGGACCACGGTAATGACCGGGTGTCGGGATCCAAACTGCAGCTGGCGGGACGGGAGAGGGATTTCCAAGTCGGTGGATCAAACCGACAAGGTATCCAAGCTTAGTGATGCCGACTCATAGGATAAATAACACATCGAGACATATGCAAGTAAATAAAGTGCAAGTAAATCAATGAACGGGCAAGAATATTCAATATATAACTTTCATTTCATATCGGGCAATACTCTTCGGGACGAGTCCATGTTACTAGTGTAACCATCAAGCTTTCGGGAAAACAGATTATGTAAAGTAAATCTTGGAAAAGAAGAAATAAAATGAATTATTACAATTCCGGGAAAATATTGATTTCAAGATCTATTTAAGTGAATAGGGGTCCCGTATGTCAATTATTGAAATAATTTGGTACTCCTTGAGTTTGAAGACATTCCGGGCTCCTTATGCACTTCTACTATTTTTAAAACTTAATATGAGCTTAGGGATAGAACTAGATGCTATGATAGAAGAATCAAGACTATAACGGTCCATCCTAAGTATGATGTCAACCCGGAACCATCGAGCAACCTACTCAGTCACCGAAAGGAATTGAATTCGCGATACCCAAGGAAATAGACTTTGCATTTAGGTATGAAGAAGGTATCGTGTCGTTCCATCCCGTTCAAGATTGAAATAGATTGAACTTCGAAGCATTCCGAACCAACCATGAAGAGCATCGGCTCAAGACGCTCTCACATATGGTCAAGTGAGTCCAAGGAGGGTAGCCAAGGTCCACAAAAAAAATAAATCTCAAAACCCACTCGGTCCGATCGATCGGCCGAAATTTCTGTACCAGAAATACACAGGGTCCGATCGATCGGCCCAAAAAGCCTTATAGTTAAAAGTCAGACCGATCGATCAGCCTGTAGGTCCGATCGATCGGCACTGGGCGTGAAGCATGCCCGGGAACTTGATTTTTCTCCTTCTTGTTTCCTTTCCTTCCAACACCTCAACAACCACAATTAACTATGAACAAGGAGACTTAAACACATGATTCCCAGACATTAAATGAGGCTATCAAGATGTGTAAAGATCATTTATTTCAACCATGGAAAAATCAATGAAAGCAATCAATGAAAGCATGAAAACCATAAATACTTCACCAAACCATTTCAAACTTAAAAACATCCAAACATTCACTTGCCTCAAGTCCAAGCTAGCCAAAAACAAGCCTCTACTCACTTCTTAAGCTTACTTCCAAGCTACAATCAAAAACCCCAAAAACAACCCTAAAATGGGTTACACAAAGAATGAAAATGAAAGAACTTCCAATAATGCAAATGTAGCTTCCCTAAGGCTAGAAGATCACTAATCTAGGAGATGAATAAGATCACTTACTTGCAAGGTCCCCTAATGGACAAGGTAAGCTCAAGGGAAGTCTCAAAGTTGATGGATTCTTCTAAAAATAGTATCAAGAGGAAGCTTGTGAGATGAGGAAGAGATTGGTAATCTCCATTTCTTGATTGATGAGCTCTTGGTGAGGCTTGGAGATGGAGAAGCAAGAAGAAGAAAAGAAAAGCAATGAAAACCCTAGACTTAATAGTTGTGCTGGAACATGAAAATGGAGAAGGAAGGGAAGGGTTCCTCTTTGTTAACACTTGGGTGGTTGGGTCCCACAACTTAAAGAACTACGTTGGCTGAAATCATCTCTCTCGGGTCCTCGGATGAATTCGACGAAGAAGGAAGAAATGTTCGTCGAAATATCTAGTTTCCAAAAAGTGTATGTTTCACGAGCTTTGAGAATATTAAGTTTTGGGTACAGATTTGGTGTGAAATGACTGTTTTACCCTCAAGGCTATGAAATCGGGTTTCGAGGCCTCGAATGGACACGGGATCAACATGAAAGCTGTAAGAATCCACAAGATGAATGCAACGGGCCAAAAACACAATTTAAAACACGTCGGGAAAATTTCACAAGAAAATGCAAAGCCGAAAAGGGGAACCCCCAAAGGGCCCCACAAGCTATCAAACACTCCAAAAGGCCCAAAACTAGAATCAAGGCTTTTCCAAACCCAACTAGACCAAAAACACTAATCAAGCTTAGCACTAACACGCAACTTAATTAGCACTAAACGGGTTCACTCGGGTCGGGGTCTTACAGTACTTTATCGATCCCGAGGTTTATACTACATGTCTTGTTTTCCCGAAAGCATTGAACTACACTTATGATAGTTACTTGTCTTGAAGTGCATTGCACCACATGAAATGACAGTATGCCCTTGAGAACCCCCTTCCTGCCCGTTCATTTATTTGTACTTTATGTACTTGCACATGTCTCGATTTGTTATTTAACCTATTAGTCGACACCACTAAGCTTGGATAACCCCGTTGGTTTGATCCACCGACTTGGAGATCCCCCTCTTGTCCCGCCAGCTGCAGTTTGGATCCCGCTACCCGGTTATTATCGTGGTCTTGTCCCGATGCCGCATATTGCTACTGTGGTTCCCGATGCCCGGCTCGCTACCGTGGTCATGTATAGTATATGTATATGTATTTATAAGATCTACTGTTTCTCCTCACCTCGAGTGACTGAGATCAGTGCCTAGTTATTGCTCTATCGCTTTAGTGATAGAGGACTTAGCTTCGTGTGGTTGTCATCTTGCTTGTTTCCCGTTTCCTTGGTCACCTGTACATGTTTTATACTGCATACTTGTATTTGGATAAATGTTTTATCTCGTTTATAGAAATTGTTATTTAAACAGGTTTAAATCCTTGAGCAGGAAATCAGTAGGTTTGGCAAACCTAAGTGGCACTTGTATCTTTGAGCAGTTTGAAGAGTTGAGCTTAGATCTTCAGCCACTGAGGAAGGGGTTTTGTTAGCTAACATGACAGTGTCAGAACCTTCTTTCATTCAGAAGATCAAGGATAGTCAGTTGCAAGATCCAGAGTTGGTCAAGATTTCAGAACATATAGCAGAGCGTCCAGACTTTCGTATTATTGACGGAGTTTTGTACTACCGTGACCGGCTTTGCGTGCCAAACCTTGAAGATTTGAGGAATGACATCATGACTGAGGCTCATAGTACGAAGTACTCTGTGCATCCAGGTAGCACGAAGATGTACCAGAACTTGAAGGGCAGATTTTGGTGGAACAACATGAAGAGAGAGATTGCAGCGTTTGTCTCCCGTTGCATGACCTGCCAGTTGATTAAGGCAGAGCATCAGAGGCCTCCAGGATTGTTACAGCCTTTGGAGATCCCGGAATGGAAATGGGAACACATTACCATGGATTTTATTTTGGGATTACCGAGGACTAGCAGGGGTAACGATGCGATTTGGGTCATTGTGGACCGTCTCACCAAATCAGCGCATTTCCTTGCGATGAAGACAGGGAAGAAGATGCATATGCTACCTTTGGCAGAGTTATTTGTCAGCGAGATTGTCAGTCGTCACGGGCAGCCAGTTTCTATCACTTCTGACAGGGACAGCAGGTTCGTCTCGAGATTTTGGAAGACATTGCATGAGTCTATGGGTACGAGATTACAGTTCAGCACAACTTATCACCCTCAGACAGATGGCCAGTCAGAGAGGACGATTCAGACTCTTGAGGATATGCTCCGTGCTTGTGTGTTAGATCTCAAGACTCAGTGGGATGAGACCCTACCGTTGTGTGAGTTCGCTTACAACAACAGCTACCACTCGAGCATTGGAATGACACCTTTTGAGGCTTTGTACGGCAGGAGGTGTAGGACACCTGTTTGTTGGGAAGAAGTTGGCACTCGCAGTTTCCATGGACCGACTATGGCTAGTGAGACCAGCGACAAGATCAAGTTGATTCAAAAACGTCTGAAAGTGTCCAGGAGCAGACAGAAGAGCTATGCAGACTCCCACCGCAGAGATCTACAGTTCAAGGAAGGAGACAAGGTCTTTTTGAAAGTATCACCTACAAGGGGAACATTGAGGTTCGGTCAGAAGGGCAAGTTATCACGGAGATACATTGGACCATATGACATTGTGAGCAAGATCGGTGGCGTGGCTTATAGATTAGCCTTACCACCTGAGCTATCTGGCATACACAACGTCTTTCATGTGTCCATGTTGAAGAAGTATGTCCCCGATCCTTCACATGTGCTCCGGCATGAGCCATTGGAGATCTGAGAGGATGCTACCTATGTTGAGAAGCCCGTTCAGATCATCGATACAAAAGAACAAGAGTTGAGGACACGGACTATTCAGTGGGTAAAGGTATTATGGGAGAACCATGGACCGGAAGAGGCAACATGGGAATTACGAGAGCAAGTGCAGAGGAAGTACCCACATCTTCTACCTGAGGTGAGTCTTATATTTCATTTGGAGGACCAAATGCCCTAAGGGGTGGAGGATGTAAGACCCCGACCCGAGTGAACTCGATTAGTCCTAATTAAGTCGTGTGTTAGTGCTAAGCTTGATTAGTGATTTTGGCTAAGTTGGGTTTGGAATAGCTTTTGATATAGTTTTGGGGAGTTTTGTTTGCTTTGAGTTAGTAGGGCCCTTTGGGGGTTCCTTTTCATAACATTGCATTTGATTGAGGATTTATCGGAGATTTGTATATTCATGGTTTTAATCTCGTTTTATTGGTATTGTTAACCCCAACAACTTTCATGTTGATCCCGTGTTTGTTTGAGATCCCGAAACCCGAATTCTTGGCCTTGAGGGCAAAACAGTCATTGCACACCAAATCTGTACCCAAAACTTGATATTCTCAAAACCCGCAAAACATATACTTTTTGGAAACTAGATATTTCGACGATCATTTCTTCCTTCTTCGTCGAATCCATCCGAGGTCCCGAAAGAGATGATTTCAGCTAATGTAGCTCCTTTAGTTGTGGGACCCAACCCAACCCAACTGATTTGTTAACAAGGGAAGCCATTCTTCATTCATTCCACTCTCCACTTGCTCCAGCACAAGCCAGCTGAACCTAGGGTTCCTTGTGTTTCTCTTCTTCTTTTTGCTTCCCCATCTCCAATCCACACCCAAACTTGCACCAACCAAGAAAGGGAGATCATCTTCTTCTTCCTCATCTCACAAGCTTCATCTTAGTACCATTTTTAGAGAAACCCATCAATCTAGAGATCTTCTTTGAACTAGTTCTCTTCATTTGAAGGCCATCCAAGTAAGTGATTCTTCCCATCTCCTAGATTAGTGTTCCTCTAGCCCTTGAGAAGCTTCATTTCCATTATTGTAAAGTTTCCCTTTCTATTTCATTGGTTTGACTCTTCTAGGTTTGTTTTTGGGGATTTTTGTTCATAGCTTGGATACCTTGCTTGGAAGAGTGTTAGAGCTTTATTTCATTGTTAGAAGACACAAGGCAAGTGGATGTTTTGATCCTTATAAGCTTTCCATGATTTTTGGTGCTTTTCACTCATGTCTATTTATTACATTGGTTTGACATAAATGTTCATAATGGAGCTTTGGTAGTGCATTTATGGTATTGCATTTATGACTTATAAGTGTAGTAGTGAATGGCATTTAATTCTTTTCTTGTTTATACCCAATGTACTCTATAGTGAAATGGTTTCCTTCTTTCTTTGTATTGGATTTGATGTGGATGGAGGAAGTGATGAATGAACAAATATTGGAGTATTGGGAGAAGTGTAAATAGATGCATTGGAGGAGCTTTTAGCTCAGTTTTGTGTCAAGGATTAAGTGAAAGTGAGGAGGATGGTTTTGAGGAGGAAAGTGACTCAAATCTGCACACAGTGGCTGATTCCCGCACTGGCGGTCAGTCTGCGGTCACCCGGCGGCTAACCGCCAGGTAACCGAAATGTCACGGTTCCTTTTCCAGAGAGCATCATTTTTTCCCTGAAAACGCGGTCAGCCTCACGGTTAGCCAGCGGCTAACCGTCGAACCCATCGGCGGCTAACCGCCAGCCAACCGCACCTCACGGTTACCTTTCCAGAGAGCATCATTTTCCCACCTGTTAACTCGGTCAGCTCCACGGTTACCCAGCGGCTAACCGCCGAATCCATCGGCGGCTAACCGCCAGGTAACCGCGCATTGGCGGTCAACTTTCCAGTAAGCTGCATTTCCTGCAGCCCAACCGCGGTCAGCCGCGCGGTCAGCTAGCGGCTAGCCGCCAACCCCAGCGGCGGCTAACCGCCAGGTGACCGAAATTTCCCAGATTTCGGAGAGCTCCTCGCTCGAACGAACCCTCCGGTTCATTCGAGCGCTGAGCTTTGTCAATCGAAGGAGAGTCTCTAGGCATTACATGAGGCCATCCAAGAAAGAAACCATATCACAAGGATGTCATTCGAAGTTTTGAAAAAATGCAAAGTGTATAAGGAGCGCGGAATGTCCCCAAACCTAAGAGTACCAAATTATTATTAGATTGACATACGGGATCCCTATCCACTTTAAATGTATTTGAACCCGATACATTACTCGAAATCCCAATTGTTTATTGTACCTTATTTGACCCGAGATTTTATACTACATGTCTTGTTTTCCCGAAAGCATTGATGAACACTTGAAATGGTTATTGGACTTGAAGTGCATTGCACCACATGAAATGTTAGTGTGCCCTTGAGCACCCCCGTCTTGCCCGCATATCTATTGTACTTGATTTGCTTGGATATGTATCGATTGTATTTGACCTATTAGTCGGCACCACTAAGCTTGGATAACCTTGTTGGTTTGATCCACCGACTTGGAGATCCCCCTCTTGTCCCGCCAGCTGCAGTTTGGATCCCGCTACCCGGTTATTACCGTGGTCTTGTCCCGATGTCGCAGATTGCTACTGTGGTCCCCGATGCCCGGCTCGCTACCGTGGTCATGTATAGTATTGTATATGTATATGTATTATATGAGATCCCCTGCTTCTCCTCACCTCGAGTGACTGAGACCAGGGCCTAGTACTTGTTCTATCACCATTAGTGATAGAGGACTTAGCTTCGTGTGGTTGCCATCTTGCTTGTTTCCCATTTCCTTAGTCACCTTACTTGTTTTACATTGCATCATTGTATTTGAATAAATGTTTTATCCCTTTCATAGAAATTGTTATTCAAACAGGTTTACATGTTTTAAAGGTAAACTCATGTATTTCATATTGTCATTGTATTTTCCTCCATTTGCCAAACCGTCGTGTTTGACCCTCCTTTTGGTACTCAGGTCCCGTTGCCGGTTATCCCGAGGAGGAGCTTGAGGAGGCGGTTGTAGAACCGCAGCAGTTAGTTGAGTGGCGTGCTGATGACGTCATGTAGACGTTCTGTTGCTATGAGAGACTTATCATTTTGGGGAAACTATTAACCATTCTTTTGATTGGTATTTTGATTATATTGGCCTTGTTGGCCTCTATTTTTGGGGAAATGTAATTAAATGATATTTGTATAAACTTTAACAACTGTTGGGAACATGCTATATATCATTGCTCATTCTGATACAGTACTCATACTTGATGTCATTGCTTCCATGACTAGAGATAGCCTCATTATTTGATTTGCTACACTCTTCCGCACTTAAAAGAAATATTCATGCAAGGTTGTGATATCCTCACCGCGGACACCTGTGGGAAGTTAAATAAAAATGTATATGTGGTTAATCATCCACCATCATCCATCATCATTTATTATTCCTTTAGTGTCCCGATCCCGGATTAGTCCTACGGGCCCGGTCCGGGGTCGCGACAACGGGTAAGCCTTCAAAGACGAGCCATAAACTTTCATTTGGATATTCCTTCAAAAATGATTTACAGAAAATCCTTCAACGGAGTACTTCTACGCTGCTTGTCACAACAAGAGGCAGAAGAAACTCTCAAAGAAGTACATGCTGGTCTTTGTGGAACTCATTAGGCTGGTCCTAAGCTCTACGATCAGATAAAAAGGTTAGGTTATTATTGGCCTACCATGGTAGCAGACGCTATGCAATTTGCTAAACACTGCCAACAATGCCAAATTCATGGAGATTATGTCCACCTGCCTCCAGAATGGCTACATCCCACAGCGATCTTGTAAGACCCCGACCCGAGTGAACCCGATTAGTGCTAATTAAGTTGCGTGTTAGTGCTAAGCTTGATTAGTGTTTTTGGTCTAGTTGGGTTTGGAATAGCCTTGATTCTAGTTTTGGGCTTTTTGGAGTGATTGATAGCTTGTGGGGCCCTTTGGGGGTTCCCTTTTCGGCTTTGCATTTTCTTGCGAGATTTTCCCGATTTGTTGTGAATTGTTCTTTTGGCCCTTTGCATTCATCTTGTGGATTCTTACAACTTTCATGTTGATCTCGTGTCCATTTGAGGCCCCGAAACCCGATTTCATAGCCTTGAGGGCAAAACAGTCATTGCACACCAAATATGTACCCAAAACTTAATATTCTCAAAACCCGCGAAACATACACTTTTTGGAAACTAGATATTTCGACGAACATTTCTTCCTTCTTCGTCGAATTCATCCGAGGACCCGAGAGAGATGATTTCAGCCAATGTAGCTCCTTTAGTTGTGGGACCCAACCCAACCCAACTCACTTGTTAACAATGGAAGCCATTTCCCATTCATTTCATTCTTCATATTCCAGCACAAGAGGAGAGCCTAGGGTTTCCTTGCTTTTCTCTTCTTCTTCTTGCTTCTCCTTCTCCAATCCTCACTAAGCTTGCACCAAACTCGAAATGGAGATCACCAACCTCTTCCTCATCTATCAAGCTTCACTTTGATACCTTTTGTAGAAGAGTCCATCAACTTTGAGACTCCCTTTGAGATAGCTCTCTTCATTTGAAGGTCATCCAAGTAAGTAATCCTCCCCATCTCCTAGATTAGTCTTCCTCTAGCCCTTGAGAAGCTACATTTGCATTATTGTAAGTTCATTCATTTTCATTCTTTGTGTAACCCATTTTAGGGTTGTTTTGGGGGTTTTGATTGTAGCTTGGCTTTGAGCAATAGAGGTGAATAGAGGCTTGTTTTCAGCTAGCTTGGACTAGAGGCAAGTGAATGTTTGGATGTTTTTAAGTTTGAAGTGGTTTGGTGAAGTATTTATGGATTTTTCCATGCTTTCATTAATGTGTTTTAGTTGAAATAAATGCTCATAATGCATCTTGATAGTTTCATTTAATGTTTTATAAACTTGTTGGTTGAGCATTTATTGTCCTTTGTGGTATCCTAAATGAATGTTTGTGAAATGGTTTCCTTCCTCTTTCCTTGTATTGGACTTGATATGGAAGAAGTGATGGAGTGAACACATGATAGGGTTTGAAGAAGTGTAGATAGAGGCATTGGAGGAGCTCTTAGCTCAATATTATTACAGGGATTAAGTGGAAGTGGAGATAATGGTTTTAAGGGGGAGAAGGGCTCAAATCTGAACACAGTGGGTGATTCCCGCACCTGACGGTCAGCCTACGGTCACCCGGCGGCTAGCCGCCAGGTAGCCGAAATGTCACGGTTGCTTTTCCAGAGAGCACACTTCTCCACCTGAAAACTCGGTCAGCTCCACAGTTAGCCAGCGGCTAACCGCCGAACACATCGGCGGCTAACCGCCAGCTAACCGCACTTGGCGGTCAGCTTTCCAGTGAGCTGCATTTCTACAGCCCAGCCGCGGTCAGCCAGCGGCTAGCCTCTCGTCCCAGCGGCGGCTAACCGCCAGCTGACCGCAAGGTAACCGAAATTCTCCAGATTTCGAAAAGCTCCGGTTCGTTCGAGCGTTGAGCTTTGTCGATCAAAGGAGATTCACTAGGCATTGTATGAGGCCATTCGAGAAAGAAACCATATCACAAAGATGTCATTCGAAGTTTTGAAAATCCAAAGTGTATAAGGAGCCCGGGATGTCTTCAAACTCAAGGAATACCAAGTCATTTCAATAATCGACATACGGGACCCCTATCCACTTAAATAGATCTCGAAATCAACAGTTTTCCCGAAATGGTATAGTTCATTATATTTCTTCCTTTCCAAGATTTACTTTACATGAATTGTTTCCCGAAAGCTTGATAATTACACTAGTAACATTGACTTGTCCCGAAGAGTATTGCTCGATATGAAATGAAAGTTATACATTTGAATATTCTTGCCCGTTCATTGATTTACTTGCACTTGATTTACTTGCATATGTATCGATGTGTTATTTAACCTATGTGTCGGCATCACTAAGCTTGGATACCTTGTCGGTTTGATCCATCGACTTGGAGATCCCTCTCCCGTCCCGCCAGCTGCAGTTTGGATCCCGATACATGGTCATTACCGTGGTCCCGTCCCGATACCCGGTTCGCTACCGTGGTCCCGTCCCGTATATTTATATTGTATATATGATTGCGTTGAATCTCCTCACCTTGTGTGACTGAGATCAACGTCCCGTGATACTGTTGTCACTTTAGTGACAGAGTACTTAGCTTTATGTGATTGCCACCTTGTGAGTTCCCGATCCCTTGGTTACCTCATATGTTTTATCTTGTTTACATGTTTTCTAGCAAATGATTTATCTATTTTGAGAGAGTTCTTGCTTAAACAGATTTCCTTGCTTTTCGAGATATTTCATCTATTATATGTTGTTGTATCTTCTCACTCTCTAGCCAGACCGTCGTATCTGATCCTTTGCTTTGGTACTCAGGTCCTGTTGCCGGTTTCCTTGAGGAGGAGCCGGAGGAGGCGGTAGGTGGGCCGCAACCTCTACTTGAGTGGCGTGCTGACGATGTCATGTAGACATCGGGTTGCTACAAGAGGCGTAACATTTTTGGGAGAACTTGTTAACCATTCTTTTGGGTTATTATTTTGTAATATTGGCCTTTGTTGGCCTCTAATTTTGGGGAATGTAACTAAATGATATTTTGTCTAACTTTAACAACTTTTGGGAAACATGCTATAGATCATTGCTCATTCTGATACAGTTTTGATATTTGATGTTAATGCTTACATGACTAGAGATAGTCTACTATTTGATTTGCTACACGCTTCCGCACTCAAAAGAAATATTCATGCAAGGTTGTGATATCCTCACCGCGGACACCTGTGGGAAATTAAATAAGTTGTATATTGTGGATGTAGATAATCCTCACTAATCATCATTCACACCATTAGTCCCGATCCCGGATTGGGATTCCCGGTCCGGGGTCGCGACAGATCTCATGGCCTTTCAAAGCTTGGGGTATGGATATCATAGGTCCTATCTCTCCTCCATCAAGCAAAAGTCATCGCTTCATCTTCACCGCTACGAATTATTTCTCCAAGTGGTCAAAAGCATTTGCGCTCAGGGAAATGAAGACCTCATCAGTCCTTCAATTCTTGCGCACCAACATTATATGTCGCTTCGGCATACCTAAAAGATTCATCCATGATAACGGACCACAATTCTGAGATCACATATTCTACAGGTTCTGCGATAAGTACAAAATCCAAAGTTGTCCTTCGACTCCATATAATCCGGCAGTGAACGGACTAGCAAAAGCCTTCAACGAGACACTCTGTAAATTTCTCAAGAAAATGGTCTCTAGTCATAAAAGAGACTGGGGCGACAAACTACTTAAAGCTTTGTGGGCTTATCGAACCACAGTTCGAGGACCAACCCATAGCACACCATTCTCTTTGGTCTATAGATTTGAAACTGTTATCCCTTTGGAAGTACAAATTCCTTCCTTAAGGGTATCTTTGCAAAATGATATGACGCAAGAAAGCAATGTCAAATTGAGACTCCAAGAACTGGATAATCTCGATGAAAGACGGCTTGAAGCTCTACAAAGCATTGAGCTGTACCAAGCAAGCATGGCAAGATCTTTCGACAAGAAGGTCAGGCAACGCGCCTATAAAAAGGGTGACTTGGTTCTTGCAGTAAAAAGACCAATGGTTTTCACCCACAAAACCAAAGGCAAGTTCGAACCAAAATGGGAGGGACCCTTCGTCATCGACAAAGTCTTCTCCAACGGGGCGCATATGCTCTTTTAAACATGGAGGGTGACAGATGTATGCTGCCCATCAATGGCAAATTCTTGAAGCGGTACTACCCTTAAAAACTTACGCCACTGGGTCAGAGCAATGCCTACACGGCCAAAGCCTAGTCTCGAGTACTTGCTCATCAAACCCACCCATTTTGGAATTTTCATCCTTATGTTGAAATTTCTAAAAAAAAAATTCTCAAAACAATGCTCACTTTCATAGTTTCATTGTTCAAAAAATCCAAAAATCCAAGTTTAGGAGTCTCTTCCCGGACTTAACCAAAACTTTCAATCCTTGAACCCAAAATTCATGGTTTGAAACAAAAATCAGGACTCAGGAATTTCCACCCTAGTCCGCCCCAACTTTTACAACAAAAAATGGTTTTGAGTCAAAATTTACAACCCTTGTGTCTTTAAACAAAAATGGTTTTTTAGAAACCGTGGGGAAACGACGCTCAGTCGATACTCGCAAAGCCCAAAAATCGGAGGGATGAGAACCCCATTCGATACTTCCAAAATTTCAAGGTAAGCGAGCTCCTTGCCGTTTCTACCCTCCTTTCAGCCACTCCATTCCTTTCCGTCTGCCACTATCCGAGGTAAGTGAGCTCTGTTGTTCAAGCAAGGGATGTGGTCTTTCTTTTTCCACACGACAGGGAGTGTATGGTCGATGGTGAAATATGATGATATGTGGGTCCAGTCGGCAAAGTAATGGGTCTGATGCAAAGTCAAAGCAGGGGGTGATGTCTGGCGAGCATATGGGTAGGGTTAGTAAGTACAAGGAAGGGAACTACTCCCCCGAATAGGCCGCCCGTCGGGCAGTGATATTTGTGTTATGGGGTTCAAAGCGAGGGTGCAAAGCCCAAAAATCAGAAGGATGCGAACCCCATTCGATACTTCCAAAATTTCAAAATCCCAAGGAATCAACACCTTGTTGATACTTGTAAAATTTCAAAAATCGTGGAGACGCAACATTCCAGCTGATATCCATAACCCAAATTTCAAATTTTCAAAAAAAAATCGTGGAGACGCAACATTCCAGTTGATATCCACAACCCAAATTTTCAAATTTTCAAAAAAAATCATGGAGACGCAACATTCCAGTTGATATCCACAATCCAAATTTTCAAATTTTCAAAAAAAATCGTGGAGTCGTAACATTCCAGTTGATATCCACAACCCAAATTTTCAAAAAACCTCAAATTTCAAAAAATCGTGGGGAAGCGGCATTCAGTCAATACTCGCAAAATCAAGATTTTTGAACAAGCAAGGAAGCGACATTCAGTCGATACTTGCACCCCAATTCACGAGGAGGCGACATTCCATCGATACTAGCAAACCAAATGAGCAAGGAGGCGACATTCCATCGATACTTGCAATACCATTCAGCAGGGAGGCGACTTTTAGTCGATACTTACATTTTTTAAAAACCAAAACTTGGCTTCTGCGCTAAAAACAAAAATCGGCTTTCACGCCAAAACCAAAATCGGCTTTTACGCCAAAAACAAAATTTCGGCTTTTATGCTAAAAAACTCCAAAAACCCAGCATTTACGCCAAAAATCTAAAATTTGGCTTTCGTGCCAACAAAACAAAACTTGGTTTTCAAAAAATCGGGCTCCTATGCCACAAACAAATTTCGGCTTCCATGCCAAAAACAAAATTCGACTTCCATGCCAAAAAAAAAAAAAAACAAAAAGCTGGCTTCCCTGCCAAAAACAAATTTCGGCTTTTACGTCGCAAAAATCCGGCTTTCATGCCATCCCAAAAAAAAAAAAAAAAACGGCTCTCATGCCACCCCAAAATTCGGCTTTCATGCCATCTTTAAAAATTCCGCTTTCATGCCATCTCAAAAACTTTGCTTCCATGCCACAAACAAATTTTGGCTCTTACGCCACAAAATTCAGCTCCCATGCCATCTCAAAATCCAGCTTTCAAGCTATCAAAAAAACCAGGCTTTCGCCACAAAATTTGGCTTTCATGCCCAAAACAATCCTTTGACAAAAGATTTTCACAAAATGACAACCATTTGGTTAAATTTTCAAATAAACATTCTCATCCAACTTTTGCTTATTTTCATCAAAAAGAATTTGAGTAAAAGGTATATAAAGTACCAAAAATGTTTGTACATGGAGGTACCGAAAAAAAGAAAAGAGAAGAAAAAGAGTTTTTTACAAAAAAAAAATAAAAAATCAGGAGCTTAGTCTAACATGGTATTCAACCAAAGATTCAACTCCTCAACCAGACTCTTGGCCTTAGCCTCCAAAGCTTCCAGGCCACGCTTCTTCAAAATCTTTCCATAAAATGTGGCAGAACGCCGCAACCCATCTGCAGCACGGGGAAGTTCTTCTCAAAGAATCTGTCATTGCTCATACTCCTGGGTCTTCCTCCGAAGATTGCTGTCAGCCTCCTCGACCTAGCAAATCAGAGTCCCCTCTTTAGCACGAGCTTCCACAATGGCGGTTTATTTGGCAGCAGCTTGTTCCTCCAATAACTCAAGACACTGTCTGGCTTCAACGACCTCCCTATCAAGATGGCTCAGGTCTTCTGTTAGCTCAATGATAGCCAACTCGGTGACATTCCTCTCCCGAGCGAATTGCTTCCGAGTCCGCGAGATCTCGCTCAGTTCAGACTTGACCTCGCCAAAAGGCTTCAAAAATATCTCATTGAAAAAGTCACCGCTTGGGAAGCTCTTGGTCTCATTCCATTTGTTACCCAGAGTAATGACTTTATCAACAAAAGCCTTCGCACTTGCAATGTCCAGACCAACCTCTTCGCTATCAGCAAGGATGTCATGTACATGCTTGATCATGCCAAAGCCAGTTTCCAAATGGCCAAAAGAAAGAGTTTCGACCCATGAGCTCAAAACACACTTCAACACTTTATTCGCATACGGAAAAGATGGCCCGGATGAAGGCCCGCCCCTCTCCACTGGTCGACTACCTGTATCATGCCCTGTTGGAGGAGTGATCATCAGACTCTTTCTAATCGGAGATTCCGGAGAAGGAATCTGCTCAGAAGATTTCATCTCTGCCGCATTGAAACTAGAAGAAAAAGTCCCTACTTCTGGTTCAACTGCAGTCATCTCCTGCTCTGGAACTGAGAAAGGCGGAGGAACTTCCCCTGTTACTTCACAACCTGCTAGCAAAACAAAACAAAAAAAGATATGAATATGATCCTATTGAAAAATCATTATCATCAGGGTTATTACTACAAATACCTTCTTCGACGATCAGCGGAATACTTTCTGCCTCCATGAGTTCATCTGAAGCATCGTCAATGGTCGCATCCATGGATGGCTTAAAATCGTCGGAATCCTGTGGCAAGTCAACTGACAAGAAAATAAGCAACATGTTAGCAAATGACAGCACAGCCAAAAAAGAAAAAAAACGCAAAGAAGTCATACCAGGTGAAGATTCTGGAATCACTCCAGAGTCCCTCGGTTCTTCTTCAGATGCCGCAAACGGATCCGTCACTGCTTCATCAGCCGGAACCTCGAGCATCACCAGATCATCATCTCCCACTGAAAAGGGAGAGAAAGAAAATAAAAAAAACAAGAAATCTCAACGAAAAGAAACGGAAAGAGAAAAAGGAAGAATTATACCTTCATTAACGCTCTTCCTCTCGACTCCTCTTTTTCGGAGGCTCATCAGCGTCCCCTAACATCTCTTCAGTATTAGTGGAAGGGACTTCTGAATTAAGAGAGTCATCGTGTCGTCTCTTATTACAGTGCTGCCCTCTCTTCCTCATGTTTCTATGGGTTTACTTGAAGTACCCTCCTCATCATCAAAGTTAGGACCTTCGCTTGACTCCTCACCAGATGGTCTGCTCCTCCCAGTGGACTCCAAGGAAGCCTTCATTCGTTCCGCTTGCATCCAAGTGTCGATCTCGGCCTCCTCCTCTTCTAGCTATTTCAAGACCTCACCAGGTATCTCTTGTACAGCTCCTGATCTGATGACGTCTTGTTCACCGAGAAAGCCTATCTTGTGCGTCTCTCCAGAAAGGAAAGTCAGAACTTCCTCTCGTCGGAGACCATTTGATCTACCCATTCCCAGAAGATTGCTTGACATCGAGCTCTTTTTTAAAAAGCACCCAGTACACTAAAAAGCTTTCTACGAACCATTTCGTAAAGCCAGCAGTCAGAAAAGTGGGCAACTCAGGATTGAAAATCATGGTTGTAGTGTCCTCCACACTGTAAAAAGCCCATGCATTCCTTCCATACTGTAAACCTCCAAAACGCTTCACCATGCTCGTAGGCGCTCCAACAACGCCTTGAGAGAAGCCCAACTGTAGCGCAAAACGCGAGGGGACATACAGCTAGAAATCAATAAAAAATGTCTACAGTACACCATCGTACCAATGCATATGTTGAAAAGTCACCTCTTTTCTGCGTTTGTCAAAGAATAGTGTCTTCTCGACCCTGCCCTGGTGAAATCACGGGAGACACCAAAATCAAAAGCCTTCTTCTGCAAACCTGAAGAAAGCTTCACTGAAGATTGTCCAATCTTGACATCCCTGAATCGTTGGATTCTCAAATGGGCAAACAAAAGTGATTCGGAAACGGCTGTCCCTCTAGCCAATCGAATCATCAAAGGGTCATCATCCTGTGCAACTCCTAATCGATGGAAGCCGAGACAGTGGTACACATACCACGAATAGAAAATATGGGCTGAAAACACCCTATTTATAGGGAGCCCAAGCCGAACAAGAAAAGTAGCAGCCTGCAGTTCGGTACACAAATAGGTGTAAAATGCAGGCACCAAAGGAAGCCGCTCTCCAATTGCCATCTGACAAGCCGGAAAAATACAATGCGGCCTGATGTGCGTGCCATCTTCTCCAGCAAAAACAGCCTCACTCAGCCAATAGTGAGGTAAACAGCGAGATCCCTCCACAGCGCAATGTCCGAATAAATGGCATCTGTGCTCTTAAAGAAGTCATTCAAGTCTCCTCGCGTGACAAAAGTTTTCTTCAAACGCGGAGTCTTAGCTCTGGCCTCCTGGGTCGTGCTATGAGAAGACTCTCTGCTGTCAAAGAAGTTGGGGAACAAGGAGCCAAAACTCCTCCAACTGCTGGACCTGACTTTCGAGCCCTCATTCTCCTTCAAAAAATCATAGAAGGCGATGAGCTGAAAGTATAAAAGCCTGAACTCCTCAGACTGCTCCTCAAGGACGCTGTTAATAGGACAGACAGCCCTGTCCTCATACTGCTCCTCATAAACTCCTCATAAAGTTTGTAGAGGACAGGCAGCCCGGTGATGGCGCTCAATTCCTTCAAAGTGAAACCAATCTCACCATTCGTGAAATGAAGGTGTTGGTTTGTGGAAGGAATGACTCCAACATGGCTATGAAGGCTTCATCGGAAAAACCACAATTTGCCGAAAAGCGCAAACCGCATCAAAAATCTCCGCCTCCTTCAAAATGGCCCCGCCAACCTGTATGATGTGATCAGTCCATGACTCCCAGCTTGAGTCAGCGCTTAAACGGCCACGAAGTCGAAAAGGCTTCACCCAATTGCTGTCGTCACCCTGAAAAATGCCAAGGCCCACCGGTCTCAAATCGACTGATGGATAATCAGAACCTTGGTAACTGCTGGTTGGCATCAACATGTCCATGGGGACAGGCGACTTCTCCGCATAACTGGAAAGGCCACCAACAAAAACCCCGGTCTTGATCACATTAGTCCTCTTCACCCAGCTCGGAGGATCTTCCCTCCTGGGGCACGTGGGAGAAAGGCTCATGATCGAGATACTGCGATCAAAAGTCGACCGGGCAAAAATAGTTCTCTCCTCACCATCTGTCGTGTAAGAGAACTAAAAACATCTCCTTTGGTACGTCAAGTCATCAGGAACTGCGTCACCAAAGAAAAAGGTAAGCTTGGACACAATGCTCTGATCGTCCATGACCCAAGGACAACTGCTTACCATAATCCTGTAAAACTCTTCATCCTTGAGAGCGATCAATCGCTGTCTCATCTCATCACGGTTGAGGGAATCACATTCTTCCAAGTTTCTCTCCACAAACTGGACCTTCTCCCAGGCCTGCTGTATGGCCACATTAGGAGACCTGGTAGACCAGCGAGGTGCATCAGTAACAGGCTCTTTGCCTTTGTTCATTCTGGAGGAACTACCTGCAAAGGATGGAAAAGAAAAAAATAAATTATTAAAGTGACGGAATTTTGCTAAAAATCTTAGTGAAATCTTAGCATAGTTTCGGGGTAATTCCGAAGAAAAGGGAAACACCCCGAAAAAGATAGGAAGCTTGAAGATGAGCTCAACACCGCTGCAAGCTCATGGTCAATGAAGCATCCTCAAAGAAGGTTTGAACTCAAACATTGCTGCGAGATCAAACCAATCTTATCAAATCTCCGTAAGCTTGAAGAAGGGCTCAACATTGCTGCGAGCTCCAAACTCTAAAACTTTCAAAGCTCCTCAAAATCCAGCAAGATTAAGAAAGGGCTCAACATTGCTACGAGCTCCAAATCCCAAAACTTGCAAAAGATTTCCAGGTATGAATCATCATGTTCCCAATCAATTTACTAAAAATCATGCATTAGATGCTAGGAAAACTTTAACCAAAGTTTGACCAATTCCAACCCAACCTGGTCAAAACCAATCATATTTGTCCAAGTCAAAAATCATGTTGGCTTGACCTAGAGATTCTAGCCTTCTATCTTGATGCATCAAAAAAAAAATGTATGAACATCTTGGATTGCATAAACCTCATTATCATGGTGAGCAAAAGAGGGAAAACAAAAAAAATAAAAAAATATAAAAATAAAGAAAGAAGAACGAAAATAGAGAAATCTCTTCAAAAAAAAATTGAACCAGCCAGCAGGCCATGGCCCACTGCCACGTGCCAGTACGGACCTGTCCGTAAGCCAAGAAAAAAAAAATGTGCAAGAAAAAAAGAGGGAAGAAAAAAAAACCGTGAGCAAGAAAAAAAAAAGAGAAACAAATAAAGAAAAAGCACGTGTAAAAAAAAAGAGAAAAGAAGACATGTGGAAAAAAAAGGAGAGAAAAAGAAAAGAAAAGAAAGAATTTTACTTCTACATGGAGTTTCTTGTGAAGGAAGAAAACTTACTTAAAGCCATGGATGGAGGAGAAGAAAGAGAACTTGAAGATTCTTGTAATCTTGGAGCACTCTTGAAGACTTTTGCAAAAAGAAAGCAATAAGGGCAAGAGATCCAACCTCCTTTGCTTTTATAGAGGAAACAAGGAGAAAACCAAGGAGGTAAGAGCTAAAAACTAGCAACTTTCCCAAAAGAAAGGAGATTTGAGATATTCTCTCCTAAAGAGAAGATTCTTTGAGAAATTCTCTCCAAAAAGAAAGGGAATGGGAAATATTCTCTCCAAAAACAAAGAAATATGAGATATTCTCTCCAAGTAAGGATATTTTTAGATATTCTCTATCCACAAGAGATATTTTTAGATATCCTTTACAAAATGACACCACATGAGATCTAAGTCATCTCCAAAACTTAAAATCCCATGGGTTAGCCCACATGAGCCAGGTTTGACCACCTAGGCACTAAAAGGGGCTTCCTATCAAAAAAACTTGTTTGCCAAGAGCATACAAAATGGTTCCATGCCTCTCTTGAGTTGATTGAACCATTCAAAAAAAAAAAAAAAACAAAGAAAAAAGAAAGCCTCATGAGTTTCCAAAAATCCACACCATCCAACCTCATGAACCAAATTAAGCCAAAATCTTGAAATTGACATTCCACAAAAAACCAAACTCTGGTCCCCTAACTTGCCACATACAGCTTGTTAGGCCACAAGGCCGAAACCAAAAATAAAAAATAAAAGCAAATCCTAACCCCCTAGCTCGCCACATACAGCTTGTTAGGTCATAAGGTCAAAACCAAATCTGACCCCCCAATTTGCTACATACAGCTTATTGGGTCACAGGGTCAAAATAAAAAATCAAACCCCGACCGCCTAATGTGCCACATATAGCCCATAGGTTCACAAGGTCAAAAAGAAAACTCAAAACCCAAATCCAACTCCTTCATGTCATTTTCAAAACTTTGCCTTAACACGGTACGTGGTCCCTCTCACTACCAAAAAATCCCCTTGGAAACTCAAAAGGCTATAAAAAAAATGCTCAACGACTCTTGGTCAAGTCAGAAGCTCTCCTTTAAGTTTCTCTTCGAGGCACATCGATTCCAAGATCTACTCGTCGCTGTACCTGGAGGGGGCATTTGTTGACACCAAAAAAGGCGCTTTGCCTCTTCAACATTAAGAAGCCACACGAAGCTGCATCCTACTACAAAACGGGCAATGCCACTTCAAGCATAAGATCTTGTCAGAATAAAAAAAAACTGTAAGATCCTTCAAGACAACGAAAAGAGGTGTTCATATGAAGTTTCGGGCCATTGCAACATCATTTGGCCTAACTTCACTCCTCCGGCAGCTGAACAGGCGCTCCTGGCGGCGACGGCGTCGAGGACATCAAAACTTCGATCAAAGCCTACGAATGGTCTAAAAATACCTCCAAAAGGCTCCATGCCAAATTTCAATTGAAACCGACAACGTTTGACCCTCCATCAACCCTCGAGCAGTACAACCAAGCCTCTCGGCGGCGAGAACTATCGAGGTCATCACTCATCAAACAGAGCACATGGGTGGCTTCAACATGCTTCCAAAGGGCTGCACGTCAAATTTCAAGTCATTCCGACAATATTTGACCCGACTTTGACGCTCCGAAACAAAATCAAGGCTACCGGCGGCGAAGCACCCCGGGACCACTACATCCAAATCAGAGCCAACGGATCGTCTCAAAATGACTCCAATAGGCTCCCTGTCAAATTCCAAGTCGATCGGACATCGGTTGACCATACATCAAAGCGCGACATCTTTCCCGCGGCAAAATCAAGCCTACTGGCGACGGGACCCCAAAAGGCTTCAAAACTCAAAAAAAGCCCGTGGTTGATCCTATCTACTGCTCAGGAGGCTTCACCCTAAATTTCAGGTCATTCTGATATCGTTTGACCTATTTTCGACTCTTGACGGAAAATCGACTACAAAGTCTTCGACTTTTCCAAAAAATAGGAAACTTTGCGCTCCGATTTGCACGGCTTCTCATCGGGTTTTCTTCAGGAGAATTGAGCTAATAAATGAGGAGAAATGTCAAGAAAAATACAGGAGAAAAAAGGAGTAAAAAAGATCGAAAAACGGCTGAGAAATGGCGACCGGAAGGGGAAGGATCCCCATGGTCGCTGGCGGCCATGGAAATCCAGGTCGCCGGATTTTTTGCCGGGTGGTCCATTTTCCGCCCCTTTTCGCGTTTCTGGAGTTCCAGCCTCTGTGGTTTTCCGAAAAACTACTTTTTTTATGCTCGAAATCGATTGATCTTCATCGACATCTCGGATCCGCCGTCAAGAGCATGAAATCATCATTAATCGCTCCAAGATCACCAACCGGCTGACCAAGAAAGTACACTTTCTGTCATACCGATCTAGAAATCGACAAGACAGATGTCACCGGCCCACTGATATTAACCAATGTCCGAAGCTGCATCGCCATCCGACATCAAATAACATGTGGATCCATCGACGATCATCACAAGAAGAATTCCAAAAGACACGACACGGCACGCGACTCTTCAAATGCCCTGATGACCACTTAATGCCGTTAATTGACCCATTTATGACAACTTAATACGGTCATTAACCCATTATTTTCGACGGCCCAATCAAATCAAGCAAATGGGAGTTACAAATTCAAGTAATCATGGCATTAAAACCAAGAAATTCCCCTCGTCATAGAGATTAAGGGCGATTAAATGCCCATCATTCTCCACCGGCCAATCACAAGCCAAGAAAAAGAAGTTACAAAAATCAAGAATTAAAACTTGTAATTCCTCTCATCATGGAGCATCAATGTCATCAATGCTCATAAACCCACCTTATGGCCACCAAAAGCCTATAAAAGGTGGGTCATTCCAAGAAAAACAACCTTCGACCCGCCCCAGAAAAAGTCCAGAAAAATTCCGAAGAATTCTCAAAGAAACTCTGCTACTCTGTAGCAAAAGAAACACCATAAGGTGACCGAAGTCCCTTGGGGGGCCATCCCCCCAAGGTTTCCTCTCTCCTTCTATCCAACATGGCCTAAACGTGGCTCTTCAGCCCGTTTACTCGGTTTTTCATTAGATATAGAACTTCCCCTTGGTCTTTATCCTCTAAAAAACTGAGGTCCAAGCCAAGCAAAAGAATCAAAGCATCAAGCATTCTCATCTGAAGGACGATGGCGAAGTCCATATAAGACTTGCGACCGACAATTTGAACAAGTCCCCGCAACCTCCTGAAAAGTCAGATCCATTTTCTTACTTTTCAATTGTATTTTATATTCTTTGTAAAGAGACAAAAATCAAATTATTGTCTTTCATTATTGATGAGATTTGCAAATCACCTTTTACAGCACAAATCGCCTTTCACTGCAAACAAAATGAAATTGCCTCTTATGGCATTTAAAAAATTGTATCTCGTTCTTAAAATATACGTCAATGGAAAGTTAAAAAGAAGAATTGATTTCCTTTCTACTTGTAAAGCTGAATCTCTGGATCACCACTTCAAATTCCAGGAAGAACAGAAAATCTGGCATACCCATACAAAAATGTTGATAACTCGTTTTTCCTCCTCCGCCATACTCCCGGTAGCCCCAGGGGTGGGAAGGAGAGGACGAAAGGTCGGGGCCCCGATCAACCACCTGAGGTATCTGGCGTACATAACGTTTTCCATGTGTCTATGTTAAATAAGTACGTCCCCGACCCATCACATGTACTCCGGCATGACCCTTTGGAGATCCGAGAGGATGCAACATATGTTGAGAAGCCCATTCAAATCAATGATACAAAGGAACAAGAGTTTAGGACACGGACTATTCAGTGGATAAAAGTGCTTTGGGAGAATCATGGACCGGAAGAAGCAACGTGGGAACTAAGAGATCAAGTACAGAAAAAGTATCCACGTCTTCTACCTGAGCTAAGTTATATTTCATTTGGTGGACCAAATGTCCCAAGGGGTGGAGGATGTAAGACCCGGACCCGAGTGACCTCGAATAGTTTTAATTAAGTCGTGTTTTAGTTCTAAGCGCGATTAGTGAATTTTGGTTATGTTGGAAATAGAATAACTTTTGTTTTAGCTTTGGGGAATTTTGAGTGCCTTTATGCCTAGTGGGACCCTCTAGGGTTCCTTTTGTGACTTTGCATTTACTTAGGGGATTATCTGAGATTCCAATGATTTGAGTTTTAACCCCGTTTTATTTGTCTCGTTAATCTCTTCAACTTTTATTCTGATCACGTTCTCGTTCGAGACCCCGAAACCCGATTTTCTTAACATTGAGGGCAAAACGGTCATTTTACACTAAATTTGTACCCAAAATTTGATATCCCGGAAACCTGCGAAACATATACCTTTTGGAAACTAGATATTTCGACGATCACTTTTCTCTTCTTCGTCGAACCCATCCGAGATCCCAAAAGCCATGATTTCAGCCCACAAAGGTTTCTAGTGGTGGAGCCCACTCTTGACTTGTATAAAAGGAGAACTCTCCTTCTCTTTTCCCTTTTCTAGGTCAAACTCAAACCATCATCTAGGGTTTTCTCGTTTCCCTTCTTCTTCTTGCTTTTCCATCCCATTACCTCCATCAACCTGGCATCACTTGAAGATTGGATGTCACCATCTTCTTCATCACCACCAAAGCTTTCCATTGATACCCTTTGTGGAGAAAACCTTCCATTTCAAATCTTCATTGAACTACTCTTGCCCATTTGGAGAACTTATAAGTAAGTAACCCTCCCCATCTCTTAGATTTGTATTCCTCTAGCCTTGATGTCACGCCCCCGAACCGAAACCTCGGGGGCGGGAAATGGGATTAAGCATAAATGTATTTTACTTCTCCCAGGATCCGCGTGTGTGAAGACAACACATTCCAACACATTCTGAATATTTTGCGGAAGCATTTGTGGCGTTGCGACCCGAAGTCCGTGGCCATCGGATTCCGCGTCGCACTCAACCTTTAGCACATAGCTAATATATCAAGAATCGTATCCGACTGGAGTAACCATCACAATAAATTACAGAGCTGACAGTAACAGGATATTACATTCCCAAATATGTTCAAGTTACAATTATCAATGTACATTAATTAAGAATCCCAAGAAAAAGGCTAATAAAAGCCATACAACAATAAGCTATAAACTACTACCCAAATGTGACGTAGCTCCGAAGTCAAGCTCAATGTCTACATGACATAGCCGACAAAACAACCTGCAAGGCATGACTCCACAGCCAACAAAAACACTCAACTCGGGGCGAAGAAATCTGAACCTGAGTACCAAAAGTAGTGGGTCAGACACGACGGTCTGGCAGGTGGATGAAAAGATCACGAATATACTAAAGAATAAAACATATAATAAATCATGCTAATCGATCAAGTGCTGCATATAATTAAACGGGTGCAAAGTCGGGAATCTCGGGGAAAACCTGTATTCATTTCAAGCATGGGTAAAACATGAATATCTAATAAAACATGTGTTCATTTACATCATCTATAATCATAGATATTTGACAATCGGGTGTTCGTCTAAAACATGTATAAATATAGTGGTTTGACAAAACAAACGTTCATTTGAGAGTTAGGTAAAAACATAAGTATACAACAAACCAGGTATTCATAGCAGTCTGGCAAAACCAAAGTCCATTTGAAACATATGTGAAAATATGGATGTTTAACAAACCGGGTGTTCATTTAAAACCGGTGTAACCAAAGAAATCTGACAAAACTAGTGTTCATTTAAACGTATTTCAAAGCATGGATATTTAAGTAAGTCGGGTATCATTTAAAACAGGTATAAACGTAGGGATCTGGCAAACAAGTGTCATTTGAAACATATTTCAAAGCATGGATATTTGACAAATCGGGTAATCATTTAAAACGGTATAAACATTGGAATCTCACAAGCCAAATGTCATTTAAAACAAAGCACGGATATTTAACAATTCGAGTATTCATTTAAAACATGTGTAATCACATAAATCTAGTAAAACCATCGATCGTTTGAAACATATGTAAAAGCATGGGTATTCGCCCAACCGGCATCCATTTAAAACATGTGCGGGTACAAGGAACAGAAGACAATATAATAATAACTGAATTTACATTGGAGAATATTAGCACTTGTTTAAATAACAACTTTCATAAAGGAAACGAATCATTTATCGGAAATCAAGTAAGCAATATAAAACATGTCGGGTATCCAAGGAATCAGGAACTGGCAAGATGACAACCACACGAAGCTAAGTCCTCTATCACTAAACCGATAGAGCAATAACTAGGCCCTGATCTCAGTCACTCGAGGTGAGGAGAAACAGGGGATCTCATATAAATACATATACTAGGCACTGATCTCAGTCACTCGATGTGAGGAGAAACAGTGGATCTCATGAATGCATATACATATACTATACATGACCACGGTAGCGAGCCGGGCATCGGGGACCACAGTAGCAATCTGCGGTATCGGGACAAGACCACGGTAATAACCGGGTAGCGGGATCCAAGCTGCAGCTGGCGGGACAAGAGGGGGATCTCCAAGTCGGTGGATCAGACCAACAAGGTTATCCAAGCTTAGTGGTGCCGACTCATAGGTCAAATCCAATCGAGACAATGCAAGTAAATCAAGTATAAATACATAATCAAACGGGCAAGACGGGGGTGCTCAAGGGCACACTGTCACTTCATATCGGGCAATACATTCAGGACAAATAACTGTTACTAGTGTAACTTCAATGCTTTCGGGGAAACAAGTAAATCAAGTACAATAAATAAACGGGTAAAACGGGGTGCTCAAGGGCACACTGTCGCATCATGTGATGCAATGCACTTCGGGACAAATGACTGTTACTAGAGTAACTCCAATGCTTTCGGGAAAACAAGTCATGTAATGCAAATCTCGGGAAAAGAGGTGAAACAATGAACTATAACAATTTCGGGTAAAAATATCGGTTTCAAGATCTATTTAAGTGAATAGGGGTCCCGTATGTCGATTATAACAATTACTTGGTACTCCTTGAGTTTAAAGACATTCCGGGCTCCTTATGCACTTTTACTATCTTAAAATCTTAACTTGAGCTTATGGGTAGTTCTAGATGTTACAATAGCAAGAATCAAGATTATCAACGGTCCATCCTAGGCATGACATTAATCCGGAAACATCGAGCAACCTATTCAGTCACCGAAAAGAATAGAATTTGCGATAACCAAGGGCAAGACTTATGTTTAGATATAAAGAAGATATCGCGTCGTTCCATCCCGTTCAAGATTGAAATGGATTGAACTTCGATGCATCCGAACCAACCGTGACGAGCATCGGCTCCAGACGCTCTCACATATGGTCGAGTGAGTCCGAGGAGGTTAGCCAAGGTCCACAAAGAAAAATAAACCTCAAAACCCACTGGACTCAAACTGAGTCCTCCGATCGGTCGGGCCGAAGGTCCGATCAATCTGCTGAAATTTCTGTACCAGTGCATCATGCCAGGCAGGCCGCATCGCTCGAGCGAATCTAAGGGTTCGCTCGAGCGAACTCATCGGTCGAGCGGTTATTTAAATGCGTTCGAGCGACCAGGCTACTGGAAAACTCGTATCCCTTTTTGGACAGGTCGCTCGAGCGAACTGTCATGGTCGCTCGGGCGAACTGTCCAGAAACTGAATTCCGGGCAGTTCAGTTCCTCTCTTTCTCTTCCTTTTTCCTTTCCAACACTTATACAAATGAGTTTTTCCTTACTTCAACAACATTCTAATTACAATAAAACTCCCATCAAGACTTCAATGAATCATTAAATCCAACCTCTTTCTTCACATTCAATCCCCAAACAAGGAGAGGAGTTCCCATCATAGACAAGGGTTCATTTGAGTCAACATTTATAGATAAACAAGGTCTATTGATCACATTTCCATAACCAAGGATGTTTTAGCACAACTCTATAAATGAGTATCAATTTCAAATCAATGTAGCTCATAAACATAACCATGAATAGCCAAACCAATCCTATTCCTTATAAAACCATATGAGTAAACTTGATCAATTGAAATGCATACCTCTCCAAGGGATTAACAAGATAGAAACAACCATTAATGTGCAAATTTCGAAATCCATATATATGTGACAAGGAGCATATGTGCAACATGTATCCAATGATCAAAACAAGAAATAAACTTGGGATTTTCTCATAAAACTTTGATAACATTAAAACCATCCATTCATCCACTTGCCTTGGGTTCCAATCTAGCAAATCAAGCTCCTAATCACTTCTCAAGCTCAAGATCAACAATTTCTACAAAAACCCCCAAAACAAACCCTAAAATGGGTTAAACAATGAAATGACAAGGAAACCTCTCAATAATCAAGGTGGAGCTTCTCTAAGGCTAGAAGATTACAAATCTAGAAGATGAAGAAGAACACTTACTTGGATGACTTTCAAATGAGAAGAACAAGCTCAAGGAAGGTCTCAATGTTGATGAATTTCTCCAAAAATGCTATCAAGATGAAGCTTGCAAGGAGGGGAAGAGATTGATGATCTCCATTTCTAGTTTGGTGCAAGATTGGTGTGGGTTGGAGATGAAGAAGCAAGAAGAAGAAGAAGTTGCACAAGGGAAAACCCTAGGTTCAGCTGGAACAATGGTGAAGAAATGAGCAATGAAGGAGATGGGCTCCTCTTATAAACAAGTGAGGTTTGGGCCCCACAACTTAAGGGACTTGGGTAGCTGAAATCATCTAATTCGGGACCTTGGATGGATTCGACGAAGAAGGAAGAAATGATCGTCGAAATATCTAGTTTCCAAAAAGTGTATGTTTCACGGGTTTCGAGAATATCAAGTTTTGGGTACAGATTTGGTGTGAAAAGACTGTTTTGCCCTCAAGGCCAAGAAATCGGGTTTTGGGTTCTCAAATGGATACGAGACCAACATGAAAGTTGTAGGATTCCTCAAGATGAATGCAACAGGCCAAAAACACAATACGAAACAAATCGGGAAAATCTCGCAAGAAAATGCAAAGCCGAAAAAGGAACCCCCAAAGGGCCCCACAAGCTACCAAAGCACTCAAAAGCCCGAAACTAGAAGAAAAACCATTCTAGCTCACAAACTCAACCCAACAAATACTAATCCCACTAAAAGAACTAATCCACAAATAAAACAACGCTAATCCAAGAGATCAGGGGTCGGGTTCTCACACTTGAAGACGTTCAATCTCCATTATTGTAAGCTTTCTCCCTCTATTCCTTATTTTGACCCATTTAGGGTTTGTTTTGGGGGTTTTTCTTGTAGCTTTGGATCTTGGATTTGGAAGAGTGATTAGAGCTTGTTTTGGCTAATATTGGACCTAAGGCAAGCAGATGATTTGAAATTATGAGTTTTCAATGGTTTTTATGATAAATATGATTGATTTGGTTATTTCTATTCATGTTGTTTAACTTGCTTTGATTGTGAAATAAATGCTCATGAAAGAATTTTATTTGTGCATTTAATGTCTTGAAAATGTGTTGGTTCATAGCCTTCATTTATCTCTTGTTTATAGCTCAAATGTATTCTTGTGTGTAGTGGTTTCCTTTCTTTCTTTCTTTCTTTATGATTGAATGTGAAATGATTGGAGGAGGATGTAAGGGATGTTGTGAAAGATTTGAGAATGGTTTGGAGAAGGTTTTGAACTCCTCATTTGGTGTAGAAATGGAGCTAAAAAGGGGTTGCAAAAGGATGAGAAAGAGAGGAAAAGAACTGTCCCGGAACTAGTTTCTGGACAGGTCGCATGAGCGAACTTGACAGGTCGCTCGAGCGATTTGTCCAAATAAGGGTTCGAACCATTCCAGTGGACAGTTCGCTCGAGAGATTTGTCCAGAGAAGGGTTCGAACCATTCCAATGGACAATTCACTCGAGCGAACCTTTGCTCACTTGAGCGAACCCTCCCAGAACCCATTCCAGAGAATGTTTAGCTCGAGCGAACTGAAATTTCGCTACCCAGTTATTACTGTGGTCTTGTCCCAATACCCCAGATTGTTATCGTGGTTCCCGATGCCCGGCTCGCTACCGTGGTCATGTCCCGTATTATTATATGTATATGTATATTTCGTTGAATCTCCTCACCTCGTGTGACTGAGATCAATGCCTTGATATGCTCTTATCACTTCAGTGATAGAGGACTTAACTTCGTGTGGTTGCCATTTTCCTTGTTTCCCGTTTCCTTGGTTACCTTTATATATTTTACAACGCATACTTGTTTTTGAATAAATGATTTATCTTTCAATGGAAATTATTATTTAAACAGGTTTAAATGCTTAGGGTAAATTCATTTATTATTATATCGTCATATCTTTTCGCCCACCTGCCAAACCATTGTGTTTGACCCACTTTTTGGTACTCAGGTCCCGATGTTCGTTACCCCGAGGAAGAGCATGAGGAGGCGGTCGGAGAACTGCAACATCTAGTTGAGTGGCATGCCGATGATGTCATCTAGACATTCAGTAGTCCAAGATGCGTAACATTTTGGGGATATGTCTAACTCATTCTTTTGAGGGTTTACTTTGGATTGTACTGGCCTTTAATTTTTTGGGAATGTTAATTAAATGATCTTTTGTTTAAACACTTAACATTACTTTTGGAAAGTGCTAATGATCGTTGCTCTTTCTGATACTTTGTTTATACATGTATTATCTTCTTTATGACTAAAGATGGATTGAATGTTTGATTTACTACACACTTCCACAATTAAAAGAAATATTTATGTTGATGTGATATCCTCACCGTGGATACCTGTGGGAAATCACGTGCACGGGTAGCATCTTATCTTTTATTACCCGTGGACGTATTAACCGATATATCATCCTTAATCAATTAGTCCCGATCCCGGATTAGGTCGGTGGACTCGGTCCGAGGTCGCAACAAATCCAATGGTGGATAAAAGGTTTAATGAGAATCAAATTGGGCTCGGTTCTAAATAGGGGGGATTAAGAGTGTGAAAGGGCCTTGATTGATCAAAGGTGGGGCCAAGTGGGGCCCACTGAGCTTGATCGCATATATTGGAGCTTGTACGAGAATAATTCTACTTATTTATACCAAGAATTTAGATTCTGAACTTGTATATTTTCTAACCAATCCTCTTCTCATTATGATTTTTAGTATTAACTTTGAAGAGATCCAAGGTGATAAGATAGGCCCATCAATATAGAAGTTCATCAATCCTCTCAAGATACCCTTGTCAAAATACCATTACATGGTCTTCTTCCTCACTCTCCACTTGCAAAATCCAACAAGCATTATGGTGGATAGTACTCTCAAACCCATCACCAAACCCAAGCAAGACAACCTATTTAATCAAAGAAATTTCAAATGTCATCGGTAATCATTAATGATTAGTGGCAAAAACTTCATTAGGTTCATTTATTGGTTTTTGGTGATTCAATCCTCATGAAATGCACACGTGAATGATTAACTCAAGAGTTTGCTTTCTTTAGATGATGAATAATATATGTTATTTATTTTTATTTTTATTTTTCTTATCGGTTCATGTTACACATTACTTTGGCTTATTAAGAAAAGATTTTCTCCATTGTTTTTTTTCATAAATAGGTACTGTTGGGACGACCTAAGCTATTTTTTGAAATAATATATTTATGTATTTATTTTATTTATCAATAATATTCTAAGGAAAATATAAAATTAAAAAATACTTTTTAAGCCCGGGCCTGTGTTACTAGTTTCACTTTAAAGTAAACCCGCCATCACCACCTCTATGAGAACCCGACCCCTAATTTCCTGGATTAGTGTTGTTTTATTTGCAGATTAGTTTCTTTTAATGGGATTAGTGTTTGTTGGGTGGAGTTTGTGAGCTATAATGGTTTTTTACTAGTTTTGGGGAGTTTTGAGTACCTTTGTGATTAGTGGGACCCTTTGGGGGTTCTTTTAGTGACCATGCGCGTGATTGGGAGATTATTTGAATTTCCAATAATTCTTGTTTTAGCCTTTTTTGACTTATCTTGTTAACCTCTACAACTTTCGTGTTCACTCCGTACCCATTCGAAGCTCCGAAAATCAGTTTTTCCAGCCCTAAGGGCAAGATCGGTCTTTTCACATTGAATCTGGACCCAAATTTCGAGATCCCAGAACCATGTCAAAATTATACTTTTTGAAAACTAGATTTCATGAGAAGCATTTTTCTCTTCTTCGTCGATCGCATCCGAGGCCCAGAAATTGATGTTTGACCCTTGGCAAGTTTTGAGTGTAGTGGGGCCCACACCCACCCATTATAATAGATGACTCTCCCCTCTCCCCTCACTCATTCGTTGCAGCCAAAAGGGGAGCTCTGCAACTGAGCTTCCCCTTCCCTTTCTTCTTGTTTTCTCTTCTCCATTCATGGAGGAAACCCTTGCCATTTGGAAACCCAACCATGCCATCTTCTTCCACATCTCTTTAGCTTCCCATGGATGTTATTTTTGTGCAAAACCAAGGTGGGCAGCCCCTATTTCAAGCTTCTTCTTGTTGATTGATGGCCCTAGAGGTAAAGACTCCTTCCCATTTTCCTTTTATGTGCAATGGCTTTCCCTTAGGTTCTATTTCCTAGTTTGGTTTGAGCTCATTCCTTGTCTTTCATTGTTTGACCCATTTTAGGGTTTGTTTTGGGGGGTTTTGTAGAGATTGTTGATCTTGAGCTTAAGAGGTGATTAGAGGATTGGTTTTGCTAATTGGAACCCAAGGCAAGCGGATGAATGGATGGCTTGAATGTCATCAAGTTTTATGAGAAAATCTTAAATTTTATTACTTGTTCTTGGTAATTTGATACATGTTTTCACATATGCTTCTTGCCACATTTCTATTGAATTCGAAAGTGCATATTAATGGGTTTTTCTCTCTTGTTAAATCTCTTGGAAACGTATGCATTTCATTTGGTCAAAGTTTGTTCATATGGTTTTATAAGGAATGGGGTTGGTTTTGCCATTCATATTTATATTTATTAGCTTGCATTGATTTGAAATAAATGCTCATTTAAAGAGTTTTGCTAACTCATCTATTGTTATGAAAATGTGATCAATAGTCTTTATTTATCTTTGGATTATGGCTCAAATGTACCTTTGTGTATGTTGGGGACTCTTCTCTTTGTTTGGTGTTAAATGTGAAGAAGGAGATGTTTAGATTTAATGTTCATTGGAGTTTTGATGAGGGTTTTAAGTAAATCTTTAAGAAGTTGGATGCTTGTTATTGGGAGGCAAGGAGGCCCCTTTTGTTGCAAGAGGAATGTCTTGAAGAAGGAGGGAAAAGAGGAGGACCTAGCCACTGTAGAACAGAACCTGGGTTCTATTCCGCAGTGTACCCGGTCGACCCCACGGTGGCTCGATCGACCGGGTACACAGGGTCAGGCTCCCTGGGAGCCTCACCAAAACACTGTGGGCTCAAATAAGTTACAACTCCCGGTCGACCGGCCATGGGCTCGATCGACCGGGCACATAGGGGCCCGGTCGACCGGACCAACTAGGAAATCCCTGCTGGAAGGGATTTTTACCTTGTTTTTGGATGGGCTTGGGTGGGACTTTGGCTACCCTTTTTGGACTCATTGGACTATATGTGAGGACGTCTTGAGCCGATGCTCTTCACGGTTAGTTCGGTGGCATCGGAATCCAATTTAATTCAATCTTGAACGGTACGGGACAACGCGATACCTTCCTTATATCTATACGAGAAGTCTATTTCCTTGGGTATCGCGAATCCTATCCCTTTCGGTGACTGAGTAGGTTGTACGATGCTTCAGGACTAACATCATACTTAGGATGGACTGTTTATAGTTTTGATTTTTAATCGTACCGTCTAGTACAATCTATAAGCTCATTTTAAGTTTTGAAAATTGTAAAGTGCATAAGGAGCCCGGAATGTCTTCAAACTCAAGGAGTACCAAGTCATTATTATAATCGACATACGGGACCCCTATTCACCTTAATTAAATCTTGAAACCAATATTTTACCCGAAATGGTAATAGTTCACTGTTTCACCTCATTTCCAAGATTTGCATCATGCGACTTGTTTTCCCGAAAGCATTAAAGCTACACTAGTAATAGTTATTTGTTCCGAAATGTATCGCTCGACATGAAACGACAGTATACCTTTGAGCACCCCCGTCTTGCCGTTTATTTATTGTACTTGATTTACTGGCATATGTCTCGATTTGTTATTTGACCTATGAGTCGACATCACTAAGCTTGGATTGTGAGCACCCGACCCCTAATCTCTTGGATTTGTGTTGTTTTATTCGTGGATTAGTTTCTTTTAGTGGGATTAGTATTTGTTGGGTTGAGTTTGTGAGCTAGAATGGTTTTCTTCTAGTTTTGGGCTTTTGAGTGCTTTGGTAGCTTGTGGGGCCCTTTGGGGGTTCCCTTTTCGGCTTTGCATTTACTTGTGAGATTTTCCCGATTTGTTTCGTATTGTGTTTTTGGCCCGTTGCATTCATCTTGAGGAATCCTACAACTTTCATGTTGGCCCTGAAAGTCCACGAGGATCCTAACCCTAGAGGGGGGGGTGAATAGGGTGTGCTACAATTGTGACCAATTTAAACCAATTTTAATTCTTAAACTAAACTAGTCACATGTGATGATAAATCAATCAATATGCGGAAGCTAATAAACAATCACCACACAAGCAAGCACCACAACACCAATGTTTATAGTGGTTCGGCCTCAATGCCTACATCCACTACCGGCTTGTGAAACCAATCACCCCACCGGATTTCCACTAAGTATGCTTTTTCAAAGGCTAAGCAATAACCCTAACAACGTTATTTTTCTAAGGCTCAACAACAACCTTTACAAGATGCTTTTCAAGGCTAAGCAATAACCTATCAATGTGCTTTTAGAGGCTAAGCAATAACCTTTACAAAATGCTTTTCTTAGGCTAAGCAATAACCTTACACAATTCAAGATTTCTCAAAGAAAGTGTTTACTCAACACTCTAAGAGATTACAATTTTAGCTCAATGAAATTGCCTCTTAAATAGGCGGATATGAAAGTTTAATACAAACTCACACAAACACTCTATGTATGCAAAAGTGTATGATTATGATGTGTGTGTGTGATGACTTCAATCAAGTTTAAAAAGAAAGCTTAATCAATTATATGCTTGAAGCATTTCAAAGTTCAAAGCTCATGAAAGATTGGATTGAAGTCTAATGCAAATCACATGTATGAGAAACAACTTGTTAATGACATGAATTTCAAAGAATCACAAGTTGTATGAAAAATAAAGTATAAGAAAGCATGTGATTTGATAAGAGTGATTGCAAACCATTCTAATATACCAATGATGAAAATGAGTTTGCAAAACAACTCTTTAAAAACTAGTAATCATGCATAAAAGGAAATACAAAGATTTGTCATGCATGGATTCTAATTTTAATGGAAATCAAAATGATAAGTAAGGTCTACCTTTTTAAATCTCAAGCATTTGATTTCCAAATGGCCCTCTAGCCTTTCCAACTTCTTCCCCTTTCTTTGGCTCCAAAATGCTCTCAAAAGTTCATAGTTCAAGCCTTTGAAAAGGTTGGAAATGAATGGACTTTATAGCCAAAAAGTTGTCAACGGCTAGTTCTCGGTCGACCGGCAAAGGGGTCTCGGTCGACCGGTAAGGCACAACGGTCATATTTCTGACCGTTGGAGGGTTACAGTTCAGGTCCTGAAAAACTGACTTCCAGTTGTCTCGGTCGACCGAGACCTGTGTCTCAGTCGACCGGCGACACTGCCGGGACACCCCTTTTTGCAAAAAATGCAACTTTTGCATATTTGAAGGTTTTTCTTTGGGGGACCTTTTGGCCACTAAATCAAGCTTGGAAAACATGTTTTAAAGATTCTAATGGTTTTTAAAACATGAACATAAAAAGCCAAAAAAGATTTGAATGTTTAAAACCAAAGGCTAGCTTGATTTGATAAAACTCTTTTCAAATGAAAATGCATACAAAAATGAATCTTTTTGTGAAGAATGTATGCAAGGCTCAAACCTAAATTCTCAACAAGATTTACCAAACATAATGCACAAAGAATTAGGTTTTCAAAAGAGTTTGGGTTTCAAAACTAATGCATCCAAGTTTAAAACCAAAACATGCATATAACAAATACTTTTCCAAAACTTAAAAGCTATGCATGTATAAAACTAGATTTCAAGGTATTTTAAATCAATGCATGTGTGAAATATCAAATGATGCTAAAGTGCAAATGCATCCATCAAATTGCAATTACAAAATCCCTAACAGGCCCCGTATCCATTTGAGAACCCGAAACCCGATTTCTTGGCCTTGAGGGCAAAACAGTCATTGCACACCAAATCTGTACCCAAAACTTGATATTCCCGAAATCCGTGAAACATATACTTTTTGTAAACTAGATATTTCAACGATCATTTCTTCCTTCTTCGTCGAATCCATCCGAGGTCCCGAATTAGATGATTTCAGCCACCCAAGTTCTTTAAGTTGTGGGACCCAAACCTCACTTGCTTATAAGAGGAACCCATCTCCTTCATTGCTCATTTTCTCTCCATTGCTCCAGCACACAACTGAGCCTAGGGTTTGCTCTTGTGTTCCTCTTCTTCTTCTTGCTTCTTCATCTCCATGCCACACCAATAGTTCATCAATCAAGAAATGGAGACCATCTTCTTCTTCCTCTTCACCATGGCTCCCTATTGATACCATTTTGAGACCCTCCTTGAGCTTGTCCTTCTCATTTGGAAGTCATCCAAGTAAGTGATTCTTCCCATCTTCTAGATTTGTTGTCTCCTAGACCTTGAGAAGCTACATTTGCATTATTGTTGGTTCATTCATTGTCTTCCTTTGTTTAACCCATTTTAGGGTTTGTTTTGGGGGTTTTTGTAGAGATTGTTGATCTTGAGCTTGAGAAGTGATTAGGAGCTTGGTTTGCTAGATTAGAACCCAAGGTAAGTGGATGAATGGATGGTTTTAAGGTTATCAAAGTTTTATGAGAAAACCCTAAGTTTATTTCTTGTTCTTGATCATTGAATACATGCTTGCACATATGCTCCTTGTCACTTATACATGGATTTCGAAATTTGCATATTAATGGTTGTTTCTATCTTGTTAATCTCTTGGAGAGGTATGCATTTCATTTGGTCAAGTTTGCTCATATGGTTTTATAAGGAATAGGATTGGTTTGGCCATCCATGGTTATGTTTATTAGTTACATTGACTTGAAGTTGATACTCATTTAATGAGTTTTGTTAAATCATCTATGGTGATGGAAATGTGATCAATAGACCTTGTTTACCCATAGATTTTTGGCTCAATTGGACCCTTGTGTACATTGGAGATTCTTTCCTTTGGTTTGGTTTTTTTGTTAAATGGGAAGAAAGAGGTGTTTAAAGTTAATTTTCCATTGGAGTTTTAATGAGGATTTTAAGTGAATATGGAATAAAAATGTTAGTGGTTTATGTGTTGGAAGGAAAGGAAGAGAAAGAGGACAGTTGAACTGGTCCGGAATCCATTTCTGGACCGTTCGCTCGAGCGACCGTGACACTTCGCTCGAGCGAACTGTCCAGGAAAGGATTCAGGCATTTCCAGTAGCTTGGTCGCTTGAACTCATTTAAATAACCGCTCGACCGATGAGTTCGCTCGAGCGAACTCTTCGATTCGCTCGAGCGATGCGGTCTGTCTGGCTAGGCCACGTTGGGATAACGTTGAACTGTTTTAATGCACTGGGCCAGTGGGTTTTGAGATTTATTTTTTTTGGACCTTGGCTACCCTCCTTGGACTCACTTGACTATATGTGAGAGCGTCTTGAGCCGATGCTCTTCACGGTTGGTTCGGAATGCATCGAAGTTCAATCTATTCAATCTTGAACGGGTTGGAATGACACGATATCCTCTTCATACCTAAATGCAAAGTCTATTTCCTTGGGTATCGCGGATTCTATTCCTTTCGGTGACTGAGTAGGTTGCTCGATGGTTCCGGGTTGACATCATACTTAGGATGGACTGTTGATAGTCTTGATTTTTCTATCATAACATCTAGTTGTAACCATAAGCTCAATTTAAATTTTGAAAATCGCAAAAGTGCATAAGGAGCCCGGAATGTCTTCAAACTCAAGGAGTACCAAGTGATGACTATAATTGACATACAGGACCCCTATTCACTTATATAGATCTTGAAATCAATATTTTCCCGGAATTGTTATAGTTCATTATATCCCTCATTTCCAAGATTTGCATTACATGACTTGTTTTCCCGAAAGCATTGAAGTTACTCTAGTAACAGTTACTTGTCCCGAAGTGCATTGCACCACATGATATGTCAGTGTGCCCTTGAGCACCCCCGTCTTGCCCGTTTAATTATATATTTGTACTTGATTTACTTGCATTGTCTCGATTGTATTTGACCTATGAGTCGGCACCACTAAGCTTGGATAACCTCGTTGGTTTGATCCACCGACTTGGAGATCCCCCTCTTGTCCCGCCAGCTGCAGTTTGGATCCCGCTACCCGGTCATTACCGTGGTCTTGTCCCGATACCGCAGATTGCTACTGTGGTCCCCGATGCCCGGCTCGCTACCGTGGTCATGTATAGTATTGTATATGCATATGTATTTATATGAGATCCCCTGTTTCTCCTCACCTCGAGTGACTGAGACCAGGGCCTAGTTATTACTCTAACACTTTAGTGGTAGAGGACTTAGCTTCGTGTGGTTGCCATCTTGCCAGTTCCCGATTCCTTGGATACTCGACATGTTTTATATTGCTTACTTGCTTTCCGATAATTGATTCATTTCCTTTATGAAAGTTGTTATTTAAACAAGTGTTAATATTCTCCGATGTAAATTCAATTATTATTATATTGTCTTCCATTCTTTGTACCCGCACATGTTTTAAATGAATGCCGGTTGGGTGAATACCCATGCTTTTACATATGTTTCAAACGATCAATGATTTTGCTAGATTTATATGATTACACATGTTTTAAAGGAATACCCGAATTGTTAAATATCCGAGCTTGCTTTAAAGGACATTTGGTTTGTCAGATATCTATGTTTATACCTGTTTTTAAATGATACCCGATTTGTTAAATATCCATGCTTTGAAATATATTTAAATGAACACTAGTTTTGTCAGATTTCTTTGGTTACACCTGTTTAAATGAACACCCGGTTTGTTAAATATCCGTATTTCTACATAGGTTTCAAATGGACATTGGTTTTACTAGACTGCTACGAATACCTGGTTTGTTGTATACTTATGTTTTTACTTAAGTTTCAAATGAACGTTGTTTGCCATACCACTATATTTATTCATGTTTTTGACGAACACCCGATTGTCAAATATCTATGATTATAGATGATGTAAACGAACACATGTTTTATTAGATATTCATGTTTTACCCATGCTTGAAATGAATACCGGTTTTCCCCGAGATTCCCGACTTTGCACCCGTTTAATTATATGCAGCATTTGATCGAATAGCATGATTTATCTTATGTTTTATTCTTCAGTATATTTGTTATCTTTTCATCCACCTGCCAGACCGTCGTGTCTGACCTACTACTTTTGGTACTCAGGTTCAGATTTCTTCGCCCCGAGTTGAGTGTTTTTGTTGGCTGTGGAGCCATGCCTTGCAGGTTGTTTTGTCGGCTATGTCATGTAGACATTGAGCTTGACATCGGAGCTACGTCACATTTGGGTAGTAGTTTATAGCTTATTGTTGTATGACTTTTATTAGCCTTCTTCTTGGGATTCTTAATTAATGCACATTGATAATTGTAACTTGAACATATTTGGGAATGTAATATCCTGTTACTGTCAACTCTGTAATTTATTGTGATGGTTACTCCAGTCTGATATGACTCTTGATATAATAGCTATGTGCTAAAGGTTGAGTACGACGCGGAATCCGATGGCCACGGACTTCGGGTCGCAACACCACAAATGCTTCCGCAAAATATTCAGAATGTGTTGGGATGTGTTGTCTTCACACACGCGGATCCTGGGAGAAGTAAAATATATTTATGCTTTAATCCCATTTCCCGCCCCCGAGGTTTCGGTTCGGGGGCGTGACATGGATAACCTTGTCGGTTTGATCCACCGACTTGGAGATCCCCCTCCCGTCCCACCAGCTGCAGTTGGATCCCGATGCCCGGTTTATTACCGTGGTCCCATCCCGATACCCGGTTCGCTACCGTGGTCCCGTCCCGTATATTTATATTGTATTTATGCTTTGCGTTGAATCTCTTCATCTTGTGTGACTGAGACCAACGTCCCGTTATACTCTTGTCACTTCGGTGATAGAGGACTTAGCTTTTTGTGATTGTCATCTTGCTAGTTCCCGATTCCTTGGATACCCTACATGTTTTATATTGCTTATTTGTTTTCTGGTAAATGATTCATTTCTTTTATGAAAGTTATTATTTAAACGGGTGTTAAGATTTCCAAGGTAGATTCAGTTATTGTTATATTGTTTCCCGTTCCTTGTACACACATGTTTTAAATGAATACCCGATTTGTTAGATATCAGTGTTTTCAAATATGTTTTAAATGACACTTGTTTTGTCAGATCCCTAAGCTTACACATGTTTTAAATGAATGCCCGATTTATTAGATATCTGTGCTTTTACATAAGTTTCAAATGAACGTTTGTTTTGCCAGACCTCTACACTTATACATGTTTTAGACGAGCACCCGATTGTCAAATATCTATGCTTTTATAGATGATGTAAATGAACATGTGTTTTGTTAGATCTTCATGTTTTACCCATGCTTGAATCGAATACATGTTTTGTCAGAGATCCACGATTTTGCAACCGTTTAATTATATGCAGCATTTTATCAAATGGCGTGTTTTATCATATGTTTTATTCTTCAGTATATTTATTATCTTTTCATCCACCTGCCAGACTGTCGTGTTTGACCCACTACTTTTGGTACCCAGGTCCAGACTTCCTCGTCCTGAGATGAGTGCTTTTGTTGGCTATGGAGCCATGAGTTACAGGTTGTCTTGTTGGCTATGTCACATAGACATTGAGCTTGACATCGGAGTTACGTCACATATGGGGTAGTGGTTAATAACTTGTTGTTGTATGGCTTTTATTAGCCTTTCTTGGGATTCTTAATTAATGTACATTGATAATTGTTACTTGAACATATATGGGAATATAATATCCTTACTGTCAGCGCTATACTTTGTTGTGATGGTTTACTCCAGTCTGATATGGTTATTGATATAATAGCTATATGCTAGAGGTTGAGTACGACGCAGAATCCGATGACCACAGACTCCGGGTCATAACGCCCAGAAAGCTTCCGCAAAAAAAATTTCAGAGTGTATTGAAATGTGTTGTCTTCACACACGCGGATCTTGGGAGAAAAATATATTTATGCTTAATCCCACTCGCGCCCCTGAGGTTCTTGTTTTGGGGGCGTGACAACCTCGATACGAGACCTCTCCCTCACTAGGTATATGCCTTGCTTAGGTACCAATTACCAGCTTGCATCTTGGTGGTTCATTGACAGTCAAGGGGTACAGTGTTTCAACCTAACATATGTTAGATTGTATGTCCTCAATTCAGTGGCTGACACGAACATCTTGATTTATTAACTTAATTGATATATATTTTCATACTCTTATTCATGAGATGAATACAATTCTATTTAATTGTTGCACATATTTGATACAAAATGACATGGTCGTTCCAGAGATGAATATGAGCACTTATGTACATAAAATGTGATCATTGTGTGTCGAAGAGATTTACATGCAGTCTCATAGGTTACAATTCTTATACTTAGAATGTTTCACAATCGGTGATGAGATTGAGCATTTCACCTGAAAGGTTGTAGCACTACCGTTACTATAAGATAGTGTGATTTGTCTTGACCATCAGAGTAGAAGACTCTAGATTGTTGTGCCAGTATATTAGATGTACTGAAGGACATGAGTAGCACTTTCTATAAAATATTATTTTTAATTAAGGAATATTGTCATAATTTCCAGGCAATAGACTCTCAATATTGAGGGAGTAATGGATTTAAGTTTCTATTATACATTTGCTTTAACTTACCAATGAGTGAGGCCAACTGTAGGTCAACATCTCGGTATCTTTGGTAGATAGTGGTGGAATTGTGGGAACATATATTATCAAGATGTAATCTATCATCTTAAGAGAAATACCCCCTGTCGCGACCCCGGAACAGATCCCAGGCCCACGACGCAGTAGATGATACTTTCCCACAGGTTCACGCGGTGAGGATTCCCAAAGACACGTGGAATCTGACTTACACGATAAAGTATGCGGAAGCGTGTAGCAAAACATACCAAGATAAGCACCAATAAAATATTTAAGTGCTATCACAATAATAAACAAGACATAGTATCAAAGGAAGAAGTTAAGGTGGCATTCCCAACATAGTTCAAGTTACGAAGTTATACAAAGTAAACTTAGTTTTGTTACAACCCAATAAGAAGCCAACAGAGGCTAATACACTTCTCAAAATATAGCAAAAGAAACCCCAAGACAAAAGGTGACGAACTCGAGAACCCGCCCGACGTCTAAATGACATCATCGGGCTGCCACTCTCTCACAGGGGTTGGCTCACAAGCCTCCTCCTGACGCTCCTCCTCAAAGGTAACGTCTCCTGCACCTGGGCACCAACAAACAAGGGTCAAACACGACGGTTTGGCAGGAAATCAATTTAGGCATGAACATGAACAATAACATTTAGAGAAAACATGTAAGCAAATTTTTGACATGAAATACTATGACAACTGAGGTACATTTTTCAAGAATGCGAACAAAGCTGAGGTACCAAAACAAACTAGCGTGAATAGATAATATATATCATGAACAGTTACAATCCACAAAGAGCCCATCCTTTCTCTATCATTTATATAATGAAAAGAGCAAGCACGCACGATATACATATTATAAGCACGACACGATTTCCCACAAAGACAGGAATTCCGGCCGCGGAACCGGACACGCACGATGTGTAATAAATACACGACCAGTCTGCAGACAGTCCACATGTTTAAAGACCCCCAGACAGTGGATCAAACCGAAAGGGCAGTCTAAGCTCAGTGGTGTTTACTTAATTCATGAATGCACAAAACACGTGAAACACGATCAAAGCATGTCGAGATAAAAAGGGGGAAATCACTTATCAAAACACGACGAACACGGCTAGCAAGAGGCATAATTAATATGCATAACACGCTTAGGAAGTGGTCCCCTTTTTCTTGAAACAAGACTTCAAACAAACTTATACTTGAAATTCCAAAACTAGTACACGAGGGTACTTATCGTACCAAAACGGAATTCAAATACGAAATCTGACAAGCATGTGTTAAGGTTACTAGTTGACCTTTGTGTAATTGGGACCCTCAAATGTCGAAAAATACAAGAATTGGTGTCCCCTAAGTTGGTTTGCATTTCAAAGCTCCATTTACACAATGTCAAGCTAAAACCCTTAACATAGTCTAGTTTTCAACCTTCAAGAAAATACACGACAGAAAAGTTCTACTCCATGAGTCCGGCATGTTCGCTCGAGCGAACTTTCTACACTGATGACACTTCGCTCGAGCGAGACACTTCGCTCGAGCGGACCTGATAAAGCATTGACACTTCACTCGAGCGAGACGGTAGCTCGAGCGAATATAAGGTGCGCTCGAACGGACAGCCCTCTGTCTTCACTCGGACCAAACAAAGGCTTGGTCGCTCGAGCGGACCCAAGGGTCGCTCGAGCGAACAAGCTGTTGCTTGTGCTCACTGAGTGCAGAAATTTCCTTCCTCTTGCACAACTTCCACTACATTTCTCTCCTTCTTCCCATCCATCAATTACATATCATCCCTTGAGCCTCCATGCTCACCAAGGGTTCATTCCATCATTCCAACCATCCAAATCAAATGAAAACAAACTCATGAAGCTTATAAACAAGATTAATGCAGAATTTACAAAAATATACTGAAATCAAAATACACATGCATCATTTCCTAAAGAGATTACTTGCCTTGACCAATACTAAAACTCTTCTCAAGCACCTCTCTCAAGCTAATCCAACACTACAAGAACCCAAGAGAAAAACCATACCAAACTTAACACAAATGAAAGCAAAGAACCCATTTTAACAAAAAGGGTTTGAATACTTGAAAAACATGATCTTTAAGGAACCAAAAGACTTCATGAAACACAAGGATTGAAGCTCTTACCTAACAATGGCCAAACAAGAAGAGATGAAGAAGATGAAGGCTTGTCCCACAAGAAACTCAAAGAAACTTGTATTGATAGAGAGCTTGCAAGGAGATGGAGAAGGTGATAAGCTTGGAATTCTATTTGGAGCTCTCTAGCCAAAGCATGCAAGAGGGAATGGGGAGGAAGGGAAAAATGGTTTCCCTTGCCCTAGGTCAAGAACAATTGCAGAGATTTGGGTTTTAGAATGAAAAGAGCAAAGAGGGGAAAGAGATGAGTTACTTAAGGCACTAGCAAGTGGGGCCCAACTGACTTGACTTTGAAACGACGAAAACACAATCTTGTGGGCCTCGAATGACTTCGACTAAGAAGGATAAAACGATCGTCGAAATATCTAGTTTTCAAAAAGTATATTTTTGACATGGTTCTGAGATCTCGAAAATTATGTCCAGATTTGTGCAAGAAAGACAATTTTACCCTCTTTGGGCTAAAACATGGGTCTTTGGGCTTCAAACAAGAATGACCTTAAAACGAAAGTTGTAACTCATAGAAAAATCATTCAAATGAAATCAAAATCACACTTACACGGAAATCGATACGATCTTCCCAAACTTATACGTGCACTCGGGCCTTTCCGAGTGTGTCCAATTAATACTAAACGTTCTCAAAATCCCCAAAGCTATGTCCAAGACTAAACTAATCATTTCTAACCCAACAACAACTAAACCCACTTAGGACTAAACACATACTAATCTCACGCTAATCGAAAAGGTCCGGGTCGGGGTCTAACACCCCCTATGCTGATTAATGTAATTTATCCTCGGTAAGTGCGCATTATTATGAGTAAGAGTTAATCGGATGGTATCGATGATTAATTGGGTCACAAGGATAACAAGAGGTGGATCAACATTGGTTAGAAAATTTGTATTCCAATAGATCCATGGATATAATTGATGGAGAAGCTTGGTTGCATTAATTGAAAAGTTTAGGATCTTATAAAATTTCTAAGATTGGAGTGCAATTGCATTTATATAGGGGTGTTATTTGCAATTAACTATTAGTCTTGAACTTACATGTGAGATGTGGGGTCCAAATACTTCAGTTGGAGCCAGATCAGAGGAATCCCTAGTGGTCCCCATACTAGCAGAGAGAGAGAGAGAGAGAGAGAGAGAGAGAGAGAGTTGTATTCAAATAAGAACTCAAAAGAGTTAGAGAACTAGAATTCTAATTTATAGAAGAAAGAGAGGACTGGACGTGCTTGGTGCTCATCTCCTCCCCTCTCTTCTCTCTTCTTGTTCTTTGTTTTGAGTGCCTTGAGTTTTCAATTGACACCCCATCATTCTTTTTGAGAAGATCTCTGCGATTGGCGGTCATAGCGTGGAAGACTACCAGATCTGAGAGATCGCGTCTGCAAAAGGGTTTTGCAAAGACAAAGATGACAGACTCGATTTGAGCACAAAGGTATAGATGTGCACCAAGTTATACGTAGATCTAGATAGTTGTCTTTATTTAGATCTATTTTTCTTGGCATAGATCTGAGATCTTAGTCCACTAAGATAAGGATTTTAGAGCTTGGGATTGGTTCCATGGCGATTTGGATGTTAGATCCCTACCTTAAGTGGATCTAAGTTTTAAAAATTTGCCTGAAAGGCCCATCTACTTCCAACAACATAACCAACCTCATATCTTGGTTTTGGGAATATATCATTTGTATCAATTAAAAGCCGTTGCTTTTTAATATAGCATTTTGTTACATAACAACTCGCAAGTCCTAAAGGGACAAACAAGGAGGTGAAGATTCCTCTAATTGAGGACTGGTCAAGAAGATCATACTTTGTTGCAAACCCAAAGTAAAATTACATCAATATTTATCGAAAAATACTCAATACTGAATCAAGAATATTTATAAGAAGCATAAAAAGAAAAAGAACGTGTTAGATACTAGTATGAAAGAGCTTATTTTAGGTTGCTCCATACCTTACTGACTGTGACTTCTGCATGAAAATTTTCAAAATCATGACAATGGTGACCCTAGGTTGGAAATATGGGTGCACATTATGACTACGATTGGATTCCTTATCAATAGAACATTCTGGAGAGAGAGAGAGAGAGAGAGATGCAATGAACTGTCAGGGCTAAATTGGAGATCTATCAAGTGACTAAAAGGAGTCAGTACACAGCGAATTGATTAGCATTAGTCAGTACACAAAGCGAATTGATTAGCATTAGACTGATCGAGCATCACAAGCAGACATAATTAAGAAATCACATGTCAACAGTCTAAAGAATCATTCCAAAGTAAAAGAAGTTCTTGTTTTCTTTCATTCATTGAAACTTGAAAGTATGAAGAAGAATAAGAAGAAAAAAAGTGTGTCACAGGAGTATACTCATTTCATAATAAGATAAGACTACTGAAATCCTAACCCTCATTGTGTTTTATAATAGCAATATTGATATAAAACAAAAAAAAAAAAAAAAAAGACCCTTATATCTCTTAACTTAAATAGGGCCTTTTCATTTATTTGGTAAAATAAAATCTGGCTTTCAAAGATTTTTAGATAAATACTCACCTTTCCAAAATGTAGTAAAAAGACCTCGCAAGTAATTTCTCACATTCCATATCAATTAACACCATTGCTTTACTTTTGCAAAATGACCATTTGGTATTTACCTTTATTTTTTTATTTCTTCTATGAGGATGCAAGATGCATTGTATTTCAGAAACACAAACACAGCATTTACAACTGGGCATGTTCAATTGATCTCTCTTCTTTGAAGCGTATTACATGTGAGGCAGCTTTTAATGCTGCCTCTGACACAAGTGACACTGGTTTGGCAGCCTTCATCTTGACTCTAGCAATCCAAAACTTCAATTCGTGCTTCTTGCAGTCACAATTCACAGCTTCTAAATGATTATCCATAGCACCATATTTCATGGGAATCCAATTTGGTTTTAAGAAATAGAAGTCTTTCCCAGGAATTCAGGCACAAGTTATGGGCTAAATTGGATTAGTGGAACCCTGAAAGATGACAGGGCTGTACTGTTCTTGCTGTAATTGTAATATCCAATGGCTGTGCTGCTACTTGAATGGTAAAAATATCAAGAAGAAACTTTTGGATCAATCAACTTCATTGTCTTGATCGATATCAAGTGAATTTTAGATTAAGGGCATGGAATTTGTTGCCTGACATCGTTTTGAGCAGCTTTTCCTGGCATAGGAACATAACTCATAAATCTCATTTCTTTCTCCAACCACGTCAATGTCTCATAAATGGCGTCTGTCTCTGGGTGTGATCTATCACCTGCAATAAAAGCATGAAGATGTCTTCCAACGTTTATCCAACTGCATCCTGGATTCTTTATCAGCTCTTTCTCCTTCATTAGGTCCCTTAACCTCCATACCTCATTCCACTTTCCAGCAGCAGCATACGTATTTGAAAGAGTCACATAGTTTCCTGCATTTCCAGGCTCCAATTTAAAGAGACATTGGGACAGATATTCTGCTAGTTTGATCTCATTATGTTCTCTACAGGCAGCAAGCATAGAACCTAACATATGAGCATCAGGTTCAAATGGCATTTCAGAAATAAGCCTAAGTGCTTCATCCAAGTTTCCACAGTGAGAAAGGAGAGTAACAACACAGCTGTAGTGCTCAATACTTGGCCTAACATGGTATCTTGAAAACATACTCGCAAAAACCTTCAAACCTTCATCCACCAACCCAACATGGTTACATGCTGATAGAACACCAGTGAAGGTGATATCATCCACATCCAAACCTTCCTCTTGCATGCGTGCAAAGAGTGAAAGAGCTTCTGTGGCTTTGCCATGTAGTGCATATCCAGCTATCATTGCATTATACAAAGGTAACTCATTATGCAATGATGTTTTGAATACATATTCAGCTAAATATATACTCCCACATTTAGCATACATGTCTATTAGAGAAGTTAAAATAAAAAGAGACATAAAACGCCTATGTCTTACAACATGGCCATGGATAGCTTTACCATACTGTAATGACACCAAACTTGTGCAAGCTGAGAGTACACTGATAATGCATACGCTATTGGGTCTGAGTCCTGCAGCTTGCATTCGCTGGAAAAGCAGAATTGCCTCATACCCATATCCATTTTGAGCCATACCAGATATCAACGTCGTCCAAGTAATTATATTAGGCTCCATCCCAATATATTGCATCTGATTGAACATATCATCTGCCTCTTCGATCTGTCCGTTTCTCAAAAACCCCAAAATCACTGCATTCAAAGATACCACATTTGGTGGGGCACCCTCCAATTGCATTTGATAAAACAATTTCATGGCTTCACCGCTCAGGCCTAAGTGTGCATATGCAGCAATAAGAGTGTTCCACATCACCAAATCCTTCTGCGTGGTAATGTCGAAAACCCATCTTGCATCGTTAATCCTTCCACACTTTGCATACATATCTGCAATGCTACTGGCAATGACCACATCTGATTCAAGGCTGTTCCTAATACAATAACCGTGCGCCTGTTTACCAATATCAATATTTTCCGAACCAGCACATGCAGCTAACACGGATGCAAGAGTCACAGAATCAAATCTCAAACCCTCCAACCTCATTTGATGACACATCTCAAGGGCATTATCAACCTGTCCATCCTGCACATAACCAGAAATCAGCAAGTTCCATGTCACCACATCCCTCTCAACCACCCTACAAAAGACATACTCGGCATCTTCAATAAATCCAACCTTGGAATAGAAGTTTATAAGAGAACTACCCAGGATATTATCTAGTTCTAAACCATTTAAAACAGCAATGGCATGACCTTGCCTACCTTCATCCAAAGCATCTAAATTAGCGGAAGCAGAAAGAAAGCTTGCCAAAGAGACTCGAGTTGGTTCGATGTCCTCGACTCTCATATCACAAAATACCTCCATCGCTTCCTCATTCATCCCATTATGGACATGGCCAACAATCATCGAATTCCAAGCCACAACATTCCTCTCAGGCATTTCATCAAAAACCACCCTCGCATCCTCCAAAAACCCACATTTCCCATACATATCAACCAAACTACTCGCAGCATAGACACAATCACCTAAACCCATCTTCAAAACAAACCCATGAACCCCTTTCCCAAACTGAATCCACTGAAGAGCAGAACAAGCCTTCAGAGCATTCGGAACAACGAAATTATCAGGAGCAAAATCCATTTCCAGCATTTCACAAAAACCCAACAGAGCTCTCTCATGTAAACCATCTCTACACCACAACCCAATCATTGCCGCCCAAGAGAATACGTTCTGTTTCCGCAGTCTGCAGAACATATCGCACGCAACAGTGGAAATATCACATTTTGCATATAAAATCAACAGCTTTGTTTCTACATACTCGTTTTTGGAGAAAAAATCACCATTTTTGAGGATTTGAGCGTGTATTTGCTGACCCGGGAAAAGTGCACGCTTGTAGACGCATCCCTGAAGGAGCTCTCCATAGAATTGGGGACCAATTTGAAGGTTTTGAGATTGCATCTGGTTTAGGACTAACACAGCTTCTTGAAGACGGCCTTCCTTGCATAGAGAAGAGATGTGGTGGAAGTAGGAGGTGGAGGGATGTTGAGGCTTTTCTTGATTTTCATGGATTTTGGTGAAATGGGTTGTTGGGAAATGGAGAGATTTCATGGATTTGATGGTTTTGATGGGAAAGAGAGGGAGATTTGGTGTGTTTGGAAAAGGAAAAGAAGCCATCCATACATGAAGAAGCTCAAGAAGATATGATGTCCTGAAGAAGAACCTCTCAGCTCTCACTCATCATACAAAATTTGAGGGCTACTTTTGTCAATAATACTACCGGATAACGGTACGAGCAAGCATAAGCCTTGGTGTGATCGTGCTGGAGTTTTGCAGGCCGGGCGATGGCCCTAGTCAGATCAGTCGTATTGGCTATTGAAGTTATGAGTTATGTATAGTGTAGCCCAACTCGTTCAGTCGGGCTGGAAATCCCAACTTGAATCCAACAGTGTCAAAAGGGTTAACCTGAAGCCTGAACTACGTACCAGGTCAAATTCAAGTTGATTAAAAGAAAAAAAAAATACCTAACGTATGAGTGACTTCAACCAGTTGGCCTGACCGCCCCGAGCCATGCCAACTTTGGAAGATCTCTCCTTGCGCAGAAAAACTACCAGTTTTTTGCCTGCTTGATTTTTTTTTTTTTTAAAGAGAGAATATCTCAACTTTATTGTATAGTCAAAGACATTTCAGTCTATAAAAATTACACCCCCACTTGTAGGGAAATATATCAACTTAATCATCAGGCGAGGTTATTCACAGCTAAAAGTCACTGCACTAGCAAAACCCCCGTTTGGAAATTTACTAATCATTTTTTTTTTTGGTGAAGTAAAGCCTCTATTTGTAGAAAGAAAAGACTAGGGTCACATCAAAAATACATAAATTCAAAATTTCCTCATTCTTAAAAACAAAGGAAAAGAAACAATCCTTTTTATCAACCAAATAATAAGAAAACAACCACTTTTTACACAAAAAAGTCAAAAAGATTCTTTATCAAGCAACTAAAAATAAAATATCATCACAACTCACTTACATTTTATTCTCTATTGATTTGAAGCTTCACTTCAATTCATTCTACACGTAAAGTTTCCAGACGAGTAGAATTATTTTGATGATTCAAACCATTGGATGATAAGACCCATGGGTCCATATTGTAATATATATATATATATATAAAATTTCCAAGACTTCCCCCCCTCTATACAACCTCCTTTAAAAAAAGTTCTTCTCGATTTTGCTAGGTCCTAGCCCAGGCTCCACCAAACGGGCTGAGTACACACGCAAGTGTGCCAAATGCTAGTTCCTTCAGTAATTTAGGTAGGTTGCAGGCAGCAAAAAAATCTTCAAATCCCCTGAATTCAAGCACCTCGAAAGATCATTCATCAATCAGGATCTCAGTTCTTTGGATAAAGCTGCAGTTAATTCCAGTAGTAAGAATCAGGCAGTGCAGGGTATGGCAGTGGATCCTGTTAGGAACTTTGTGTATTGCAATTTGATGGATGCATTATCATTCAAGCATCATTTGATTTACACACATATGCATTGATTTATAAAATCTTGAAATCTTGATTTATACATGCATTGTTTTTAAGATTTGTAAAAGTATTGATTTATGCATGTTTTGTTTTTAAATTTGGATGCATTTGTTTTAGAAAAAGAATTTCTTAGAAATCAAGCAAGTCATTGGTTTTATAGTTTTGAATCTTTTTTTTGGCTTTTTATGTTTCATGTTTTTAAAACACTTAGTTTGATTTAGAACATATTTCCAAGCTTGATTCAATGGCCCAAAAATTCCCACTTGAAAAGTCTTTGAAATATGTAATTTTTGGGATTTTTGGTCCCAGGGGGTCGATGTGAGGCCCCACCCTTTGTGGGCCCTCTAATTTATATTTTTAAATGCTAATTAATACTAATTATTACTAATTATTGCTAATTACTAGTTAATTATGCTAATTAGGGGTTAATCAGGGTAATTAGATAGATTTTCCCTAAGTTATAGTTAGACTAGCTTAGTTGAGTTAGTAATTTGGTTAGTAGGGTGTTTTGGGTAATTCTAGGGTTTTTAGTAAACTATAGGGGGGTTTATGCAAAAGCACCCTTTTTCTAGAACCTTCCAGCCCAAAGACCCTAATGCCCCTAGCCCTAACCCTAATCCTATGCAACCCTAAAGGCTATTCCAGTCATTAGCCACTCCCCCAAAGCTATAAAATCAGCACTAATCCCAATGAAACCCTACTACTATTCATCTCATTTTCCTCTCCATCTTCCTCTCTCATTTCTTCCCTAAGTATTTAGCTACTGTTGTGCTGGAGAGTTTGCCTTAGGAGCTGCAACACCTTCTACTTCATCTTCTTCTTGGATTAGCTTAGGTTTCTCTCTTCTCCTCTCTATCTCTACAACCTACACTTCACAAAGGCAAGTGCACCTTACTCTTAACTTAGAATGTATGTTATATTTCTTTGATTCTGTGGTTTTAGTTCAAATATGTTATTAATTAAGTCCTAGAATTTACCTGGAGCTTAGTTGTTTTGTTGATTTGGTTGGACATTGATGGATGGGGGTTCCACCCCCCATTTGGAAGATCAATGAGTCTAAATGGGTGTTGGATTGATGGGCATTTTAGTAGATTTGTGTTTGATTTTGTTTGGACGGAGTTTGGAAGTGATTGGAATGATTCGGAGGAAAAATGGATTGAAAAGGGTGAAATCTGCAAAAACTGGGTTCCCTAGTTTCCACGTGTACCCGGTCGACCGGCCACACTGCAACTGGGAGAAAACAGCTCCCAATTAGTTTTCTGCAGACTTGAGATTTCAGTGTACCCGGTCGACCGGCCTGCAGGGCCAGGTCGACCGGGCACACTGAAATTTGGGAAAAACAGCTCCCAGTTAGCAAAACTCTGCAGAACTGATTTTCAGTATACGAGGACGAGTTGGCCTTGCCCAGGTCGACCCTGTACACACTGATTTACAGGAATTGACTGAAAGTTGGTTTTTCACCTGAAACTCAGGCACCCTATGTTCAGGTCGACTTAGTACCTAGGATTTTGCAGTAGAAAATGTTTAAAGCTGGGACATCAATCTTTTTAGGGTTTTTGGTGTATGCAGTCAATCACCCAGGCCAGGAGGTTGACTAGACACGCTGGAAATCCCTTAGAAACAAAATAAGTCTTCCAGGAGGCCTAACCTAGATTTTTCCAGTGCACTCGGTTGACCCACCAGGCCAGGAGGTCAACCGAGCACACTACACATCTGGTTCACCTGGGGGACAACCCCCAGTGTGCCAGGTCGACCCAGCCTGTGCCAGGTCGACCCAGCACATGGGGAAACCCTGATTTTCTGGTTTTCAACATTTAGGAGTTGTGATCAGTTATGGGGCCCATTGACCATCCAAATGAACATTTGTCAAAGTACTAAGCCCGAGTCAACGATGTGGCTCAACCTTGATTCACGGGGACCACTGATTAGGGTTTCTGTTGTTTAATCTAAGATGATTTGACCCCTAAGAGTTGTCAATGATGCCCGTAACCTCATAAGCACCAAACACAGTATCATATGGCATCAGTGACTTCGTTTAGAGATCAAATTACTGGAGATGGACCTGAACCTGTACGTGGTCCATTACCTAGGATTGGACTGTTGTTATTCCCGTTGATTCTCTTATTAAAGTTCATGCTTCACTTCTATTATTTACTGTCACTCTTATATCCTTAGTATAGCTGTTAACTGTTAATTAAATATAAATGGAGGACCTGAACCTAGGATATCTTAGAGGTGATGTTAGACCCCGACCCAGACCAAGTCGATTAGTGTGCGATTAGTATGTATTTAGTCCTAAGTGAGTTTAGTTGTTGTTGGGTTAGAAGTAATTAGTTTAGTCTTGGACATAGCTTTGGGAATTTTGAGAACGTTCAATATTATTTAGACACACTCAGGAAGGCCTGAGTGTACGTGTGAGCTTGGGAAGATCGTATCGATTTCCGTGTGATTGTGATTTTGATTTCATTTGAATGATGTTCCGACGTGTTGCAACTTTCGTTTTAAGCATATTCATATTTGAAGCCCAAAACCCCATGTTTTGGCCCAAAGAGGGTAAAATTGTCTTTTATGCACAAATCTGGACACAATTTTTGAGATCTCAAAATCATGTCAAAAATATACTTTTTGGAAACTAGATTTTTCGACGATCGTTTTATCCTTCTTCGTCGAAGTCATCCGAGGTCCCCAAGACCATGTTTTCGTAGTTTCAAAGTTCATGTTGATTGGGGCCCATTGTATTCACTTAAGCCCCATCTCCCCCTCTTTTCATTCACTTTACCAAATCTCTGCAAGTTCTTGACCTAAGGCTGAAATCCCTCTTGTTTCTTTCCATCTTCCTCACCTTGCATGAGCTAGCTAGAAGACTCCAAAGAAGATTCCAAGGCTACCATTTTCTTCCCCTCATCTCAAGCTTCCTATTGATATCTTCTTCTTGAAAGCTAAGGTTGAGAAAGCCCTCCATTTGTCTTCATTTCTCTTGTTTGACCTTCTCTAGGTAAGAGCTTCCACTCATATCTTTCATGGAGTTATTTTGGTTCCTCAAGATCATGTTTTTCATGTTTACAAACCCTTTTTGTTAAAATGGGTTCCTTGGTTCCATTTTTGAGTAAGTTGTGTAGTTTTCTCTTGGGTTTTCTTATAGTGTTGGATTAGCTTGAGAGAAGTGCTTGAGAAGGATTGTTTAGCATTTGGGCAAGGCAAGTAATCTCTATAGGACCATTGTGCATGTGTATTATAAGCTACATTGTTGTTTTGGAAATTTTGCATATGAATATGTTTACAAGTTTCATGATCATGTTTTCTTTGGATTGAATGTTCTAGATTTGGGAAAAATATGTGTTTTGTCCCATGGAGAGCATGTAGGCTCAGGGAGTGCAAGTGGAATGAGAAACAAGAAGAAGGGAAGAAGAAATGTGCAAAAATCTGCACTGGACTGCATTTCCCGTGCAGTTCGGTCAGCCGTCGGTCGGCTGGCGGCTAACCGAAATCCCCATTTCAGTTAACCGCGAGCTGACCGAGCTCGGCGGTTCCCTTTCCAGAAGCTGACATTTCGCCAGGGAGTTGCGGTCAGCTTGACAGTCAGGGAGCGGCTAGCCGCCATACCCCATCTCGGCTAACCGCTGGCCAACCGCGCGTTGTCGGTTCCTTTTTCCGAGAGCTACTTTTCAGACTGGGCTTCAGCGGTCAGCCCTACGGTCAGCTTACGGCTAACCGCCAAGTTCCAGTTTGGCTAACCGTGAGCTAACCGCAGTGAGTTTGGTCCCTTTTCCAGAGGGCTGCGCTGAACCTGGTTTCCCAGCGGTCAGCTTGTCGGTCATCTGGCGGCTAGCCGCTAGACCCTAGTTCGGCTAGCCGACACCTGACCGCGAGGTGACCGAAAATGTCAAATTTCCTGTTTGGAAGAGTTTTTGCAAGAATGAAGACTAGAACATTGTTAAGTGGCCTTTAGCCTGATATTATGCACTCGAAACCCAAGATGTCCTTGAACTTCGGGGCACCAATTCTGTTTTAATTCCAACATCTGGGCTTCGGCTGCACAACGATCAACCAAAGGTCCTTGCATGAACTTGATAGGCTTTGTACTCGTACTTTGGTTTGTGATATGATGAATATCACCGTGTACTCGTTTTGAAGTTAAGTACAAGCTAGTTTTGAAGACGTGTTTCAAGAAAAAGGGGAACACTTCCTAAGCGTGTTATGCATATTAATTATGCCCTTGCTAGTCGTGTTCATCGTGTTTGATAAGTGATTTCCCCCTTTTTATCTCGACAAGTTTTGTTAATATCTTGCGTGTTTTGTGCATTCATGAATTAAGTAAACACCACTGAGCTTAGACTGCCCTTTCAGTTTGATCCACTGTCTGGGGGTCTTTAAACATGTGGACTGTCTGCAGACTGGTCGTGTATTTATTACACATCGTGCGTGTCCGGTTCCGCACCCGGAATTCCCGTCTTTGTGGGAAATCGTGTCGTGCTTATATTATGTATATCGTGCTTATCGTGCGTGCTTGCTCTTTTCATTATATAAATGATAGAGAAAGGATGGGCTCTTTGTGGATTGTAACTATTCATGATATATATTGTACTCATGCTAGTTTGCTTTAGTACCTCAGTCAGTATAGTGTTTCAAATCAAGTATTGTTTATATGCTTTCAAAATGTTATTGTCGATGCTTATGCCTGTTAGGAATTTTCTAGATTGCAATTTGATGGATGCATTTCATTCTAGCATCATTTGATTCACACACTTGCATTGTTTTAAATAAACTTGAAATCTTGTTTTATTCATGCATTGCTTTTAAGATTTGTAAAAGTATTGATTTATGCATGATTTGTTTTTTAATCTTGGATGCATTTGTTTAAGAAAAGAGTTTTCAAGAAATCAAGCAAGCCTTTGTTTTAAAAGTTTTGAATCTTTTTAGGCTTTTTATGTCATGTTTTAAAAACCATTAGAATCTTTAAAACATGTTTTCCTAGCTTGATTTAGTTGCCAAAAGGTCCCCCAAAGAAATAACTTTGAAATGGCAAAAGTTGGAGTTTTTGTCAAAAGGGGGTTGTCCCGGCAGTGTCGCCGGTCGACCGAGAGGCAGGTCTCGGTCGACCGAGACAACTGCAGGCAAAATTTGCCTGGGAGCACCAACGGTCAGAAATATGACCGTTGTGTGTTCTCGGTCGACCGAGGCCTGTTTGCCGGTCGACCGAGAACTAGCCGTTGGCAACTTTTTGCTATAAATATGAGTTCTTTCCCTTGCCAAAAGTTGGGAATTTTTAACCCCTCCTTAAGAGGATTTGAGGCATATCAAAAGGGAAGAGAACCAAGGGATGAAGGGGAAGATTAGGAAAGCTAAAGCTTGGATTAATGAAGTTAAACCACCAAGTAGGCTCTTCCTTTCTTAATCATATGTTTGCATGCTTTTGTTTTATTTTTGGTAAATCATTTCTAGCATGTTAAACTATGTTTGTGTTGTGTCCTTAACATGTGTTATGTTTTGAGTTGATTTATTGTTTTGGATACAACATCACATGATTCAATCCAAGTAGTACTTGAATTGGTAAATCAAAGTAGATCATGTTAATGAAAGAAACTTGGTAAATCATATGTAACATGATTCCTATACTTGGTTGAATCTTTGGTTGTTGTTTTCCATCATAAGAAAATAACTTTCAAAAGTATCTTATGTTTTGGATTCAACTTCTTTACAAATCATATGTTTTCATGTTTTGTTTTATCATTGGTAAATCTTAGTAACATGTTAACCTATGATGTGTTGTATCCTTAGCATGTGTTATATTTTGAATAGATCTATTGTTTTGGATACATCACCATTGATTCATCAAAGTAGTACTTTATCTTTGGTAAATCTAAGTAGATCATGTTAATGAAATATGTAACATGATTCATATACTTTGTTGAATCATTGGTTGTTGTTTTTCCATCATAAGAAAATCTCTCTCAAATGTATCTTATGTTTTGGATCCAACATCATTACAAATCATATGTGTATTATTGTTTTAATGATTCACAACTTGCCTTACTTTGATTGGTAAATCTTTTTCAAGTTGTCCTTATAATTACATATGATTTGTCCCCTCTATTTCAATCAAATCTATTTTTATGTTTTGAGCTTCATTGGTGATTTGATTGACATCCCTATGCATCACATGTTTAGAGCTAATCCATTTCATACAACTTGTGTAACTTTGATATCATTAACAAGTTGTTACTTTTAACATGTGATTGCATTACTTCCTCAATCATAAATGTTTTTGAGCTAAAACTTTCAAAAGCCTTAGGCATACATTTATGAGCTTTCATTTTCTAAATGATTGAGGACCACACACACACACACTTCATTTGTTTTCATCTTTGCATTCATAGTGTGAGTGTGTATTAGATTTTCACTTCCATATCCGCCTATTTTAGAGGCAAATGTAATGAGCTAAAATGAATCTCCATCTAGTGTATTAAAGACACAACTTAGTGAGATAACCAACCATGTGGTTGAAGAGGTTATTGCTTAGCCTATAAAAGCATAGTGTATAGGTTGATGTTAAGCCTTGAAAAACATCAATGTAAAGGTTATTGCTTAGCCTTGGAAAGCATATTGTAAAGGTTATTGCTTAGCCTATTGAAAAGCATAAATAGTGGAAATCCGGTGGGGTGTTGGTTCACAAGCCGGTAGTGGATGTAGGCATTGAGGCCGAACCACTATAAATACTTGTGTGATGGTGCTTGCTTTGTGGTGATTGTTTTCTTTAAGCTTCCGCATTTTGTTTGATAATCATCACTTGTGACTAGTTTGTTTTAAAGAAGTTAAAATTGTTAAAATTGGTCATAAAAGAAGCTCACCCTATTCACCCCCCCTCTAGGGTTCGGATCCAGGTGGACTTACAATGCCTAAATTGATTACCTGCCAAACCGTCGTGTTTGACCCTTGTTTGTTGGTGCCCAGGTGCAGGAGATGTTACCTTTGAGGAGGAGCGTCAGGAGGAGGCTTGTGAGCCAACCCCTGTGAGAGAGTGGCAGCCCGACGATGTCATCTAGACGTCGGGCGGGGTCTTGAGTCTCGTCATCTTTTGTTGGGGCTTCTTTTGATTAGTTTGGAGAAGTGTATTGGCCTCTGTTGGCCTCTTATGGAATTGTAACAAAAACTTAAAGTACTTTTGAATTAGTCTCGTAACTTGAATATTAATGGGAATGCCTTGTTAGCTTCTTTCTTTGATACTATGCCTTGTGAATATTTGTTATGGCACCTAAATATTTTGCTGGTGCTCATCTTGATGTGTTTTGCTACACGCTTCCGCATACTTGATCGTGTGAGTCAGATTCCGCGTGACTTTGAGAATCCTCACCGCGGGAATGTGTGGGAAAACAAAATCTTCAATAGTAGACAGTGCAACACACCAACGTCGTGGGCCCGGGGATCCGTTCTGGGGTTGCGACAGGACTGGTATCAGAGCGAGACATGTTTCAGGCAATTAAAAGAAACTAGAAAGGTCTTAGGAACGTGGCGAGGATTCGTGAGTTCGATAGATTCGTTCGTGAGTTCGGTCGACCGGGAAAGAGCCGTTAGCCCTTCTGTCAAACGGTCTGTTTTTTTACCGTGTGTGTACCAGGTCGACCGGGGAAGAGCCAGGTTGACCCAGGGACTAGCCGTTGGGCTGTTTTGGCTATAAATACTAGTTCATTCCTTTGCCAAAAGTTGATGATTTTTAGACCTTCCTTGAGAGATTTTGAGGCAAATCAAAGGGAAATGAACTAAGGGATGAAGGGGGTCATTAGGAAAGCTAAAGCTTGGATTAATGAAGTTAAATCACCAAGTAAGCTCTACTTTCTTTAATCATATGTTTTCATGCTTTACTTAATTATTGGTAAATCTTTTGTAGCATGATAAACTATGAGTTGTTGTGTCCTTAACATGTTTTATGTTTTGAATTGATTTATTGTTTTGGATGCATCACCATTGATTCAATCCAAGTAGTACTTTAATTGGTAAATCTAAGTAAATCATGTTAATGAAAGAATCTTTGAAATTATATGTAACATGATTCCTATACTTGGTTGAATCTATGGTTGTTGTTTTTCATCATAAGAAAATCTTTTTCAAATCTATCTTATGTTTTGGATTCAACATCTTTACAAATCATATGTAACTTTGTTTTAAAGTTTCACAACTTGCTTTGCTTTGATAGGTATATCATTTTCAAGTTGTTTTTATAATTACAAATGATTTGTCCCCTTATTTCAATCAAATCTATTTTTATGTTTTATGAGCTACATTGTTGATTTGATTGACATCCCTATGCATCACATGTTTAGAGCTAATTAATTTCATACAACTTGTGAATCTTTGACATCATTAACAAGTTGTTACTTTTAACATGTGACTTGCATTCTATCCTCAATCATAAATGTTTTTATGAGCTAAAACTTTCAAAAGCCTTAGGCATACATTTATGAGCTTTCATTTTCAAAATGATTGAGGACATCACACACACATCATGTACTTTCATCTTTGCATTCATAGTGTGTGTGTGTATTAGATTTTCATTTTCATATCCGCCTACTTTAGAGGCAAATGTAATGAGCTTAATTGAATCTCCATCAAGTGTATTATAGACACTAACTTAGTGAGATAACCAACCTATGGTTGAAGAGGTTATTGCTTAGCCTATAAAAGCATAGTGTATAGGTTGATGTTGAGCCTAACGGCTCTTCCCCGGTCGACCTGGCCTTCAACGATCATAAAACTGACCGTTTGAAAAAGGGCACAACAACTCTTTACCTGAGGCCCGGTCGACCGCGCCCACTGCGGGTTGACCCGAGCCCGGGGCCAAAATTCCCTAAAGATTCATTTTTCAAAGTATTTTCTCTTGGAAACTTTTGGGCCACTAAATCAAGCTTGGAAACATGGTTTAAATCAAACTAAGAGGATTAAAACCATGAAACATAAAAAGCCTAAAAAGATTAGAAAGAAATAAAACATAGGCTTGCTTGATTTCTAAAACTTCTTTTCAAAATGAATTGCATCCAAGTATAAAAACAAAACATGCATAAATCAATAGTTTTACAAATCTTAAAAACAATGCATGTATAAAACAAGATTTCAAGTTTTTCTAAAACAATGCATATGTGAAAATTCAAATGGTGCTAATATGCTAATGCATCCATCAAATTGCAATACAAAAAATTTCTAACAAGAAGCACATATTTTATTTGACCCTGGATCCACTCATTCCTTTTTGTCTCCTACTTTTGCCAACAAGATAGATAATTCAGCTAGAGGACTTGACTTTGATTTGACTATCACTACACCCATAGGTAAACAGGTTATCTGTAGAACCTTTTACCCCAACTACTTAGTTACCCTAGGTCAAGCTGTTTTACCAGCAAACCTCATTGTGTTGGACATGCATGATTTTGACATCATCTTAGGCATGGATTGGTTAGAAGCATATCATGTTACGATGGATTGTTTTGCAAAAAACATTACATTTAGTTTGAAAGGAGCACAAGCGGAGTTGATGATTCGGGGAAATAGGAAGAAAATTCAAGCGGGTTTTATCTCGGCATTGAAAGCAAACCGACTAGTGCAGAGTGGCTGTGAAGCTTGTATTGCATTTATCACGGAGGATAAACAGTCCCAAGGGGTGGAGGATATCCCCATAGTGTGTGAATTTCCAGAAGAAGTCCCGGGATTGCCACCAATTAGAGAGGTTGAGTTCACAATTGAGCTCCTACCAGGAACAACTCCGATCTCCATAGCACCTTATAGAATGGCTCCAGCAGAATTCGGAGAGTTAAAACTTCATTTGCAAGAATTGTTGAGCAAAGGCTTCATTAGGCCAAGTGTTTCACCTTGGGGAGCACAGGTATTATTCGTGAAAAAGAAAGATGGAAGTTTGAGAATGTGCATTGACTATATGAGATTGAACTATATGACTGTCAAGAACAAGTATCCGTTGCCAAGAATAGATGAATTGTTTGATCAATTGCAAGGAGCAACTTACTTTTCCAAAATAGACTTGAGGTCCGGATACCATCAGTTAAGAGTTAGAGAATCAGATGTGCCAAAAACAGCTTTTCGAACAAAATATGGACACTATGAATTTTTGGTGATACCATTCGGGTTGACTAACGCAGCAATATTCATGGCTCTCATGAGCAAGATCTTTGCACAACACTTGGATCACTTCAAAATGGTTTTTATCGACGATGTTCTTGTGTATTCCAAGAACCGGGAGGACCATGGAGAACACTTGAGGACTTCATTGCAACTTCTGAGGGACAATCAGGTTTATCCAAAGCTCAGTAAGTGTGAATTTTGGCTAAAACAGATTGCTTTTCTAGGCCACATTATTTCTAAGGAAGGCTTATCAGTAGATCCATCCGAGATAGAAGCAGTTGTCAGTTGGAAGAGACCAAGTAGTGTGATAGAAATCAGAAGCTTTTGAGATTAGCAAGCTATTATTGGAGATTTGTCCAAGGTTTTTCATCTAATGCAGCACCCTTGACAAAGTTGACTCAGAAAGGTGTACCATTTGTGTGGACAGATCAGTATGAGGCCAGTTTCCAAGAATTAACGAAGAGACTAACCACAACTCCAATCCTTACATTACCTTCGGGCAGTGGCGGATTTATTATTTTTACGGATGTATCGAATGTGGGACTGGGTTGTGTGTTGATGCAGAATGGCAAGGTGATTGCCTATGGTTCAAGACAGTTGAAAGATCATGAAAAGAACTATCCAACTCATGACTTGGAGTTAGTAGGAGTCGTTTTTGCCTTGAAGATGTGGAGACACTACCTCTACGGAGAAAAGTTTGAAGTTCATTCAGACCATTGAAGTTTACAATACTTCGTTTTCACAAAATGCATGACATGATGAATGGTGTTTTATTACTTAATGCACATGACCAATACATATGACATGATGGTTCATGAGATGAACCGGGTCCCATTAGTATATTAGATGTGATATATGTATATGGATGAGATCCACATACGGGAGAAATGTGTCACAAATCTTATACTTAAATATGTTCACAACCAGTGATGAGACTGGGCACCTCATCTGATAAGTTTACATCACTTTGATCACTATAAGATAGTGTCATTTGTTTCAATCATTAGAATGTAAGACTCTGGATCATGGTACTGGTACATTGGATGTATTGAAGGACTATGAGAAACATCTTATGAAATATTGTCTCAATTTTAAGGACTGCTCTCATAATTCCCTAGCAATAGGCTCTCAATCCTGAGACATTGATGAACTCAAATTTTTATCTATTCATTTGCTTCGAGTCACCAATGAGTGAGGCCAACTATAGGTTAACACCTCGGTGTCTTGGGTACATGGTAGTAGGACTGTGGGAACATTCAACGGTCAAGATGGAATCTATCTATATTATCCCCTTGTGCCAATTAATGGATTTGTCATTAGTAAGTGCGCACCCATCTCGATTAAGAGTTAATTGGATGGTACTGATGATTATTGTCATTATTTGAGGCTCAAGGATAATAAGATGTGGATCTAAGATTGGATGGGACATATTTATTCCAATAGATCCATGGATATTGATAGAGGGGCCTACTTGTGGTAATCGGGAAGTTTAGGGTATTCTTTGTAATTTATTCCTAAGACTGGAGTGAAATTGCATTTATATAGTGGTATTATTTGCAATTAACTGTGGGCCCGGATTACACATGAGATGTGGGGTCGTGGTATCCTAGTTGGAGCCAGCTTTCTATGGAATCCCTAGTGGTCCCCACGCTAGCCCAAGTTATTAGAAAGATACTAATCTTACTTGAACTCTAAAAGGAAAGAATTAGAAAGTTACTATTTCTATTTGAAGTAAGACTTCTAATAGTGGTAGTAGTAAACTTACTAATTATTGTGAAAGCGAGACTTCTATAGTAATTAGAAAAGGGAGAAAGTTGCTAATTGTTTTGGAAGTGGAACTTCTTTTTCAATTAGGAAAAGAGGAGGCTTGAAAGGTTATAAAAGGAGGAGATTTCCCCTTGGACGTCCAACAATAGGAGAAAAACATCCAGCCCCTTTTTGTGTGCAATTGTTGCACATCTCTCTCATCTCTTTCTCTTCTAGTTCCTTAAAGTTTCTAGTTGGGTTTTCTCTTGGAGTATCCACCAATCTTCTTGAGAAAAGAGATCTGATAGCGGGTCATAGCATGGAAGACAACAAGGTCTTGGAGATCCTAATTTGCTTCAAGATGAGTTCTTGTTCACGCTAATTGTCTTCTTCTCCATTAGAGCACTACCGGGCTCCAAAGGTATAATATACTTCTCTGTTTGTTGTGGATTGTTTTTGGATAAATGTAGTTGCTAGTTTCATCTTTTAGATAGGTTTTATTGCTGTACATGATTCATGAGATGGAGGAATTGCATCCTGGATATGGTTTATGGCCTTATGGGTACTTGATCCCTGAGTCAAGTGAGTCAAAAGTTTTGAAAATCTATCCACGAGGCCCACCTACTTCCAACAATTGGTATTAGAGACATACCTCATCTCTAATAATGTTAGATTAGCGATCTAGATCTAATCTTTGCATGAGATGCGAAGAGGATAGACCTAGGGCTTTGTAAGGATCATATTTGATGATTGTGTGCTTTTTGAATCCGGTATGAATGCAATAGAAGGGCCTGGTTCAGACAAGAAAAATGATTTTTCTGCAGGTTTTCAAGCAGGTCACTCGAGCGGACCTTCATCCGCTCGAGCGGACCAGGTTCTGGAATAGTCCACTTGAGTGAATCCCAATCCGCTCGAGCGAACAATGTGCATAATCTTTCTTTTGATAGTCCGGGATTTTCTTCATGAGATGATGAATGATATCCTTTTAGACCTAGTTCCTACTATGTTCTTGATACTAACCATGCTGGTTCATGTCCTCTCCATGTGGCCCACAAGACTTTTACTTCCTTTTTATAGTTATTGGTTTATTTGAGGCTAAGTGTAAATGGCATCATGGTTTCCTTGGTTTCCCGCGAAAGGGCAAGGCATGATGAATTTCCCTAAAGCCCTTTTATTTTCGTGTTTAGATTACCATGTAAGTCTCATTATTGAGACATAGGAATTTATGTAATTTTTCTAAAATTTTAAATTCTAGAGATGTCTGAGACAAAGAAGGAAAGTGAAGATGGACTCCTAATCAAAGAGTTTGAAGATTACCAAGAGCGTTCGGAGGTGGCCAAAGAGTTTAAGGAATCCCAAAGTTTTGGAAAGTCTAGAAGTCCAAGAAGTCTATTCCGTTTGGGCCATGTGGAGGAGAGGACTAATTTCTAATTTTAGCACTTTCTATTTATAGATGAATGCTTGTTTTAGAAAGTTTCAAAATTTGATCCAAACATAGCAATTTCCAAAATTGGTCAAATCAAAATAATTTTTGGAAAGAGTTCTAATTAGAGTTGGTGGGCCCATGAGATATATCCATTGGTAACACTAAGTTTAGAAACTGGACTTTCCTTAAAATAACTTGACTTGGAACCAATCATTGGTCATATTATGAGATGATTTGATGTCTATATTTATGGGCCCATATACCTATAAGGAAATCCTCAATTCTAAAATATTAAGTGGGAGCTGGGCATTTATATTTAGAAATCCCCATGGTTTTCCACTATAGGTCCATTGTAAGGAAAGTATTAGCCTCGCGCCATCTTGAGAATGACCGTTCCCCACGGAGGGCTTTTACTTGTCTGGTTACTAGATATGGATCTCCTATGGATAGTGTTGGTGAAACGGAGAGGGGGCCCACTCCCCAAGGAGGAGCTGCCCGCAACGGTTGTCATGCAATGTTAGTTGGTGGGTTACACTTAACTAAAATAATGATGTGGTATCCCCAAGGATTTGCCTCATGTATTTTAGAAACCGAAACTAATCGGGAGTCATATATTATTTGGTATGAGATACCTAGATAATAATGAATGATGGGGGATCATGGATAGTTAGTCTTAATTCTAATTTTGACCAACTTTGATCCGCACCAATCTAGGCGGTACTCGCACTCCCCAAGGAGGCATACCCCGGGGATTGAGATTCCGACGTATTCTGAATTTAGTGGTTATGAGGATTCCCACATAAATTTGGTAGAATACTAAACCCTGATGTCATTTATATTCATTAATTGAATGTACGGTTGTGTGCTACAGTATTTCAAGCATGAATTTAAATACTTTCAATCCACTTGCTACCATCCTCAACCAGAATAAGTTGGTGGGATCCAACTATGTAGACTGGAAACGGAACCTGGATATTGTCCTGACTACTTCAGGATCTAAATATGTCCTTACCAAACCCCCCCCCCTTCATGAGCCTGGCCCGTATGCATCAGAAGAAGAAAATAAACTTTACACCAAATGGGTCAAAGATGATGAGATGGCTAGATGCTGCATTCAGGCATCCATGTCTAGTGTTTTGCAACACCAACATTTATCCTATAAGACTGCATATGATAATATATCAAACTTAAAGGAGATGTTTACGAAACAGGGTAGGCCTGCTAGGCGGGCTGCTATGAGGGTGCTCATTAGCACCAAGATGGCTGAAGGCACACTAGTACATGAACACATGTTGAAAATGATGGACTGATTGAATGAGTTGGATGTACTAGGAGCTGCGATTGATGCAGAATCGCAAATTGACATAATCTTTGAGTCACTACCAGAGTCATTCAACAATTTCAAGGTTAATTATAATATGAATAAGATGAATCTGACTCTGGCGGAGCTGTCTAGCCAGCTGGTGGTGACTGAAGGGATTATGAAGAAGAAGCCAACTGCCCTGATGACAAAAAAGTCAGTTGCCAAGTCCAAGCCGAAAGGCAAAGGGCGGAAAGGCAAAAAGAAATCAGTTCCGAAGGGTCTTAAGTGAAAGTCCGTGATCCAAACCCTAGAGGGGGGGGGGGGGGGGGTGAATAGGGTGAGCTTCAAATTAATGACCAATTATGACCAATTTTAACTTCTTTAAATTAAATTAGCCACTAATGATGATTATCAAATTAAATGAGGAAACTAACAAAAAAAATTACCAAAAAGCAAACACCATCACACAAAGATTTATAGTGGTTCGGCCTCAATGCCTACATCCACTACCGGCTTGTGATCCAACACCCCACCGGATTTACACTATCTATACTTTTCAAAAGGCTAAGCAATAACCTTTACAAGAAGAATATTTTCTCTTAAAGTAGTGTCTACACAAACACTAAAAGAGATACAATTTAAGCTCAATTACAATGCCTTTAAAATAGACGGATATGAAATTGAAAATCTAACTCACACAAACACTATATGAATGCAAATGTGTATGCTCATGATGTGTGTGTGTGTGTGTGATAACTTCAATCAAGTTAAAAAGTAAGATCAATCAATATATACTCAAAGCGTTTAAAAGTTTAAGGCACATAAAAGATTTTGATTGAAGTGAAATGCAAATCACATGTATGAATACAAACTTGTTAATGATATGAAAATCAAAGGCTCACAAGTTGTATGAAACTTATTAACTCTAAATATGTGATGCATGTGCAATGTTGTTTTCAAAACCAAATAAATTTAACTAAGGTTTAAATGAATGAAAACAACAAATAAGGTTTCAACCAAGTAAATGAATCATGCTATAAAAGAAATCAAAGATTTTGGCTAAGCATGATTAAAGAAGATTTTAAAACAAACTTGGTTTGAAATCAAGGTGAAGAATCCAATCCAACTTAGATCAAAGATTAAATGAAGAATGGATTCAACACATCGTAGTTATCATGCTAAAATTTATCAATAATTTAAACAAAGCATATAACATATGATTAATAAAAGTAAAGCTTACTTAGAGATTTAATTTCATTGATCCAAGCTTTAGCTTCACTAATGACCCCTTGGTTTCTCTTTGTTCAATCCTCTTTTTCTTGTCTCCAAGCTCCTCAAGAGTGGCTCTTAGTTCCTCTCTTTTTCAACATTTTTTACAAATGAATGAGCCTCATTTTATACTAAAAAATTGAGTTCTGGCGTGTCCCTGGTCGACATGCACCTTTCCCCCGGTTGACCTGGGCTTAACGGTCATAAATCTGACAGTTTGAAAAAGAGCTCCAACAGCTCTTTCCCGGTCGACCTGCAGTGTGCTCGGTCGACCGGGTCCATGGGCTCGGTTGACCGAGCATACTGCAGGTCGACCCGGGCCCAAGGACCAATTTCCCCAAAAATTCATATTTCAAAGTAATTTCTTGTGGGGATTTTTGGGCCAATGAATCAAGCTAGGAATCATGATTTAAATCAAACTAAGAGGTTTAAAACATAAAGAGCCTAATTGAAAGATTTAAAACTCATAGGCTTGCTTGATTCATAAAACTTCTTTTCAAATTAAAATGCTTCGAAATTAAAATGCATCCAAGTTTAAAATAAAAAACATGCATAAAACAATATTTATACAATTATTAAAAAAAATGCATGTGTAAATCAAGATTTCAAGATTTTCTAAATCAATGCATGTGTGAAAATTCAAATGATGCTGAAATGATAATGCATCCATCAAATTGCAATAACACAAAATCCCTTACACTAAGGTAGAGAATGGTCCTAATGGCACTACAAAAAAAAAGACTTTTAGTCTCGCTTTTAAATTGAATTTTTGTGTCGCTTTTACAATAAAGTGACACAGTATGGTCTGATGTGTCACTTTAGAGGAGTAGTAAACGAGGAGGAGGTTTGTTATGTCACTTTTCTCAAACTTATGGTCTGATGTGTCACTTTAGAGGAGTAGTAAAAGAGGAGGAGGTTTGTTGTGTCACTTTTCTCATACTTATGAAACAAAACTTTTATAATATTGAGAAACAAATTATATATAATGCATTATTAACATAGTAATTTAAAATAATATTACAACGTCTAAATTTCACGTGGAGATAGCATTTGGAAATTTGAAATTATCTGGGTCTCAATTTTCAAAATTCTTACAACCAAACGGCCTTGAAAATAATCTAATACCGGGACCCACATGAGAATTGCAATCTACATAATTCCTCTCCTAGAAAGCTAGGGTTTCGTGTTGGTCTCCATCAGCCAGCCTCCTCCTTTCAGATATGAAGAAACGGCCACTGGAGCACCAAACCAACGATTTCAATAGAAAAAGCAAAGGCGAATCGACCGGGAACACTTACAATTTTGACAGAAGAAAGCGAAATAGGCAGCGTTTGGGCGGAAAAGGCCTCTCGTTGGAGGCCTTCACCAATGCCAAAACCAAGAGAGCTGATTACAATCCCGCTATTATCAGTAAGTGATTTTAATTGCTTAATCACCTCAAAAAACCCATTTCCTGCAAAACCCATCTTTGATTGAATGATTCCGATCTCTGATGTAATGATTGTAACTCGCTTCGATTAAAAAGACTGGTTTTTTCTTTTTATTCCCAAACAGGTTCTGATTAAGAATCAAATAGGAAAAACTGTTGGTTTTTGAAGAAAGTGTTTGCTGAAACAGTTAATTTTCTCTGAATTTGAGTTTGATAGAGCAATCTTCGTTCTTGTGGGTTTGGATGAACCCTTTTGTACTGGAGATTGTTGGGTGTTTCCTGTTTGCTGAAATTTTAGGGTTTTATCGTGTGAAGAAAATGCGAAAAGAGGCAGTAGTTATAACCCAAATTTCACCCTGTGGGAAACAGGTGCATCAATCAGACATTTTGATGTATTCTCATCTCACAAGGGGCATCTCAAACTATACTCTCTCATATAAAAACCCACCCATAGATTTGATAACATTTGCCTAATGTAGTTGAATTTTTACATAAATGCAACTGCGCTTGGAAGGGCCCATACCTCATCTAATTAACAGTTACCCATATTGGCTTGCAATGCGGTTTCATGAGTAAAGACAGTCCCCATCAATGTGAATGTTACTTGCAATCTTCTTTTGTAGCCAAAGTGTGTGGGGTCATTCCGAGATCATGGAATTAAACGGGGCCACCACCCAGTCTCGGTAACCCGTGATCTCGGTGCCGCCAAGTTCGGCTGCATCGCCGTCTCGGGTAATTATGGAGCGGGCCCCAGTGATTACGTCACGAGTCCCAACTTCGGCCTCAGCCTCGACCGAGCTCGGCCTCCTTTCATTCAAACATAAATGCCGCCATTAATGCACTGCCAAAACAGGATCGGCAAGTCTGACAACAGAATGGGCTCCGGACCTACGCGAGGGGCACGCCATATCTACAGTCATATCCATAGGCGAGGAGGGCTGGTCCGATGGGACGTCCCCTTTTTACCTACCCCCACTCAGGAGATGAGAGTACGCTCATATGGGACTCCCGTCTCCTCAGGAAGACAGTCCAATGATGACTTCTCCACCTATATATTGCATGAGAAAATCCATGAAAGGTACGCACACGCATAATCTCTCCCTCCCAGAACTCTTTCTCTCCATTCTCTCAGTCCCTGCACTAACTTAACCGTCGGAGGGCCTTCGGCTACCCACAGCCAGGGTCTCTGACCGTTGTTCTTTTCCTTTCAGGTCATTGGAGGCTCGATCCATTCCTCTTACCTCCCTCAAAACCTTGCATCAGGAGCTTAATCCTCCATTACTTAAGTCCGTAATTTTTAGGCACTTACAGTTGGCGCCGTCTGTGGGAATAGGATCTGTGCCAAAGCCTCTACAGAAGCCATGCCTCCAAAAACCAGAAACGGTGGCGGAGGACCATCGACGTCTAAAAAAGCATCGTCCTTCCCGCTACGGGAGGAACCTGCGTTCCCACCATTCTTGCCGTCGCAACCAGCCCAGTCGGTTGTTCCGGAACCACCCCCCGACCTTCGTTCCGCTCTTCTTCCCCCTCCGGGGCCGATTGCGGCTCCTCCCGTCAGGCAGGAGGAACCAGAGGCCCCGCGCCAGAGGAGGTCTGGGGGGAGGTCGGGAGCCGCGTGCGTGGAGGGCATAGTCCAATCGGCCTCTTCGTCTCGGCCCACGACTGCGCGCCCCCACCACGATGACCGTCGAGGGGTCCCTCTCCATCCTGATGGACGATCACAAAGGGGTCCGGAGCAGAACGCCCCCACATCGGATCTTCGGCGAAGGGGGAAAACCCCTATCAGGGCGACGTCCCATCAGTCCCACCGTCACTCTCGCAACGACGGCCAATCTCTCCATCATATCCGTGAAACGAGAAATGACGACCCCCTGCTTAAAGAGCTCGATGCCCAGGACCAGGCTCTCCAAGATAAAGACGAGGTGATTCGTCGTCTAGAGGAGCGACTCGAGATGAATGAGAGGAAGTCTCATGGTCCGCCTCCCCGGCGGAAGCGGACCCACCCGGGTAACCAAGATCTGAGGCATGCCCTCAACCACAGAAGGAGGTCTCACCGCGAGGAGGAAGGCTCGAGCAGCAGTCATCTGCCTAGTGGTCTTGGGGGAGCACGGCGTGAGCCGGAATCCCCGAGACTCGATGACCAGACGGACCTCAGGGCGCAGTTGGACCACTACATCAAGCAGGAGGTCCAGGCCCGTTTGGCCGAGATCGGTCTCGCCCGAGACCAGGCTGATGAGCATGAAGAGGACGATCAGGGCATGTCCCCCTTTTCGCAGGAAATTAAAAATTTCTCTCTCCCCGAGAGATTTAACGTCCCAAGGTTCGTACTTTACGACGGGGCCTCAGACCCAGAGGCGCATCTGCGGCACTTCACTCAGCGGATGTCGGTCTGGGGGGACGTTGGTCTTTTAAACTGCAGGGTTTTCTCATCCAGTCTGGGAGACCTCCCTCTCCGGTGGTTCTGCGCACTCCCTCCCGGGTCGGTCTCAAGCTGGCGGCAGCTCCGGAGTTCTTTCCTTGAAAAGTTTCAAGCGCACCGCGTCATCCCGAAGACAGGCAGCAATCTCATGGCGATCCGGATGAAAGACGGTGAGGGTATCACTGCCTTCGCCAGAAGATTCTGGACGATATACAGCCAGATTACCGACGCCAATGACAAAGTCGCCATCATGTGCTTCAGGGAGGGGTTACTCCCAGGAAATGAACTCCGCAGAGATCTGGTCCGAAACCCCGTGGCCACGATGAAAGCACTGATGGCAAGGGTAAAACAGTACATTGAGCAGGAAGAAGACGAGGCCCATGGCACAGAGCGGTTCGGATTCCCGAAGAAACACCAGGCCTCCACCAAGGAAGAAACATTCCCCCGACCGAGGTCGGATAAAAGGAAGCCCGCCCGCTCTTTCTCGATCGCCTCGGACAGCAGCAAGAGGCCGAGGTCACAGTCCGCCAAGCCTGCCAACGATCCTTACAGGGCTATCAGTGTTGTGTTTAAGGAGCCTATTTATAGACTCCTGAACAAAATCAAGGCAGAGCCATACTTCCAGTGGCCTCGGCCGATGACAGGCGACCCATCCATCCGAGACCAGAACAAGCGCTGCTCCTATCACAAGCAGCACGGGCACATGACCGAAGACTGCTTTGCGTTGAAGTCCCATCTCAAAAAGCTCGTCCATGACGGACACCTCCAGGAGTATATCAAACAGGAGGAAAGGGTCCACCGAGCACAACAGCGCACTCGACCCAGTGATGACCATGAGAGCGATGAGCCGGCGGGTACCATCAATGTCATCCACCTAGCACCCGCCCCAGGCAGGGGAAGCGCCCAGGCTCGGTCAGACGCCAGGAGAGCTGCCCATGGCAAGCAGGTGATGTCGGCAGAGTGGGAAAGCGCCTCGAAGAGGCGTAAGAGAGAAAAGCCCAAGATTTGGTTCTCGGATGAGGATCTGAAGGAAGTCGAGCTCCCCCACAATGACGCCCTCATCCTCACCCTGCGGCTGAACAATTACACTACCAAGCGCGTCCTTGTGGACCCAGGGAGCTCCACCGAGATTGTATACTATAGCTGTTTCAAACAGCTCGGCCTGCCCGAATCCGCCCTGCGGGAGGCCCACGTCCCCTTGATAGGGTTTAGTGCCCAGCCAGTATACCCCAAAGGCAGGATCTCACTTGAAGTCCGGATCGGAGGCGCAGCAAAGGTAGCAGACTTTATGGTGATAGACGCGCCTTCCCCCTACAATGTGATATTGGGACGAAGTTGGCTGCACGCCATGGAGGCAGTGCCATCCACCCTTCATCAAAAACTCAAGTTTCCATTGGAGAAGCCTGGAGGAACGGTCGAAATAGTGACTGTGTGCGGAAACCAACAGATGGCCCGAGAATGTCTCGTGGTCATAGCACCTGGAGAAGAGGAACCAAGACGAGTGCACATGGCCGAGCTCGAAGCCGAGATCGAGGATGTCGGGCGGACAGCAGGGCAGAAAAGCATAGAAGATCTCACCGAGGTCAGGATCAATCCTGAAGATCCGGAGCGCTACTTCCTGCTGGGTAGCCAGCTCCCTGACGCTGAAAAGGCCGAATTGCTGGACTTCCTACTCCTGAACAAAGATATCTTCGCGTGGACTCCTTACGAGATGCCCGGGATTGACCCCGAGGTCATATGTCACAAGCTAAATGTGGACCCCGGACACAAGCCCGTAGTGCAGAAGGCTCGCAGAACGGGGATCCCACAGACAGAGGCGATTATAGAGGAGGTGGAGAAGCTCCTCGAGGCTGGGGCAATCCGCGAGGTGCACTATCCCCAGTGGCTAGCCAACACAGTGGTCGTAAAGAAGAAGAGCGGCAAGTGGAGGGTCTGTGTAGACTTCACCGACCTTAACAAAGCTTGCCCCAAAGATAGCTTCCCGCTCCCGAAGATCGACCAGATGATCGACGCCACCTCGGGGCATGACAGAATGAGCTTCTTGGATGCCTACCGAGGTTACCATCAGATCCCCCTGCACAGATCTGATGAGGAAAAAACTGCGTTTATCACACCTCGGGGCATCTACTGTTACAAGGTGATGCCCTTCGGGCTGAAGAACGCCGGAGCGACATATCAGAGGCTGGTCACTAGGATGTTCCGAGATCAGCTCGGAAAGACGATGGAGGTCTATATTGACGACATGGTAGTCAAGTCCAAGGAGTCGCAGAGCCACCTACCAGACCTGCGCCAAACATTTGCCATCCTCCGAAAGTTCCAGCTCAAACTCAATGCCTCGAAGTGTGCATTTGGTGTCGGCTCCGGCAAATTCCTGGGGAGCCTGGTGACACGGAGAGGGATTGAGGCCAATCCGGAGCAGATCGCGGCCATACAGGCTATCCAAAGCCCCACCTCGGCCAAGCAGGTCCAGAGACTGACGGGGATGGCCGCTGCACTCAATCGCTTCATCAGCCGCGCCTCAGACAAGTGCCGTCCATTCTTTCAGCTACTGAAGAAGAGTTCCAAGTTCCAATGGACTCCAGAATGCGATTTGGCACTAGAGACGCTCAAAAGGTACCTCTCCTCACCACCTCTACTGTCCACTCCGTCGCAAGACGATTTTCTCTATCTCTATCTTGCAGTCTCGGACCATGCGGTGAGCTCGGTGCTGGTTCGAGAAAGCGACAAGCAACAGTACCCCATCTATTACACCAGCAAAACCCTGCTCGATGCCGAGACCAGATATCTACCTCTTGAAAAGCTAGCACTAGCACTGCTCAGCGCCTCTCGCAAGCTCTCCCATTACTTCCAGACTCACACGGTGGTAGTCATCACGGAATTCCCGCTCAAGTCCCTCTTCCGCAAGGCGGACTTTTCTGGCCGAATCTCCAAGTGGGCCGTGGAATTGGGTCAGTTCGACATCAAGTATCAGCCCAGAACGGCAATCAAGGCACAGGTCCTGGCGGACTTCGTCGTCGAATTCACCTCTCCTAGTTCGGCACCGACCTCGCTCGATACCGAACTGGGGGACTCCAAGGGCAGCAATGAAGGTAACACCAAGACTGAGGAAGACCAATCCTGGGAAAAATTTCTGGAGTCAGCCTGGAAAATCTTCGTTGACGGATCGTCTACATCCAAGAGGGCAGGCGCCGGCGTCGTCCTCCAATCCCCAGAAGGGTTAGTCATAGAGCAAGCACTAACCCTCAACTTCAAAGCATCAAACAATGAAGCAGAATATGAAGCACTGATCGCTGGCCTCGGCAGTGCGAGAATACTGGGGGCAGGGAGGGTGGTGGTCTTCAGCGACTCCCAGTTGGTGACGAGCCAGCTGAGCGGGGACTACCAAGCCAGAGACGAAAGAATGGTGGCCTATCTAGCCCATACCAGGCAGCTCCTCTCCCAGTTTGAAAAGGTTGAAGTCAGGCAAGTTGGTAGGGAGTCCAATCGTCATGCAGACGCCCTGGCAAGCTTGGCCTCGGCTGTAGAAGCTGGAAAAAGAAGAACAGTTGATGTGGGGACGTTGGAGAAGCCGAGCATAGAGCTCCTCCCAGTTCGGCCAGTTCTGTGCACTGACCTCGGTCCGAGCTGGATGGACCCAATCATGACGTTCCTGAGAGAGGACAAGCTCCCAGAAGACAAGAGCGAAGCCCACAAGGTCAGAGTAAAAGCAGCTCACTTCTGGCTATCTCCAGATGAAAAGCTTTACAGGAAATCCTACTCTGGACCATATCTCCAATGCGTCCATCCGAGCAAGGTAGAGGATTTTCTATTTGAAATTCATGAAGGGATCTGCGGTAGCCACATCGGTGGAAGATCGCTGGCCTACAGAGCTATTAGCCAGGGCTACTGGTGGCCCTACATGCAGAAAGATGCCCAGATCTACGCCAGGAAATGTGAGAAATGCCAAAAGTTTTCCCATTCCCTCCACCAGCCAGCTCAGGACCTGAGCCCGATCTCCAGTCCATGGCCCTTTGCTCAGTGGGGGCTGGATATCGTCGGACCTCTCCACCGAACCCCGGGAAACAAAAGATGGCTAATGGTGGGCACCGATTACTTCACAAAATGGATTGAGGCAGAGGCCTTATCCTCCATCACCGAGCTTGACACAAAGAATTTTGTGTGGAAAAACATCGTCACACGGTTCAGAATCCCCAGAGCTCTGGTCTCGGACAACGGAACCCAATTCGATTCAAAATTCTTCAAAAGCTTTTGTCAGGAGCTCGGCATCAGAAACCTCTATGCGACTCCGGCCTATCCGCAGAGCAATGGGCAAGCAGAGATCTCGAACAAAGTAGTTCTGGAGGGGCTGAAGAAAAGGCTTGATAAAGCTAAAGGCAGATGGACGGAGGAATTGCCAAGTGTCCTCTGGGCATACAGAACCACCCCGAGACGATCCACTTCGGCCACCCCTTTTTCGTTGGCCTACGGAATGGAGGCAGTAATTCCTCTTGAGGTCGGCCTCCCGACCTTGAGAACCAATCTCTTCGATCAAGGGCAGAACGAGATGAACCTCGCCAGAGAACTCGACCTTGCCGAGGAACGAAGGGAAGCAGCATCCGTGCGCCTGGCCGCCTATCAGCAGCAGCTTTCCCGAGGGTATAACCGGAAAGTTCAAGAAAGGAGGTTCTCGGTTGGAGAACTAGTCTTAAAAAAAGCACTCCCAGCAGATAAAGATCCTAATGAGGGCAAACTTGCGCCGAACTGGCTCGGCCCCTACAAGGTGGTCTCTGTCTCAGGAAGGTCGGCCTACAGGCTTGAAGGGATGGATGGAAAGGAATTGCCACGGCCATGGAACGCTGCCCACCTAAAGAAATATTATTTCTAGCTGTATTCAAGACAATTGATCAATAAAGAAGAACCTTTTGACACAGATCTGCCTTGTATTTCTTCGATCCCCGCAAGGATCCGGCCCTCGCGCCATCCTCTTTGAGTTCGGTCGTAGGACCAGCTCCGCAAGGATCCGGCCCTCGCGCCATCCTCTTTGAGTTCGGTCGTAGGACCAGCTCCGCAAGGATCCGGCCCTCGCGCCATCCTCTCTGAGTTCGGTCGTAGGACCAGCTCCGCAAGGATCCGGCCCTCGCGCCATCCTCTTTGAATTCGGTCGCAGGACCAACTCCGCAAGGATCAGGCCCTCGCGCCATCCTCTTTGAGTTCGGTCGTAGGACCAGCTCCGCAAGGATCCGGCCCTCGCGCCATCCTCTTTGGGTTCGGTCGCAGGGCCAACTGACCAAGAGACGTCCTCTGGGGCGTCTGTAAAGCTAATGATCCTAAGTCGCGAAACTCGGCCTACCCTAGAGTCTCACCTAGACCGTGGGAGCACGGCCTCAGCTAAACCCCGGCATGTGAGTCGGGGGCTCGCCACCGTTTCGCCCTGGGAACCTCCCCCTCAAAAATATGCCATTAAGGCCTAACCTTTGGTCAGACGGCAGCATGACTCGCTTGCTTGCTAAAATTCAAAAGTAGGAAAGGGACAACCTAGTCTTCCGAAACTGGAAAAGGTCTGTCCGAGGCAGGCCCTTCCTACCGACCTCATCCACTTGGCAAAAATTTTGGACATCACCTCACATCAGAGCATCCACAGACCATTACAAGAGAAGAAGCAAAGAAGGGAAACAGCAGGATGGAAAAAGAGCTTCTTTTCATTAATCAGGAAGTACGATTACATGATCTCTGTGCACTTAAGGATGAAAAATTACATCGAAGAATAGAGAAAATTCCTAAAAAAAAGTCTACTCCTTGGACACCTCCTTATGGGTCTCCGACTCTGGAGGTGCAGAGGAAATGGGGGGATCACAAGCAGATGAAGGAGCAGCAGCAGGAGTCTCCGCCACCGGGACGACGGCAGGAGTCGGAGAAAGAAGAAGAGCGCCTTCAGCTTCAGCCGGAGTCAGAGGAGGAAGAGGAGTGCCTTGGACTTCGGCAGAGGTCGGGGGCGGAGGAGGAGCGATGGGGGCATCGGCCGGAGCCTCAGAAGGGTTGGAGCCTGGCTCTGGCTCTGAACCCACTGCTGCAGGTCGGAACTGAGGAAGATCCGAGAAGATGGGATGGTCCTCAGAGACCCCATATTTGAGCAGGGCCGCCTTGCACCCCATCTCGTACAGCACTGAGCTCAGATTTGTGATCTGAGCCGCGTAATCCTCCGAAGCCCAATCCACCCCGTCCTGGTAAGCCTTTGTAGCCTGATCTCGCAGGATGGATTCGGCCTCGGATCTCTCCTTCTTGGAGGCCTCAAGCTCAGCCTCTTTCTTGGCCAGCTCGCCTTGCTTCTCGGCAACCTCAGCCTCTTTCTTCGCGAGCTCGGCCCCCCTCTCGACGAGCTCAACCTCCAGCCGGGACGCCCTCCTCGCCTTCTCGTCCGCGGCGCTCCTCAGGTTGTTGTTCTCGCCCCGCAACTTAATGATCTCAGCCTTCGCTGCTTGCTGATCCGTTGCGTGTTGGGCGATTTTCTCCCCCACCTTCTTGAGTTCGGCCGCGCTGGCCTCCAGCGCACTCCCCAGCTTCCTCTTCTCCTTCTCTAGTCCATCAATCTGGGCAGCCCTTTCCGCCTCCCTCTCCATCAGTACTTGGAGCCTCTGCGCGTTCTGTAAAATGAATAGAAACGGTGAGTAGGTTGGATCGGGTGACTAAGAAGTGAAAATTTTAGAAATAGGGGAGAAAAGCTACCTCGAGCGACGCCCTCAAGGTATGATGGATTAAGTTCGGAGACCGGATTTTCCTGTGCTTCTCCATATCCTGGGGGAGGGCGCATCCCCGGGCGAGAGCCATGACCGACTCCCAGCTCGTCCCCAGCTGCACCCCCACCGTCATCGGCTCGTTGGGGTTGAGGTCGAAGTTGGGCCTCCAAGGAGCTGGCGTGGACTGCTGGGACTGCGGTTCCGCCGACGGATGCCTCCCCTCCGCGCTCGACAGACGGGGCCTCTTCTCGGGAGGGGGCCTTTCGCCCTCCTTTCCGGCAGCGGCGGGCCGAGGCCGGGCTTCCTTCTGCGGCGGAGGAGGTGGAGTCTCCTTCCCGGGGTCCACCACCCGCGGCCTGCTTTCTCGGAGCGGACGAGGGTCCTTCGTCTGCCGAGCGGCCACGGAAGACTCCCCCGACTTCCCCTTCGAAGGCTTGGCCGAAGAAGCGCTTGCCGCGCCCGACGAGCTAGAAAAGACGGCGGGGGCGGATCCCTGGGCGGCACCTGCACCGCTGGGGACGTTCTTGGGGGCTTCCGGGGCCATACCTCCAAAAATCAGGGCCCCCAGGTTCTTCAAGGGTGGGCGCGGCCTCTCCATTTCCTCTTCCTCTGCTTCTCCTCGGTCTCGGGGAGGACTGTCGCCGATGACTATCGGGTCCCGAGGATCCGTGGCTTGACCGTCTGTCTCGGCAGGGTCGGGTCCGACTTCCCCCGGTGGAGCAAGAGGAATCTCGGCAGCCTTCCTGGTGTAAGACTGATACCGAGGTTTGTACCCCAGCAAGGAGAAAGCGGCTCGGTCGTAATGACCGTGGTAGCGCTCAATCCTCTCTAGCCACGCGTCGTTGCGCTTCCACTTGTCGAAACCGGCCTCTCTCCTCCTCTTCTGAATGCCTACACGGAAAAATGGGCAAGGACATCAGTTCGGCATAATAGCAGGCAAAGGCAAGATAAGCTTAAACCTAGAAGGGTGGGCATTTACTAGGGGGTGTCCCAGGTTTTCGTGGGACCTGGATCCTCCGGTCCTCCTCGGTCTCGGTCCCCCTGAACTCCCAGTTTCCCGAGATAAAAAAGCGGTCATCTCCGGCGTATTTGGTGGAGTCCTCCAGGGCATTCACCAAGGGACGGCGCCTGGCGTTGACCCGAAGGTAGTAAGCGTCCTCGACCCCCGCGGCCTTGCAGATATCGTAGACATCTTCTAAATCATGTACGCCGAGACCGATGTCCAAGATCCAGTTCAGCTGGGCCACGCCCATTATTATTTTGAAGCCGTTCGGCATTAGCTGGAAGGGGCAGAGGTTCCACGCGTGGAGACAGGACCGGAGGAGTGGGTGGATGGGGAATCTTACCCCCCCTTCGCACACAGCCAGCAAAGGGAAGGGCATCCATTCCTTATAGGTGACGAAACCCTTGACGGAGCCCTGGAAGACAAAGGGTTTCACCAGGACATCCTCTGGGATCCTAAAGTTCTCCCTAAAAGCCTCTAGGGCTGCAGGGCCCTCTACCCAGTGGCTGTATATTCCCATTTTCTTGAAACAGAAGAGAAGGAAGAAATAGAAGAAAGGGAACGAAGGCTGGGAGGGCCTAAGGGATTAGGAATCTCAGAAATCGCAGAAGAAGGAAAAATACAGAGAGGAGATGAAGGCAAGAAGCATAACTCACAGAAAAAGCAAAGAGGACTGCAGAAGACGGAAGGGCAAGGAACGGGAAGCAGAGGGCGAAGAGTCTCCGAGTTCGGCGGTCTTCTGGGTTGAACAAAGTTGCAGCAGAGTCTCCTTCAAACTAACAGCTAGGGTAAAAGAGGAAGAAAGAGGAGCGGGCCCCTTTTTATAAAGGAGCGCCCCCTCTTGATTACCGCACGTCGCGTCGCTTCGACTTCGGTGTCCTACCAGACAGAAGGCTCCACGTGGCAGAGACGATAAGTATTCCGCCATGCCTCTGGTACGACATTAATCGCCTCGGGTATGCGAAACGGCGCTCTCCGTATCCGCTGTGGCAGGGCAATCATGACGCCCTATTTATTGCCTAGGGCAGGTGAAGAGGCGCCATAATGAGGATATTCCTAAGGCGGGATACGAAAAGACAGCCCCGTCACATCCAAGTCTTAGCTCCCGACCTCGGAGAAAGCCCGAGGTCAGGGAGCTAGGGGGCAATTGTGTGGGGTCATTCCGAGATCATGGAATTAAACGGGGCCACCACCCAGTCTCGGTAACCCGTGATCTCGGTGCCGCCAAGTTCGGCTGCATCGCCGTCTCGGGTAATTATGGAACGGGCCCCAGTGATTACGTCACGAGTCCCAACTTCGGCCTCAGCCTCGACCGAGCTCGGCCTCCTTTCATTCAAACATAAATGCCGCCATTAATGCACTGCCAAAACAGGATCGGCAGGTCTGACAACAGAATGGGCTCCGGACCTACGCGAGGGGCACGCCATATCTACAGTCATATCCATAGGCGAGGAGGGCTGGTCCGATGGGACGTCCCCTTTTTACCTACCCCCACTCAGGAGATGAGAGTACGCTCATATGGGACTCCCGTCTCCTCAGGAAGACAGTCCAATGATGACTTCTCCACCTATATATTGCATGAGAAAATCCATGAAAGGTACGCACACGCATAATCTCTCCCTCCCAGAACTCTTTCTCTCCATTCTCTCAGTCCCTGCACTAACTTAACCGTCGGAGGGCCTTCGGCTACCCACGGCCAGGGTCTCTGACCGTTGTTCTTTTCCTTTCAGGTCATTGGAGGCTCGATCCATTCCTCTTACCTCCCTCAAAACCTTGCATCAGGAGCTTAATCCTCCATTACTTAAGTCCGTAATTTTTAGGCACTTACACAAAGTATGGAGGCAATTAGTTTAGCTGCTGATTATATCTATTTTAAGTACTCTGCCTCACATTGTAGATTATAGCATATACCCCACTCAAAATCTTGCTTTTGCTAGACATTTTCTGGTTTATTGTCCCAACGATAGTTACTGCTCATTATCTTTGACCCCACCATCTTGATTTTGCAATCTGCTGTAGTGTCTGGTTTGGCTGCAAGGACAGCAACATACAGTGCCCTTTGTTTCCAGCTGTTGCAGTCTTTCTTCAATTTTTGATAGCCTTTTCTTTCTTCATCCTTGTCATTTGTCAGAGCAAAATCATTGGCATGCCTTAATGACTACATGAAGGAGAAAAAAAAGGGTTGTTTGTAGGATTGCCTCAATTCCTATGAATGATAAACATGGCTGACTCGATCCATATGGCTTGGGAAGTGGCCTAATATCAAAACTGTATTAAGTCCTTGAGGGTCCTATTGGATCATTGGGACCCTTTAGGTTGGGGGCTCTTCGTAGTTCCCAAGTGCCCGAACTCTCGTGTTCTCTCTGACTCACGAGTTCTTCACCTTCCTCATAAAGACCCTGTAATAAAAAAGTGTGAAAGACAAAGGGAAAGGTAATAGTTTGGGGGGGGGGGGGGGTGGGGGGGGTTTGGGGTGATATGGAGAGCCAAGCAACAGTCTTTTCATTTTGAGGTTTTGTAAGGTCTCCCTGAAATTTGAGAGTCCTAACAACTTTTCAATTGAGCTGGAAATGGAAAGTAATCTTGGTAGGAGGGGACTGCACTATTGTTAATTTACTTGCGGCATGTTTTTTGTATAGACTGGTTCACAGAATGGCTAACTGGTTTGCAATTTGAATGAGTCATAGTCAGATTTTTTTAATTCACAATTTTGTACCTGTGATAGGTCACCAATTCATTTGTTAGGTTTATTTTTTTTTTCACTACCCAATTTAACTTGGGTTCACTGACTTTAATGAACAATTTAAATATCTAGTTCGACACAGTTTGGTTCAATTTGGACCACTCATTGCCCCAGTTCAATTAGTTAATTATAGTGCATCCTCTTCTAGTATGTACTCATCCATAAATTGACTTGTCAAAGCTTATATTTATAGAAGCAATGGTCTATGAAATTACCAGTATGACCTCTTTGACAAATATATATATATATATAGAAATAATTTCTATTTGGAGTTCATTCCTGGAGTTAATTTGGTAGTATTGTATTATTCAAAAAAAAAAAAACCTTGGTAGCATTGCAGTTGCAGTAGAGCTGTATAGATCTTTTATGCTTCTCTTTTCTCCTGAATGTCGATACCTCATGTTGGTGGGAGCTAAATGATGGGGAGTTGTTATCTTTTTTGGCAGGGTCCATAGCATGATTGAGAAACTAGCACAGTTTACTGATATCAGATGTTGCCTTGTGGTCGGTGGGCTTTCAATGAAGGTATATACTCTTTTGTCAGTGTACTATTTCCTTGAATTTCGGATCTCCAGCAGGTTTTAATCGTCATACAAAGAAAGATGATAAGAGTCGATACATCCAGTCCTTGGCACAGGAACATGGTGATAGAGCTCTTGTAATTCCTTACAACCCAGGGTAAGTGCTTTTCAGTATTTATTTGTTAGACATCATTTTACTTTAGTACAATAATAAAATATATTAACGTAATTTGTTTTTTCACTTGATTGGCAGTAGAGGGCATTGGGTTTTGATCGTCATTGTCTTAACAGAAATGCAAGTCTATTGGTTGGATTCGTTAGGAAAGCAGTCAGATCCAACTTTTAAACTTGAAGTGAACACGTAAAGTATCTCTATCTCTTATTTTTTCCCCTTAGTGTATATATTTTATTTTCCTTGACGATAATTTCTTGGGATTTTTAGAGCAATTCAAATATCAAACTTGTCTTCTGGAAAGCCGAGAATGTTAAATCCGAACCCAAATTGGGAGTATGTGACGGTAAGCATGCCTATTTATGCAATGAAGATGCAAGGTTTGTTACTCTTACCATTTGTCTATATGACATTTGTCCACAGTGCCCACAACAAGGAGACGGAATTGTATGTGGTTATTACATGATGAGTTTTATGCGACACTTTTTTGCTGATGCCGGTCAATCGCTCAAACGCAAGGTGAAAAAAATAGTTATACACAAATAAATAAATATATTTTTCTTGCTCAATAATTAAAAGTTCTATTAAAAAGAAAGAGAAAAACAAAAGAATGGGATGGAAGTTTAATTACACTAGCTAGTTTTCTTACACAAAAGAATGTGTAAAAGTTCCTTAGCTAGTTTTCTTACACTAATGACTACACTAACTTGATTTTTCTCGAAACAGGTTATGGAGTTGGCTAGCATAAAGACATACACCACCAAAGAAATAGATGAGATCCGACTCGAGTTTATCGACTTCATTCAAGGATTTCTTCCTTTATAAAGGTATACCTAGGAGTTCAATTTGTATAGTTGAGAAAATTTCATAGTAAGGCTTAGTGACGATACACTTAATTTAATGTGCATTTCAGTTTTTAGGCTTAGTGACTACCTGTTTCTTCATCGGACTATCATCAATGTGAATTGATTCATGTATTTTTGTCTGCATCGTGCACTTGGGTAGGTGGAGCTTTTTAGTTCATGATGCATTTCACACTTCATCACATATCATTAGGGGGGGGGGGGGGCTGTCGACTGTGATTAACTTGCATAGTTTTCGGTACGTTAATGCTTATTGAGTGTTAGTTGTAGATGGCGATAGGAATACTAGGTCATCATATTAGTGAATTATTGATTGCTCCTAGTTTGCTTGCTACTATGATCTTATGACATGTGAACTGCTAGTGTTTCAATTGTTCTTTCTCTAGTGATGAAATGTTTTCTCTTTAACATGAATCCTTGATATTGTTGGTTAAACTCTCCTTCTTACTTGATTATATTATTGATACATAGTCAAATTGTTATTATTTTGTAGGTGAATGAAGAACTTAATTAAACGGAGATGGAATGCCTTTTGCTAAGTGGATCTACTAATTAGGTTAACTTTATTTTGGTTAGTTAGGGATTTTCGGAAATTGTTTACAATGTAGCTTGCCTTTTTTTGGATGCTTTTGTGAAGGTTTTGGATTATGTCGTGACGCTTTGGTTACGAATTCGAAGGTTAATGTAAATAGTTTGGATTATGGATGGATTCAAATTGGCTATGTTTTGAATAGTTTGTTTGATTTAGTGCGTGGACGAGCAAGTACGTTCCTTAATGTGAATGGTGATTAATTTCCAATTAATGAAATGGTTCTTATTGAATGTTACTATCTATATTTTTTTGCATCTTTTATAAGGCAGGTTTAGTGATTTGAAAGTGTATCTATATTGCAGCATGTTATTAGTAATGTATATATTGCATTTTTATTTAAAAAAAAAAAGAATGGTATCTCGCTTCTATGGAAACTGTTACAACTGATGACTACTTGTGTCACTTTTGGTCCAAAAACAACATATTGATCACTGCTTTTGAAAAGGGAGACAACAAAGTTATCTTTTTTGTGACGCTTTTAAGTTATTTCAGTGTCACTTTTGGGTTTAAAGTGACACAAGTAACCATTTTTTTGTGTCACTTTGATAACAGAAACTGACACAACAAATGTATTTCTTGAGACGCTTTTACGAACTTTTAGTGACGCCGGCAGATAAGACGCTTGCATATTAATCAGAAAAGCGACACAAACCACTTTTTAAGACACTTTAAAAGTGACTCATTAAGACATTTTTTTTGTAGTGTGGTGGCGTGGCCAAGGCTAAGGGTTCAGAGACAAAAGGAAAGTGTTTTCATTGTGGTAAAATAGGACATTGGAAAACGAATTGTCCATATTATTTGTCTAAGAAGAAGACTCAGTATGATTGAGTCACTTATTTTTGAAGTTAGTTTTGCAACTGGTACTTCAGAATCTTGGTGTGTTGACTTTGTTGCAACTAATCACATATGTAATACATTGCAGGGGTTCAGGGAAACCAAGAGGGTTAGTGACAGAGAAATCATTGTCAACCTGGGATCTGACGCTAAGGCGGACGCTGTTTCAGTGGGAGCCATTACTTTATGTTTCTTAAATAATAAATTGGTTTTGTCAGACACATTATATGTACCGTCTTTACGGCGGAATTTAATTTCAGTTTCTAGTTTGGTGAATAAAAGTTATTCTATTACTTTTGGTACTTGTTGAGTTCATGAATTTGCACATTTACTCATCATTTTAGGATGAATTAGGGATTTAAATGGGTGAATTGCATCAGTATTCATCTAATTTCATCATTTCATGCATTTTCACCTAGGAACTTGAATTTTCCATACTTTTCATACATTTTCTGCATTAACTTAGACTGTTTTGTAAATTTTCTCCGAAAAGTCCCAATTGGAATAGAACTCTTTCCGGATGGGTCCCACTTCAATATGGGCTCTTCAGTATTTGTTGTGTTGAATTAGAATGTGCAGAAAATGAGAATTACAAGCCTCTGTCACGGAGCCCACTTTCAAGCACACATATTCATCCTGGGCCCTACATTGCTGAATTGAAGTTTGAAGAGAAGTAAATTAAAGAATTCACCACATGGACTCCACACACAAGCCATATGCAATTCAATCAAAGGAGGGGTCCACTCATCATGTCAGTTAAAGAGTCCTAATTATAGTAGAAGACTTCTCATAGGGCCTACTATTCAAACAAATGGAATGTCCCACTTGGCAGGGTCCGTAGTAGTTGCAAATTTGAAATTATTAATGGATAATTCAAAGAGTATCATTCTGATTGGAACAAAAGAAGAAGAGTTTGAATCATTCACATATGATGTCCTTTCGAAAATGAAAGTGGTGCAGAGATAGAAGAAGAGTTTGAATCATTCACTTATAATGTCCTTTCGAAAATGAAAGTGGTGCACAGATAGAATCCATTACAAATCAAAATTTTAAAGTTAATCCCGTTTTTCTCAGGACAACTCATCTTCAAATGACCATAACTTTCAATCCGACCGTCAGATCGATGAAATTTACCTACCGGTGGAAAGCTTATTCAGAGTAAATACTCGTGGAGCCCAAGAATGTTCAAATTAGAGCTATATTCACAAAGTTATGGGTCCGGAGATTTTCATGTTTTTTTTAGACGGGATGCAAATGAAATCCACACCGTTGATAATCAATTGCTGCATATCCCTTGTGGGACCCCATTTGAAGGTTAGCCAAGCCACCCAAAGGTTTCCAGAAGCTTCCACCTCATTCAAATTCAAAAAAGGATAAGAGAGATACCTTATCAATGAAGATAACTCAAATTTGCAAAGAAGCTGTCCAGATTCAATGTATCTGTAAGATAACCGGAGATATAAAAGGAACCAAAAGGTAGCATACGGGAGATACACTCCTCCCTTGGACGTCCCTAATTATGTTCTCTTCTTTTTCTCTTCTTTCCCTAATTAATAGAATTTAAGAGTTATTTTTGGGTATTTTGGGGCACTGTTCCAGAACTAGGTTAGAAGAGTGTGAGAGAAAATTGTAATTGCCATAAAGTTCTTAATGAAGATCACATCTTTTGCAATGGAGGAGTAGATTCTTTAGATCGGAGCACAAAGTGAAGTTAAGGGATTTTATTTTTGTTCTATGTCTTTAATTTAACTCTATGTCCTTATGATGCATGTTTAGTAGAATAATAGATTTGCCTTCGTGCCGCAGGCAAACCTCTGCTTTATATTTTAAAGAAATTTCTTTTTGATCAGTTAATCTTCTTTTGATAGGATATACTTAGGCTTTTATACCTTTGATATTTTATGCTTAATTTGTTAACTGATGCTCAAAGTGATTTTTATGAGGTGTTGGAGATCTTGGGTTCTTCTTATTAAGACTTGGATTTAAAAGAAAAATATCTTCTGGATCAGAAACATTGAGTTGTTTCTGATCTGAGTTATTTGCAAGACAAAAGACTAAATTAAAGTATGTGGATTGAGAATTGAAATTAATTAGTGGACTCTTTGTTGCTCTGATCTACCTTTATCATCATTGTTATCCGTTCATCTTGTATAGTAGCTTTATCTCTCATTCAAATCTTGATTTATTTTTATTTTCATTATAAAAAAATTTCAGATTTTAATAAAAAAAATAATTTAGTAGTGCTCTCTGTGGGATTCGACCTGTACTTGCCATTGTCTCAAAATGACAGTTGTGCACTTGCAGCATTAAAAGATTGAATTTAAATTTACATCAAGTTTTTGGCGCCGCTACCGGGGAGCCAAATCTGAGTTTTTTGTTAAAAATCTGGTTTTTTTATTTTTATTAAATTTATATGGGTGCTCATATCTAGGTTGCATTAATTATTTAGTCATCTAATTAGCATTAGTAGTGTTCTTTGCAATTAGTATTAGTTAGTATTTCACTTTGCTAATTTTTCAGACTTTTCTGATTTTTCTGATTTTTCTGATATTTTTTTATAACTAATTGAATTTTCGGAATTAATAATTAATAATTAATAATAAAAAGACCAAATTTTTTTGAGGGATTTATTTTAATTCCGAACTTCATTAAATAAAAACAAAATGAAAGTTATTTTATATTGGTTTAACTAAAGTCTTGATTAGATTAGGATTAGTAAGATAGAGTTTAAAATCTTTCGGACTAGTTGTTTTGATTAATATACTAACCTTTAAATTTTGAAATTAGGTAGTTGGAAAATTTAAAATTCTATCTCTTAAGTTGTTTAGATTAGTTAGAGTTTTAAAATCTGAAATTTGAATTGGATTAGATTGGATTTCTTATAATTGAAAACTTTTTAAAAATTCAAACCATATCCGGACACTTGTTTGGATAATTTAGAATTTCTGATTTTATTTATTTATTTTGTAGATAGAAAATTTTGATTTGTTTTAATAACTTAGAATCCACTTTGGATAGAGTTTTTATTAACTTGGAGTCTTTTGAATTTTCTTATTTTTAAAAAAAATTAGGATAAGATAGAATTTTGAGTTGATTTGTTAACTTAGGATTTACTAACAAGAGTTTTTTTTTTAATATCTTACCTTGGTAAGAGGAGGATTGCACAAAAACAGGAAACTGCGTGGATTTGCTCTGAGCAAACAAGTTGCATTCAGAATTGCTAATAATAAATTGCTCTCAGAATTGCAAAATCTGCAAAAAAAAAAAAAGAGGTTAAGCTTACATAGTTTAAGGATTAGCATAGGCCTGCTGTAAGAGTTTCTAAACTTTACCCCACGAATCTTTTACTTGCAAGTGGGGCTTGGGTGATTTAAATTTTAGCAAGTATGATTGTGTGATTGACACACTAAGTAAACTGGACCCCACACACTTAGTTAAGGGCGATTGACCCCAATAATATAAGGACTAGATTTCATCACCAGATCCTTGCCCAATTAGGTTTAACCACCTCTCACATAGTAACCTAAACATTAATTAAAATCAAGTAGAAACAAGACCATATGACTCCAGCTCATTAGGAAGAAGACCACAAAAGGTTGCACCAATTGCGCTCTTTGGTTAAGTCGATGTCTAGGTAAGTCTTGTTCTTGGAAACTAGGTGGGCCATTCAGATAGGTTTCAAAAACTTTTGACCCACTTGATGCAGGGATCAACTATCTAGAAGGCAACAAACCCAATCCAGGATGCAATCCCTCAAACTCATAAACCATGTACATCAACATAACCTATCTAGAAGATAAAAAATAGCACATAAACATGCAACCATGAAATCTACAGCATACAAGGATGTAGATATACCTTTGGAGCTTTGTAGTGCTCTAATGGAGAAGTTGAATTCTTTATTTGATGATGAACACCTTCACTAATCAAACTAGAATCTCCAACACCCTTTGATCTTCCACGCTATGACCCGTATCAGATTCTCTTTTCTCAAGAAGATGGTGGAATCTCCAAGAGAAAGAAACCCTAAAGGAAACTAGAAGAGAACTTGAAGAGGGAGAGGAAGAGAGGAGTGTGCAACACTTACACTAGGTTTCTTGGGCGTGGATTCCAATGATGGAATTAACATTTTTGGGACGTCCAAGGGCTCTCCTCTTCTCCTTTTATAGCATTGAAGCCACCTCCTCTTACTAATTGAAATAGAAGTCTTACTTCCACTACAATTAGTTGCTTACTAAATCACAATTAGAAGTCTTACTTCCACTACAATTAGTTGCTTACTAAATCACAATTAGAAGTCTTACTTCAAATGTGATTAGCCTCTTTTACTAATTAAAATAGAAGTCCTACTTCCATTAATAATTAGTAACTTACTATTACCACTATTAGAAGTCTCACTTCAAATAGAAATAGTAACTTTCTATTTCCTTTTAGAGTTCTACTATAATTAGTATCTTTCTAATATATTGGGTTAGCGTGGGGACCACTAGGGATTCCTTAGAAAGCTGGCTCCAACTGGGACACGCGACCCCACATCTCATGTGTAATCCGGGCCCACAGTTAATTGCAAATAACTCCACTATATAAATGCAATTGCACTCCAGTCTTAGGAATAAATTACAATGAAGACCCTAAACTTCCACATTACCACAAGTAGGCCCCTCCATCTATATCCATGGATCAATTGGTCCTGTCCACCAAACTAGATCCATATCTTATTATCCTTGAGCCCCAATTAATTATAATGATCATTTGGTATTGATCAAATTAACTCTTAATTGGAATGGGTGCGCACTTACCAATGATAAATCCATTAATTGGCACAAGGGGATATTAAAGATAGATTCCATCTTGACCATTGAATGTTCCCACAACTCTACTACCACGTACCCAAATCACCGAGGTGTTGACCTACAATTGGCCTCACTCATTGGTGACTCAAAACAAATGCATAGATAGAAACTTGAGTTCATTAATGTCTCAGGATTATGAGCCTATTGCTAGGGAATTATGAGAGCGGACCTTAAAGTAAAGACAGTGTATATAAGGTGCTTCTCATGGTCCTTCAATACATCCAATATACCAGCACCATGATCCAGAATCTTACATTCCGATGATCGAGACAAATCACACTATCACATAGTGATCAAAGTGCTGCAACCTTATCAGACAAGATGCCCAATCTCATCACTGGTTGTGAAGATATTTAAGTATAAGATTTGCAATACATATCTCCTGTATGTGGATCTCATCCACACGCATGTATTATATCTAGTATACTTGTGGACTCCGGTTCATCTCATGAACCATTATGTCATTCGTATTAGTTATGTGCAAACAAGTAATAAAATACCATTCATCTCATGAAAGGAAAGCAATAATATATATTGAAAAATAAAGAAATTAATTAATTTATTCATCATATACTGGTATTGAGACCATAAAACTAACACTTGTCCCTACCAAAAAGGGTGGCAGTCTTTGTTCTACGAGGTTGATTCTTAAACGAGACCCTTGCCAAGCGCATTGTGTCCCCACCACTCATCCTAGGGACTTAACTGGCCGATTTGGCTTCATAAGACCGGATTGGAGGCCTTAGTGCACTCTTCAAACTAGTTAGGAGCTGTCTAGTGAGTTAGGCTAACCCTAGGATAATCTTTTGTGCTCAAACTTTGTGCTTGACTGCTTGTGCATCATCTAGTAAGACCATTAGGGCCCCGCATATAGATTAGGCTCGCATTTCTTTAAGGTTGAACTCGATGCATGCGCTTTAGACTCGAGAGAGAGAAATTGTGGGTATGCAAGAGTAAGAGGTTAGTCAGGATAGAGCCTGAATTACCCTTAACCGTTGTCGGAAAGTCTTCCATCTATGAAGAAATTATTAGGATGGCCTGGTGACTGGCGGCTAACCGCTAGATAACCACACAGTCACGGTCACTTTTCCAGAGAGTTGCTTTGTCTCTTGAAGCCACGCGGTTAGCCGTTGGCTAACCGCCGAACCCATCGGCGGCTAACCACTATCCAACTGAACCATTTCGGTTACATTTCCAGTAACATGTTTTCTATCAGGCGAACTGCGGTCAGCCAGCGACTAACCGGCGAACCCAGCGGCGGCTAACCGCCAGCTGACCACTAGGTAACCGAAATCACCCAGGAACCCTGAAATGAAAAGAAATGAAGAGGGTTTTGGTCACAATCATTTGCGCACCCTTTTAGAGAATGATGAGGACTATTCACCTGGAGATATGTATGGATCCGTTTGAGGAAGAAACCACGTCATGAAGATTTCGTTTGAAGTTGTAAAAAAAAATCCTAAGGTGTATAAGGAGCTCTGAATGTCCCCAAACTCAAAGAGTACCAAGTGGTCATTAAATCGACATACGGTTGAGATTTTGAAAGATTCATTTGTATTTTACTATTTCTCGAACTTCCCATGTATTCTCAAAAATGTTGAAATTGCAATTGTAGCATCTTGCTAGCCCGATAAGCATGCCCGAATTGATATGACAGTTGTGCCTTTGAGCACCCCGTCCCGTTTATTTTTGTACTTGCACTTGATGTATTTTATACATGTTTTATATTGTCATTTGACCCATGGGTCGGCACCACTAAGCTTGGATAACCCTGTTGGTCTGATCCACCGACTTGGAGATCCCTCTCTTGTCCCGCAAGCTGCAGTTTGGATCCCGCTACCCGATTATTACCGTGGTCTTGTCTTGATGCCGCAGATTGCTACCGTGGTTCCCGATGCCCGGCTCGCTACCGTGGTTCCCGATGCCCGGCTCGCTACCGTGGTCATGTATAGTATATGTATATGTATTTATAAGATCCACTGTTTCTCCTTACCTCGAGTGACTGAGATCAGTGCCTAGTTATTGCTCTGTCACTTTAGTAATAGAGGACTTAGCTTCGTGTGGTTGCCATCTTGCTTGTTTTCCCGTTTCCTTGGTTACCTTTACATGTTTTACAATGCATACTTGTATTTGTATAAATGTTTTATCTCGTATATAGAAATTGTTATTTAAATAGGTTTTAAATGCTTTTGAAGGCAAACTCATTTATTATTTTATTGTCATTGTATTTTACCCATTTGCCAAACCGTCGTGTTTGACCCACTCTTTGGTACTCAGGTTTGGATATTGCCTACCCTGAGGCGGAGCTCGAGGATGCGGTCGGTGAACCGCAATGCCTAGTTGAGTGGCATACTGATGATGTCGTTCAGACATTTGACTGCTTAAGAGACGGAACATTTTGGGAACGTTTAACCATTCTTTTGGGGATTGGTATTTTGTTTATATTGGCCTTTGTTGGCCTCTACTTTTGAGAGTGTAATTAAATGATCTTTTGTAAACTTTAACTTTACTTTTGGGAAAGCACTAATGATCATTGCTCATTCTGATACTTGGTTATACATGTGATTTATCTTGTGAATAGAAATGAATTATCATTTGATTTATTACACGCTTCCGCATTTAGACCTGGACTGCGTTGGACCTGGACTTCCAGCAGTCAGCCTGTCGGTCAGCTGGCGGCTAGCCGCTCGACCTTAGTTCGGCTAGCCGACACCTGACCGCGAGGTGACCGAAATTGACAAATTTCCCGTTTTGAAGAGTTTTTGCAAGAATGAAAACTAGAACATGTTAAGTGGCCTTTAGCCGATATTATGCACTCGAAACCCGAGATGCCCTCAAACTTTTGGGGCACCAATTCTGTTTTAATTCCAACATCTGGGCTTCGACTGCACAACGATCAACCAAAGGTCCTTGCATGAGCTTGATAGGCTTCGTATTCGTACTTTGGTTTCGATATAATGAATATCATCGTGTACTCGTTTTGAAGTTTAAGTACAAGCTCGTTTTGAAGATGTGTTTCAAGAAAAAGGGGATCACTTCCTAAGCGTGTTATGCATATTAATTATGCCCTTGCTAGTCGTGTTCATCGTGTTTGATAAGTGATTTCCCCCTTTTTATCTCGACATGTTTTGATAGTGTTTCGCGTGTTTTGTGCATTCATGAATTAAGTAACACCACCGAGCTTGGACTGCACTTTCAGTTTGATCCACTGTCTGGGGGTCCTTAAACATGTGGATTGTCTGCAGACTGGTCGTGTATTTATCACACATCGTGCGTGTCCGGTTCCGCGGCCGAAATTCCCGTCTTTGTGGGAAATCGTGTCGTGCTTATATTATGTATATCGTGCTTGTTGTGCGTGCTTGCTCTTTTCATTATATAAATGATAGAGAAAGGATGAGCTCTTTCTGGATGATAACTATTCATGATATATTATGTACTCATGCTAGTTTGTTTTAGTATCTCAGCTCAGTTAAACATTTCTGCAAATGTATCTCAGTCAGTATAGTATTTCAAATCAAGGATTTGCTTATATATTTTCTTAAACGTTATTGTTTCATGCTTGTACCTAAATTGATTACCTGCCAAACCGTCGTGTTTGACCCTTGTTTGTTGGTGCCCAGGTGCAAGAGACGTTACCTTTGAGGAGGAGCGTAAGGAGGAGGCTTGTGAGCCAACCCTTGTGAGAGAATGGCAGCCCGACGATGTCATTTAGACGTCGGGCGGGTCCTTGAGTCTCGTCATCTTTTTGTTGGGGTTTCTTTTGATTATTTCGAAGAATTGTATTGGCCTCTATTGGCCTCTTATAGATTGTACCTAAAACTTAACTTACTTTTGTGCTAGTCTCATAACTTGAATTCTAATGGGAATGCCATGTTAGCTTCTTTCTTTGATACTATGCCTTGTGATTATTTGTTATGACACTTAAATATTTTGTTGGTGCTCATCTTGATGTGTTTTACTACACGTTTCCGCATATTTGATCGTGTGAGTCAGATTCCGCGTGTCTTTGGGAATCCTCACCGCAGGAACCTGTGGGAAAACAATAAACATAAACTATCTTAATTTCAACTCGTCGCGGGCCCGGGGACCCGTTCCGGGGTCGCGACAGGACTGGGATCAGAGCGGGACATGTTTCAGGCACTTAAAAGAAACTAGAAAGGTCTTAGGAACGTGGCGAGGATTCGTGAGTTCGATAGATTCGTTGGTATAGGACCTTAGAAACCCTCGTACCATGATTATTGTGCACTAACTCTTTGTTTTACAGCAATATCCCTCCAAGAAAAGCTCCAAATCTTCATGCTTCAGGAAGTTATCAGAATGAGTCAGATGCATCTGATACACCAACAGCCACACAATTTCAGGAACTTATGCATGCCATGTCGCGACCCCGGACCGGGAATCCCAATCCGGGATCGGGACTAATGGTGTGAATGATGATGAGTGAGGATTATCTACATCCACAATATACAACTTATTTAATTTCCCACAGGTGTCCCCGGTGAGGATATCACAACCTTGCATGAATATTTCTTTTGAGTGCGGAAGCGTGTAGCAAATCAAATAGTAGACTATCTCTAGTCATGCAAGCATTAACATCAAATATCAACTGTATCAGAATGAGCAATGATCTATAGCATGTTTCCCAAAAGTTGTTAAAGTTAGACAAAATATCATTTAGTTACATTCCCCAAAATTAGAGGCCAACAAAGGCCAATATTACAAAATAATAACCCAAAAGAATGGTTAACAAGTTCTCCCAAAAATGTTACGCCTCTTGTAGCAACCCGATGTCTACATGACATCGTCAGCACGCCACTCAACTAGAGGTTGCGGCCCACCTACCGCCTCCTCCGGCTCCTCCTCAAGGAAACCGGCAACGGGACCTGAGTACCAAAGCAAAGGATCAGACACGACGGTCTGGCAAGAGAGTGAGAAGATACAACAACATATAATAGATGAAATATCTCGAAAAGCAAGGAAATCTGTTTAAGCAAGAACTCTCTCAAAATAGATAAATCATTTGCTAGAAAACATGTAAACAAGATAAAACATATGAGGTAACCAAGGGATCGGGAACTCACAAGGTGGGAATCACATAAAGCTAAGTACTCTGTCACTAAAGTGACAACAGTATCACGGGACGTTGATCTTAGTCACACAAGGTGAGGAGATTCAACGCAATCATATATACAATATAAATATACGGGACGGGACCACGGTAGCGAACCGGGTATCGGGACGGGACCACGGTAATGACCGGGTATCGGGATCCAAACTGCAGCTGGCGGGACGGGAGAGGGATCTCCAAGTCGGTGGATCAAACCGACAAGGTATCCAAGCTTAGTGATGCCGACACATAGGTTAAATAACACATCGATACATATGCAAGTAAATCAAGTGCAAGTAAATCAATGAACGGGCAAGAATATTCAAATGTATAACTTTCATTTCATATCGGGCAATACTCTTTGGGACAAGTCAATGTTACTAGTGTAATTATCAAGCTTTCGGGAAACAATTCATGTAAAGTAAATCTTGGAAAGGAAGAAATATAATGAACTATACCATTTCGGGAAAACTGTTGATTTCGAGATCTATTTAAGTGGATAGGGGTCCCGTATGTCGATTATTGAAATGACTTGGTACTCCTTGAGTTTGAAGACATCTCGGGCTCCTTATACACTTTGGATTTTCAAAACTTCGAATGACATCTTTGTGATATGGTTTCTTTCTCGAATGGCCTCATACAATGCCTAGTGAATCTCCTTTGATCGACAAAGCTCAATGCTTGAACGAATCGGAGAGTTCGTTCGAGCGGGGAGCTTTTCGAAATCTGGAGAATTTCGGTTACCTTGCGGTCAGCTGGCGGTTAGCCGCCGCTGGCTGAGCGCGCAGCTGACAGCGGCTGGGCTGCAGAAATGCAGCTCACTGGAAAGCTGACCGCCAAGTGCGGTTAGCTGGCGGTTAGCCGCCGCTGTGTTCGGCAGTTAGCCGCTGGCTAACCGTGGAGCTGACCGAGTTTTCAGGTGGAGAAGTGTGCTCTCTGGAAAAGCAACCGTGACATTTCGGCTACCTGGCGGCTAGCCGCCGGGTGACCGTAGGCTGACCGTCAGGTGCGGGAATCACCCACTGTGTTCAGATTTGAGCCCTTCTCCTCCTCAAAACCATTCTCTCCACTTCCACTTAATCCCTGTAATAATATTGAGCTAAGAGCTCCTCCAATGCCTCTATCTACACTTCTTCAAACCCTATCATGTGTTCACTCCATCACTTCTTCCATATCAAGTCCAATACAAGGAAAGAGGAAGGAAACCATTTCACAAACATTCATTTAGGATACCACAAAGGACAATAAATGCTCAACCAACAAGTTTATAAAACATTAAATGAAACTATCAAGATGCATTATGAGCATTTATTTCAACTAAAACACATTAATGAAAGCATGGAAAAATCCATAAATACTTCACCAAACCACTTCAAACTTAAAAACATCCAAACATTCACTTGCCTCTAGTCCAAGCTAGCTGAAAACAAGCCTCTATTCACCTCTATTGCTCAAAGCCAAGCTACAATCAAAACCCCCAAAACAACCCTAAAATGGATTACACAAAGAATGAAAATGAATGAACTTACAATAATGCAAATGTAGCTTCTCAAGGGCTAGAGGAACACTAATCTAGGAGATGGGGAGGATTACTTACTTGGATGACCTTCAAATGAAGAGAGCTATCTCAAAGGGAGTCTCAAAGTTGATGGACTCTTCTACAAAAGGTATCAAAGTGAAGCTTGCTAGATGAGAAAGAGGTTGGTGATCTCCATTTCGAGTTTGGTGCAAGCTTGGTGAGGATTGGAGAAGGAGAAGCAAGAAGAAGAAGAGAAAAGCAAGGAAACCCTAGGCTCTCCTCTTGTGCTGGAATATGAAGAATGAAATGAATGGGAAATGGCTTCCATTGTTAACAAGTGAGTTGGGTTGGGTTGGGTCCCACAACTAAAGGAGATACATTGGCTGAAATCATCTCTCTCGGGTCCTCGGATGAATTCGACGAAGAAGGAAGAAATGTTCGTCGAAATATCTAGTTTCCAAAAAGTGTATGTTTCGCGGGTTTCGAGAATATTAAGTTTTGGGTACAGATTTGGTGTGCAATGACTGTTTTGCCCTCAAGGCTATGAAATCGGGTTTCGGAGCCTCAAATGGACACGAGATCAACATGAAAGTTGTAAGAATCCATAAGATGAATGCAACGGGCCAAAAGAACAATTCACAACAAATCGGGAAAATCTCGCAAGAAAATGCAAAGCCGAAAAGGGAACCCCCAAAGGGCCCCACAAGCTATCAATCACTCCAAAAAGCCCAAAACTAGAATCAAGGCTATTCCAAACCCAACTAGACCAAAAACACTAATCAAGCTTAGCACTAACATGCAACTTAATTAGCACTAATCGGGTTCACTCGGGTCGGGGTCTTACAGGCCATGATAGCACATCAAAGACAGGCTAATGAGAACCAAGCCAGATTTCAAGAACAATTGACAAAGAAGGATGATGAGATGGCACAAGTTCAGAGGCAACTTTTGGAAGTACTTCAGAACAGAAATGTAGCACCACACGTGGGTCCACAGATTGTTATTCAAAATAGGGATCCTGACCCTAATGCACTGTTTGAGAAATTTAGGAAGAGGGCACCGAAGGAATTTTCGGGCAATGAGGACCCGCTAGTGGCAGATGACTGGCTAGTCAATACGGAGAAGATCTTCGATGTCTTCATGTGCACGGGAATACAGAAGGTCAATCTCACAGCTTCATTATTCTATGGGCTTGCAGATAGGTGGTTGCAAACAATCAAGGACCCATATGCAGTGATGGCTGACGAGGAGGCATGGGCAGCATTCAAGACACAGTTTCAAGATAAATACATTCCCTCTCATGTCAAGAGGCAGAAGGCCATCGAATTTCAACAGCTCAAGCAAGGTAGCATGACGGTGCTAGATTACGTCACCAAGTTTGAAAGATTGGCTAGATACGCTACCGAGTTGATTGACACTGAGAGAAAGAAGATAACTAAGTTTTTGGAAGGGTTGAATCCGATCATCATGAGAGATGTCATAGGAGTAGTTCCTCCAGCCACATATGATGAGGCAGTCAAGCGGGCTTATACATTTGAAGATATTAACAATATGATTATTCAGGACAGGAAGCAGCACTATCAGCAGCAGAATCAGAGGCAACAACACAGCAAGAAGCCAAGGCAAGAACAAGGCCAAGTGAGGCAAGGGTGTGGACATTGTGGCAAGAATCATGAAACACACGAATGTCGTAAGGCTATGGGTGCCTGTTTCAAGTGTGGGGCTATGAACCATGCAATCAAGGATTGCTCACTACTTCAGAACCAAGGGAACAGAAACCAGCAGCAGAGACAAGTAGCTCCTCAGAACCAAGCACCAGTGCAGAATCAGATTAGACCACCTCAGCAGCAACAACAGCCTAGGCAACCAGCACAGAACCAGAATGCTCGTCCTCCATAGCAGAACAGACATGGCCAAGGAAGGCAGAACCAAGTACCAAATAGACTACAGATGCATAGACTTTTGTATTATCTCAACCGTGCAGATGCTAAAGCTGCAGGAGACGTGGTAGAAGGTAAACTTCTTGTTTGTTGGGTAGAAGCCCAGATTTTATTTGATCCTGGATCCACACATTCCTTTGCATCTCCTAGTTTTGCTAAGATGATTGATGCACCATGTAGTGAGTTGGATTATATTTTAGTAGTGACCACTCCAGTAGGGAAACAAGTTGTGTGTAGAACCCATTACCCTAGTTGTACAGTTTTGTTAGGAGATGTTAATCTACCGGCCAACCTCATAGTTTTGGACATGCATGATTTTGATGTCATATTAGGCATGGATTGGTTAGAAGCATATCATGCCACCATGGATTGTTTTAGTAAGACCATCACATTCAGATTCCAAGGACCACAGGCAGAATTGATATTTCAGGGGAACAGGAGGAAAACTCAAGCAGGGTTTATTTCGGTTTTGAAGGCAAGAAGATTAGTTTAGAGTGGGTGTCAGGCATTTATTGCGTTTATCACGGAGGATAAACAGTCCCAAGGGGTGGAGGATATCCCCATTGTGTGTGAATTTCCGGATGATTTTCCAGAAGAAATCCCGGGTTTACCACCAATTAGAGAAGTTGAGTTCACAATTGAGCTCCTTCCAGGGACAACTCCGATCTCGATTGCACCATATAGGATGACTCTAGCAGAAATGGGTGAGCTAAAGCTCCAATTGCAGGAATTGTTGAGCAAAGGTTTTATTAGGCCAAGTGTTTCACCGTGGGGAGCACCGGTGTTATTTGTGAAAAAGAAGGATGGGAGTTTGAGAATGTGCATTGACTACCGGAAGTTGAACCATGTGACCGTGAAGAACAAGTATCCATTGCCAAGGATAGATGAATTGTTTGACCAATTGCAAGGAGCAGCCTACTTTCCAAGATAGACTTGAGGTCAGGGTACCATCAGTTGAGAGTTAGAGACTCAGATGTTCAGAAGACAGCCTTTAGAACAAGATATGGGCACTATGAGTTCTTAGTGATGCCATTTGGTTTGACCAATGCACCTGCAGTCTTTATGGCTCTGATGAACAAGGTCTTTTCACCCTATTTGGATCACTCCACAGTAGTATTCATTGATGATGTCCTTGTGTATTCCAAGAGTAAGGAGCATGAAAAACATTTGAGGACAGCATTGCAGCTCTTGAAGGACAACCATTTATATGCAAAACTCAGTAAGTGCGAATTCTGGTTAGAGCAAGTCGCTTTTCTAGGCCACATCATCTCCAGAGAGGGTTTAGCAGTTGATCCAGCTAAGATAGAGGCAGTTGTTAGTTGGGTGAGGCCAAGCAATGTGACAAAAATTAGAAACTTTTTAGGGTTAGCAGGCTACTACAGAAGATTTGTCCAAGGTTTTTCGTCCATTGCAGCCCCGTTGACAAAATTGACTAGGAAGAATGTCCCATTTGTGTGGACTGATCAGTGTGAAACGAGTTTTCAAGAGTTGAAAGGAAGGTTAACCACAACCCCAATCCTTACGTTACCCTCGAACAACGGCGGATTTATTGTTTATACAGATGCTTCGAATGTGGGACTGGGTTGTGTATTGATGCAGGATGGCAAGGTGATTGCTTATGGCTCGAGACAGTTGAAGGACCATGAGAAGAACTATGCGACTCATGACTTGGAGTTGGCAGCAGTTGTTTTCGCATTAAAGATGTGGAGACACTACCTCTACGGAGAGAAGTTTGAAGTCCATTCAGACCACAGAAGTTTACAGTATTTGTTCTCGCAGAAGGATCTGAACATGAGGCAGAGGAGGTGGATGGAATATATCAAAGATTATGACTTTCCAATCAAGTACCATCCAGGCAAAGTGAATGTGGTAGCAGATGCTTTGAGCAGAAAATCAGTGGTTATGGCCAATTTGAGAGGAATGGGTGTCTTACAGCAGTTTGAAGAGTTGGGTGTAGAGGTGCAAACCCTGAGGTTGGGTGCGATGTTAGCGAACATGACAGTATCAGAACCTACCTTCATCCAGAAGATCAAGGTAAATCAGTTGCAAGACCCAGACTTGGCTAAGATAGTAGAGGTTATTGCAGAACGTCCCGATTTCAAGATGGTAAATGGGATATTGTATTTTCGTGACCGGTTGTGTGTGCCAAATGTGGATGATTTGAAGAATGAAATAATGAATGAAGCTCACAACACAAGATATTCTATGCATCCGGGTAGCACGAAGATGTACCACAATTTGAAGAATAGATTTTGGTGGAACAACATGAAAAGAGAGATAGCAGCTTTTGTGTCTCGTTGTCTAACTTGTCAGTTGATTAAGGCAGAGCATCAGAAGCCTCCAGGTTTGTTACAACCTTTGGAAATTCCGGAGTGGAAATGGGAGCACATTACCATGGATTTCGTTTCCGGTTTGCTAAATACCAAGAAGGGAAATAATGCGATTTGGATCATCGTAGACCGTCTGACAAAGTCTGCTCATTTCATTCCGATGAAGACAGTGAATATGATTCATATGGCACCACTTGCAAAGTTATTTGTTGGTGAGATTGTTAGTAAACATGGTCAGCCCGTCTCTATTACTTCAGACAGAGACAGTAGGTTTGTTTCAAAGTTTTGGAAAACTCTTCATGAGTCGATGGGTACCAAACTTCAGTTCAGCACAGCTTATCATCCTCAGACCGATGGTCAGTCAGAAAGGACGATACAGACTCTCGAAGACATGTTGCGTGCTTGTGTATTGGATTTCAAGGTTCAGTGGGATGAGTGCTTACCTCTTTGTGAATTTGCTTATAACAATAGTTACCACTCGAGCATCGGTATGGCACCTTTCGAGGCACTTTATGGTAGAAGATGCAGAACTCCCATTTGCTGGGAAGAAGTCGGTGAGCGTAGTTTTCATGGACCGACGATAGTTGGAGAGACAAGTGTTAGGAATTTTCTAGATTGCAATTTGATGGATGCATTATCATTCAAGCATCATTTGTTTTACACACATGCATTGTTTTAGATAAACTTGAAATCTTGTTTTATTCATGCATTGCTTTTAAGATTTGTAAAAGCATCAATTTATGCATGTTTTGTTTTCAACTTGGATGCATTTGTTTTTGGAAAAAGTTTTAAAAATCAAGCTAGCCTATGAGTTTTAAATCTTTCAAAATGTTTTAGGCTTTTTATGTTCCATGTTTTAAAACCCTTAGAATGATTTAAAACATGTTTTTAAAGCTTGATTTAATGGCACAAAGAGTTCCACAAAGAATAAGTTTGAAATTGAAAAAGTGGAATTTGGGATCCCTGCAGTGTCGCCGGTCGACCGGCGCAGAGGTCCCGGTCGACCGGGAACACTGCAGGCCGTCAAGGCCAAAAGTGCTCCAACGATCAGAAATTTGACCGTTGTGCCTTCCCGGTCGACCGAGGCCTGTGTGCAGGTCGACCGAGGACTAGCCGTTGGGCACTTTTTGCTATATATATGAGTTCTTTCCTTTGCCAAAAGTTGGGAATTTTAAGCCCCTCCTTGAGAGGTTTTGAGGCATATACAAGGGAAAAGAACCAAGGGATGAAGGGGAGCATTAGGAAAGCTAAAGCTTGGATTAATGAAGTTAAATCACCAAGTAGGCTTTACTTTCCTTAATCATACGTTTTCATGCTTTGTTTTATTTTTGGTAAATCATTTCTAGCATGTTAAACTATGTTTGTGTTGTGTCCTCAACATGTTTTATGTTTTGAGTTGATTTATTGTTTTGGATACAACACCAAATGATTCAATCCAAGTAGTACTTGAATTGGTAAATCTAAGTAGATCATGTTAATGAAAGAACCTTTGAAATTATATGTAACATGATTCCTATACTTGGTTGAATCTTTGGTTGTTGTTTTCCATCATAAGAAAATCACTTTCAAAACTATCTTATGTTTTGGACTCAACTTCTTTACAAATCATATGTTTTCATGTTTTGTTTTATCATTGGTAAATCTTTAGTAACATGTTAACCTATGATGTGTTGTATCCTTAGCATGTCTTATATTTTGAATAGATCTATTGTTTTGGATACATCACCATTTGATTCAATCCAAGTAGTACTTTATCTTTGGTAAATCTAAGTAGATCATGTTAATGAAATATGTAACATGATTCATATACTTGGTTGAATCTTTGGTTGTTGTTTTTCCATCATAAGAAAATCTCTTTCAAATGTATCTTATGTTTTGGATTCAACATCTTTACAAATCATATGTGTATTATTGTTTTAAAGTTTCACAACTTGCCTTACTTTGATAGGTATATCATTTTCAAGTTGTCTTTATAATTACATATGATTTGTCCCCTCTTTTCAATCAAATCTATTTTTATGTTTTGAGCTTCATGTTGATTTGATTGACATCCCTATGCATCACATGTTTAGAGCTAATTAATTTCATACAACTTGTGTAACTTTGATATCATTAACAAGTTGTTACTTTTAACATGTGATTGCATTACATCCTCAATCATAAATGTTTTTGAGCTAAAACTTTCAAAAGCCTTAGGCATACATTTATGAGCTTTCATTTTCAAAATGATTGAGGACCACACACACACACACTTCATGTACTTTCATCTTTGCATTCATAGTGTGAGTGTGTATTAGTTTTACACTTCCATATCCGCCTATTTAAGAGGCAATGTAATGAACTAAATAGAATCTCCATCAAGTGTATGTTAGACACTAATTTAGTGAGATAACCAACCTATGGTTGAAGAGGTTATTGCTTAGCCTATAAAAGCATAATGTATAGGTTGATGTTAAGCCTTGAAAAACATCAATGTAAGGTTATTGCTTAGCCTTGGAAAGCATATTGTAAAGGTTATTACTTAGCCTATTGAAAAGCATAAATAGTGGAAATCCGGTGGGGTGTTGGATCACAAGCCGGTAGTGGATGTAGACATTGAGGCCGAACCACTATAAATCCTTGTGTGATGGTGATTGCTTTGTGGTGATTCTTTTGTTAGCTTCCGCATATTGTTTGATAATCATCACTTGTGACTAGTTTGTTTTAAAGAAGTTAAAATTGATTAAAATTGGTCATAATTGAAGCTCACCCTATTCACCCCCCCTCTAGGGTTCGGATCCCCATGGACTTACAACAAGTGACAAGGTCAAGTTGATTCAAGAACGGTTGAAGATCTCCCGAAGTAGGCAGAAGAGTTATGCAGATACTCGCCGAAGAGAATTGCAGTTTCAAGTGGGTGACAAGGTGTTTTTGAAGATCTCACCAGTTAGAGGGACTTTGAGATTCGGACAGAAGGGCAAATTGTCTAGAAGATTTATTGGTCCGTATGAGATTTTGAGCAAGATTGGAGATGTTGCTTATAGACTTGCGTTACCGTTGGAACTCTCCGGGGTACACAATGTTTTTCATGTTTCTATGCTCAAGAAATATGTCTCTAGTCCTCCACACATTCTACAGCATGAGCCTTTAGAGATTCGGGAAGATGCCTCGTATGTGGAAAGACCGATCAAGATCATTGACACCAAGGAGCAGGAATTGAGAAACCGGACCATTCATTGGGTAAAGGTACTTTAGGAAAATCACGAGCCAGAGGAAGCCACCTGGGAATTGAGAGAGCAAGTGCGGAGGAAGTATCCACAGCTTTTACCAGAGGTAATTGTTTGATTTATTTGGTGGACCAAATATCCTAAGGGGTGGAGGATGTTAGACCCCGACCCAGACCAAGTTGATTAGTGTGCGATTAGTATGTGTTTAGTCCTAAGTGGGTTTAGTTGTCGTTGGGTTAGAAGTAATTAGCTTTAGTCTTGGACATAGCTTTGGGAATTTTGAGAACGTTTAGTATTAGTCTGACACACTCAGGAAGGCATGAGTGCCCGTGTAAGCTTGGGAATATCGTATCGATTTCCGTGTGATTGTAATTTTGATTTCATTCGAATGATTTTCTAGGAGTTACAACTTTCGCTTTAAGGCCATTCATGTTTGAAGCCCAAAAACCCAAGTTTTGGCCCAAAGAGGGTAAAATTGTCTTTTATGCACAAATCTGGACATAATTTTCAAGATCTCAAAACCATGTCAAAAATATACTTTTTGGAAACTAGATATTTCGAGGATCGTTTTATCCTCCTTCGTCGAAGTCATCCGAGGCCCACAAGATCATGTTTTTGTCATTTCAAGGTTCAAGTCATTGGGTCCCATTTGCTAAAGTCTTAAGCTTAATCCCCCTCTTTCCCTCTTTTCATTCACTTTACCAAATCTCTGCAATCTCTTGACCTAGGGCTGGAAAATCCCTTTTCCCCTTCCATCTTCCTCACCATGCATGATCTAGCTAGAGGACTCCAAAGAAAATTCTAAGAACATCATCTTCTTCATCTCCTTGCAAGCTCTTTATCAATACAAGTTTCTTGGAGCTTCTTGTGGAACAAGCTCTACATTTTCTTCCTCCTCTCTTGTTTGACCTTCTCTAGGTAAGAGCTTCAACCCATGCTTTTCATTAAGTCTTTTTAGTTCCTTAAAGATCTTGTTTTCCATGTTACAAACCCTTTTGGTAAAATGGGTTTCTTGATTGCAAGATTTAGTGAGTTTTGTGTGGTTTTCTTAGGGCTTTGTAGTTCTTTGCATTGGCTTGAGTGAAGTGCATGGAGAGGAGTGTTTAGCATTTAGGCAAGGCAAGTAATCTCTATAGGACCATTGTGCATGTGTTTTGTAAGCTTCATTGTTGTTTTAGAAAGTTTGCATATGAATATGTTTACAAGCTTCATGATCATGTTTTCTTCGGATTAAATGTTTAAGATTGGGAAAAATGTGTTTTGTCCCTTGGAGAGCATGTAGGCTCAGGGAGTGCAAGTGGAATGAGAAACAAGAAAAAGGGATGAAGAAAATGCAAAAATCTGAACTGGACTGCATTTCCCGTGCAGTTCGGTCAGCCGTCGGTCGGCTGGCGGCTAACCGAAATCCCCATTTCGGTTAACCGCGAGCTGACCGAGCTCGGCGGTTCCCTTTCCAGAAGTTGACAATTCGACAGCGGATTACGGTCAGCTTGACGGTTAGCAAGCGGCTAGCCGCCATACCCCATGACGGCTAACCGCTGGCCAACCGCGCATTGTCGGTTCCTTTTCCCGAGAGCTACATTTCAAACTAGGTTCCCGCGGTCAGCTTACGGCTAACCACCAAGTCTCAGTTCGGCTAACCGTAACCTAACCGCAGTCAGTTCGGTTTCTTTTCCAGAGGGCTGCGTTGGACCTGGACTTCCAGCGGTCAGCCTGTCGGTCAGCTGGCGGCTAGTCGGTAGACCTTAGTTCGGCTAGCCGACACCTGACCGCGAGGTGACCGAAATTGACAAATTTCCCGTTTTGAAGAGTTTTTGCAAGAATGAAAACTAGAACATGTTAAGTGGCCTTTAGCCTGATATTAGGCACTCGAAACCCGAGATGTCCTCAAACTTCTGGGGCACCAATTCTGTTTTAATTCCAACAACTGGGCTTCGGCTGCACAACGATCAACCAAAGGTCCTTGCATGAGTTTGATAGGCTTTGTATTCGTACTTTGGTTTCGATATAATGAATATCATCGTGTACTCGTTTTAAAGTTTAAGTACAAGCTCGTTTTGAAGATGTGTTTCAAGAAAAAGGGGATCACTTCCTAAGCGTGTTATGCATATTAATTATGCCCTTGCTAGTCGTGTTCATCGTGTTTGATAAGTGATTTCCCCCTTTTTATCTCGACATGTTTTGATAGTGTTTCGCGTGTTTTGTGCATTCATGAATTAAGTAACACCACTGAGCTTGGACTGCACTTTCAGTTTGATCCACTGTCTGGGGGTCCTTAAACATGTGGACTGTCTGCAGACTGGTCGTGTATTTATTACACATCGTGCGTGTCCGGTTCCGCGGCCGGAATTCCCGTCTTTGTGGGAAATCGTGTCGTGCTTATATTATGTATATCGTGCTTGTCGTGCGTGCTTGCTCTTTTCATTATATAAATGATAGAGAAAGGATGAGCTCTTTGTGGATGATAACTATTCATGATATATTATGTACTCATGCTAGTTTGTTTTAGTATCTTAGCTCAGTTAAACATTTCTGCAAATGTATCTCAGTCAGTATAGTATTTCAAATCAAGGATTTGCTTATATGTTTTCTTAAACATTATTGTTTCATGCTTGCACCTAAATTGATTACCTGCCAAACCGTCGTGTTTGACCCTTGTTTGTTGGTGCCCAGGTGCAAGAGACGTTACCTTTGAGGAGGAGCGTCAGGAGGAGGCTTGTGAGCCAACCCCTATGAGAGAATGGCAGCCCGACGATGTCATTTAGACGTCGGGCGGGTCCTTAAGTCTCGTCATCTTTTTGTTGGGGTTTCTTTTGATTATTTCGGAGAATTGTATTGGCCTCTGTTGGCCTCTTATGGATTGTACCTAAAACTTAACTTACTTTTATGCTAGTCTCATAACTTGAATTCTAATGGGAATGCCATGTTAGCTTCTTTCTTTGATACTATGCCTTGTGATTATTTGTTATGGCACTTAAATATTTTGTTGGTGCTCATCTTGATGTGTTTTGCTACATGTTTCCGCATATTTGATCGTGTGAGTCAGATTCCGCGTGTCTTTGGGAATCCTCGCCGCGGGAACCTGTGGGAAAACAATAAACATAAACTATTTTAATTTCGACTCGTCGCGGGCCCGGGGATCCATTCTGGAGTTGCGACACCTTCTAATCAAGAAATCAAGTCTAAATACTCTTCCAAATCCAAGCTCCAAAGCTACAAGCAAAACCCCCAAAATAAATCCTAAAATGGGACAAACAAAGAAATTATAGGAGAGAACTTTCAATAAAGGAGATGGAGCTTCTCTAGGGTCACATGGACACATATCTAGGAGATGGAGATGATCACTTACTTGTAAGGTCCTCTAATGGCAAGAGTTAGCTCAATGAAACTCTTGGAATGGGAGGTTTTCTTCACAAATGGTATCAAGAGGTAGCCTTCAAGATGAGGAAGAGAATGATGAAGTCCATTTTGATGTTGGTGCAAGTTTGGTGGGAGGTTGAGATGAAGAAAGCAAGAAGGAGAAGGAAAAAGGGGAGAAGAAGCCCTAGGCTGAGTTGTGCTGGAAAAATGGAGAAGGGAAGATGGGTTCTCCTCTTATTAGCAATTGGAGTTGGCTCCCACCACTTAAGAAACTTGTTGGGCTGAAATCATGTCTTTCGGGACTTCTAATGAATTCGACAAAGAAGGGAAAAACGATCACCGAAATGTCTAGTTTCTAAAAAGTATATTTTTCGTGGGTTTCGGGGATATCAAATTCTGGTTACAGATTTAGTGCACAATGACTATTTTGCCCTTAATGCTAGGAAAGTCGGGTTTCGGGATTTCGAACGGGCACGAGATCAACATAAAAGTTGTAGGGATTAACAATACAAATAAAACGGGATTAAAACAATGAATGCAAGAATCTCTGATAAATCCCCAAGCACATGCAAGGTCATAAAAAGGAACCCCCAAAGGGCCCCACTAACCACAAAGCAAATCAAAATTCCCTAAAGCTATATTAAAAGCTATTCCAAACCCAACTTAGTCAAAGACTATTAATCACGCTTAAGACTAACACACGACTTAATTAACACTAATCGGGTTCACTCAGGTCGGGGTCTTACATATTCCACCCCTTAGGGCATTTGGTCCTCCAATTGAAATATAAGACTCACCTCCGGTAGTAGATGTGGATACTTCTTATGCACTTGATCTCGTAGTTCCCATGTGGCCTCTTCCTGTCCATGATTCTCCCAAAGTACTTTTACCCACTGAATAGTCTGTGTCCTCAACTCTTGTTCCTTCGTATCGATGATCTGGACGGGCTTCTCAACATACATAGCATCCTCTTGAATTTCCAAAGGTTCATGTCGGAGTACATGTGAAGAATCAAGGACATACTTCTTCAACATTGACACAAGAAAGACGTTGTGTACACCGAATAGCTCGGGTGGTAAGGCTAGTCTATAAGCCACATCACCAATCTTGCTCACAATGTCATATGGTCCAATGTATCTCCGTGATAACTTGCCCTTCTGTCCAAATCTCAAAGTTCCTCTCGTAGGTGACACTTTCAAGAAAACCTTATCTCCTTCTTTGAACTGTAAATCCCTTCTATGAGAATCTGCATAACTCTTCTATCTACTCTAGGCAACTTTCAAACGTCCTTGGATCAACTTCACTTTGTCGCTGGTTTCACTCACTATGGTTGGTCCATGGAAACTACGAATTCCGACCTCTTTCCAACAAACAAGTGTCCTACACCTTCTGCCATACAAAGCCTCAAAAGGCGCCATCCTAATGCTCGAGTGGTAACTGTTGTTGTAAGCAAACTCACACAATGGTAGAGTCTCATCCCATTGAGTATTGAAGTCTAACACACAAGCACGGAGCATATCCTCAAGAGCCTGAATCGTCCTCTCTGACTGGCCATCTATCTGCAGGTGATAAGCCGTGCTAAACTGTAGTTTCATACCCATAGACTCATGTAGGGTCTTCCAGAACCTCGAGACGAATCTGCTAACTCTGTCAGAAGTGATAGAAACTGGTTGCCCATGTCGACTGACAATCTCGTTGACAAATCACTCTGCCAAAGGTAGCATGTACATCTTCTTCCCTGTCCTCATAGGAATGAAATGAGCTGACTTGGTGAGTCGGTCCACAATGATCCATATTGCATTGTTGCCTCTGCTAGTCCTTGGTAGTCCCAAAATAAAATCCATGGTAATGTGCTCCCATTTCCATTCCGGGCTCTTTAACGGTTGTAGCAACCCTGGGGGCATCTGATGTTCTGCCTTTATCAATTGACAAGTCATGTAACGGGAAACAAACGCTGCAATCTCTCTCTTTATGTTGTTCCACCAAAATCTGCCATTCAAATTCTGATACATCTTCGTATTGCCTGGATGCATAGAGTACTTCGTACTGTGAGCTTCGGTCATGATATCATTCCTTAATGAAAGTCCAAGACCGAATCCTAGAGGGGGGGGGGGGGGTGAATAGGATGAGCTCTAAAAACCTAGACCAATTTGAATTCTTTTAACTTTTAAGTCAATTAAGATTTGGTGAAGATTAATTATCTTGTGAAAGATAGAAATCTCTAAGATGAGCATACACAAGTAATCACAACTACAATCTTCATTTAACCAAAAGTAAATCATTCATGTAAAAAGAGAAAAAGATCAATCACCATGACAAGCTCATTTATAGTGGTTCGGCCAAATTGCCTACATCCACTCCCGGTACACCTACCGGTATTCACTATCTTCAAATAAGGTTTAGGATCACCTCAAACCTTATAATCAACACTATGCTTTTCAAGGCTTAGCATAAACCTTTACAACATATTATTTTCAAGGCTAAGCATGAACCTTTACAACAAAGAAATTTTCTCTTAAGAAATATGCCTAAGAATGCATGGATAAAGAGAACAATGAAGTGCAATGGAGTGCCTCTAAATAGGCTAATTAGAATGTGAAAACTCAACTCCTAGAAATATGCATAACTATGACAGTCTATGAATGATGCATTTTCTAGAAATAGCTCTTTCTCTTTGAAAAGATAAAAACTAGAATGATGCAAAGATGTTAATCAAATATTTGAGAAAGAGTTGTATGTCTAACACATGATTAACAATGAAAAATAACTTGTTTTCAAGAAAGATGTTCTAAAGTCTAACAGTTGATTTTTGAAACAAGAAAGTAAAATCATGTGTAACAAAGACCATATGTTGTATTCATAGCATATGAGATTACTAAAGTGTTAAGCATGTTATGAAAGACAACATTCTAAAAGAAAAGCAACTTGTTAATCATGTTTAGAAAGAGATCAAAGATTTGAAACAAAACATGATTTTAAAAAGACTAGGATTAAAGAAAGCACACCCATTTGAGGATCAAAGGTTGACTTAATGGAATGGCTTCATAATCCCCTTAGAAATGCTCTTGAGAAGTTGCTAATCCTTGGCCTCAATAGTCCCTCTAATGTCAGCAACTTTCTTCAACCAAAAAGCCACTTTATATAAGGAAAAAGTTGCCAACGACTAGTTCCCGGTTGACCTGCAAACAGGTCTCGGTCGACCGGGAAAGCACAACGGTCATATTTCTGACCGTTGGAAAATTCTGCTCAAAACTGCATTTAAAAGTTGTAGTGATCCCGGTCGACCGGCAAGCTTGGCCCGGTCGATCGGCAACACTGGGAAATGCCTAGTTTTTGAAAAAATGCAAGAAACATGCAACTTTTGAGGGCATCTTCCAGGGGACTATGAGACACAATAACCAAGCATTAAATCATGACTGAAAGAAGATGGAAACTGAATTTTAAAAGTCATGAAAACTCCAAATCAAAATAATGATTTTAAAGTTAGAAACTTTGGAAAGCTTGGATGATTTCTGAAACCAAAAACTCCAACAACTTAAGAGTCAAACTGAAATGAAAATCATGCATATCAAAAGATAAATACAAAGATCAAGAATGAGAAATATGCATGATGATCCTATGAATAAAACCATGAATGAATGAGAGGACAAGCTTTATGAAAGTGAATGTATCCTATCAAATTGCAACAAAACAAAAAATCTAACAATCTCCCCCTTTGCAATTTGATGGCAATTCTTGAAGCTTGAACTCTCTCTCAATCTCCTTTAAATCTTGACCAGCAACAACTTTGGATATTTAAGGAGCTTTGGATAATTAAGGAGCTTTGGATATTTAAGGAGCTTTGGATATTTAAGGAGCGACGACACAAGACGACCATCCTAGAAGCTATATGCACTCAAGGCAAAGCTACTCCCCCTCAACATAAGCAACCCTTGAATCTTCTCCCCCTCAATTGGAGAACTCTCTCCCCCTTTGACATCTAATTGCAAAGGAGCCTGCCCACTAAAGATAAAACACACAACCTTGTTAGTAGCACCTGTTTATAATAGATATAAAAATAAAATGTGGAACAGGTGATTAGCCAACAAGAGTTTAAAAATCAGGGCAAGGGCCAATGCCCAATTTATGTCTCAATTTTATGAAACGATCATTTCCAAGGGGTTTAGTGAATAAGTCAGCCAATTGGGTATCTGTAGGGACAAACAATAACTCAATAGTGCCTTGGTCAGCATGATCACGCAAGAAATGATAGCGAATGTCAATGTGCTTTGTGCGAGAGTGCTGAACAGGATTTTTTGAGATACTGATGGCACTAGAGTTGTCACACATGATAGGCATGCATTGTTGTGGAACATTATAATCTAATAAGGTTTGTTTCATCCACAACAGCTGGGCACAGCAGCTACCTGCAGCAATATATTCAGCTTCTGCAGTAGAAAAGGATACAGAATTTTGCTTTTTGCTATGCCAGGCTACTAAGCAGTTCCCTAAGAAATAGCAGCAGCCACTAGTGCTCTTCCTATCATCTATTGATCCTGCCCAATCTGCATCACTATATCCAATTAATTGCAGAGTTGAGTCATGAGGATACCAGATACCATAATGAGAAGTCCCATTAATATATTTAATGATACGTTTAACAGCTTTAATGTGAGACTCTTGGGGGTCAGATTGATACCTCGCACATATTCCAACGCTAAAAGAGATATCAGGGCGGCTAGCAGTGAGGTAGAGAAGGCTTCCTATCATGCTCCTATAAAGTTTCTGGTCAGCCTTCTTACCCTTAAGGTCACTAGATATTTTAGTAGTGGAGCCCATAGGATTGCAACTAGTCTTAGATTCTCCTAAGCCAAATTTTTTCACTATTTCTAGGGCAAACTTGGATTGACTAAGGAAGATACCATGGTCAGTTTGACTAACTTGTAATCCTAAAAAGAATTGCAGGGGACCGACCAGACTCATCTCAAAAGTGGAGCTCATTAATTCTGAAAATCCTTGTGCTAGCTTCTCTGAAGTAGATCCAAATACGATATCATCAACATAGATTTGAGCTACAAGAATGTTTTGATCAATCTTCTTGATAAACAGAGTCTTATCAACTTTCCCACATTCAAAATCATTTTCAATCAGATGATTCGTAAGCTTTTCATACCATGCCCGAGGTGCTTGTTTTAATCCATAGAGAGCTTTCTTGAGCTTATAAACATACTCAGGATGATGAGGGTCTTCAAAGCCTTCAGGTTGAGTAACATAAACATCTTCTTCAATTTCTCCATTCAAGAAGGCACTTTTGACATCCATCTGAAATAATTTGATCCTCATGCTAGTAGCATAACTCAATAGAATTCTTATGGACTCCAAACGGGCTACTGGAGCAAAAGTATCTTCAAAATCAATTCCTTCTATTTGAGCATATCCTTTTGCTACAAGTCTAGCTTTGTTTCTCACAACATTTCCAGATTCATCTGACTTGTTCTTGAAAATCCATTTAGTGCCTATGGGATTTTTCTCTGCAGGCAATGGGACAAGATCCCAAACATCATTTTTCTTAAATTGATTCAATTCTTCCTGCATAGCTTCCATCCATTCAGATTTTGATTCAGCTTCAGTAAAGTTCTTAGGCTCGATTTGAGAGACAAAGGAGTAATGAGCACATAGATTTTGAACTTGTCTCCGGGTCATAACCCCACTGCTGATATTTCCAATAACATTATCCAAGGTGTTATTTTTCATTAATTTTGTTGGGACAATGGCTTTGCAAGGAATGTTCACATCACTATCTTTTGGATTAGATTGGTCAATATCCATTTCAATTTCATCATCATCTTGAAGGATTCTTCCAACTTGATTCGCGTCATCAATGACAACATGAGCTGACTCCATTATGGTCATGGTTCTATGATTAAAAACTCTATAAGCTTTGCTCCTTTCAGAATAGCCTAGAAAAATTCCTTCATCAGATTTAGGCTCAAATTTTTCTAACTGCTCCCTATCTCTTAGAATGTAACATTTGCTTCCAAACACTTTCAAATACCCCAAATTTGGTTTTCTTTCAAAATAAAGTTCGTAAGGGGTTTTGTTGGTATTCTTAGTGAGATAGACTCTGTTGATGAGATAACAGGCAGTATTCACAGCTTCAGCCCAAAGATTTCGAGAGAGATTCTTTTCATTAAGCATGGTCCTAGCCATTTCTTGAATAACTCTATTTCTCCTTTTAGCTACTCCATTTTGCTGAGGAGTTTTAGGAGCTGAGTATTGATGATTAATTCCATGACTCTCACAAAATCTAGCAAACTTTTCATTTTCAAATTCTCCCCCATGATCACTTCTGATCTTCTGAATTTTGCAGTCCCTTTCTACCTGAATCTTATTTCAAATTCTTATGATATTGTCCACCGCATCCGATTTGGCATGAAGAAAGGCAACCCATCCAAAACGAGAATAATCATCGACCATAACCAGAATAAATTTCTTTCCTCCAATACTTTGCACTGGTGCAGGTCCAATTAAGTCCATGTGGATTAATTCATGAGGACGAGAAGACGATATACCTTTAAACCTTAAAAACTCTTCTTGATTTGTTTTCCCAGTTGACAAGCCTTACATAGTTCAGATTTTTCATCACTTAACTTGGGAATCCCTTTCACAATTTCATTCTTAGACAAGGTTTTCATCAATTTGAAATTTTTGTGACCCATCCTTTGGTGCCATAATTAATTCTCTTGATCTTTAGTTATCAAGCACCTAGATTCATTGTCATCACATTCTTCTATAATGTAAATGTTTCATTTTGTCCTTGATCCAGTAAGAATAACTTGATGGGTTTTATCATTTACCACTTTGCACGATTGACTGTCAAAGACTACCTTGTTTCCTTTGTCACATAGTTGGCTAATGCTAAGAAGATTATGTTTCAATCCTTCCACAAGAAATACATCATTTAAAGTAGGTATTTGATCTCCTTTCACACTTCCCTTGCCAATGATTTGAGCTTTACTATTATCTCCAAACGAAACATTTCCTCCATCATACTCCACTATAGAGCTGAATCTAGATCGGTCTCCTGTCATGTGTTTAGAACAACCACTATCTAAGAACCAAGTAGGGTTTTCCTTTGCTTTTAAAGCGGTTTGAACTAGAAGACTCTCAAAGTTTGTTCCTTTTACCATCCAAGTAGATAAAGGAGATTTATAGGGAATGGTTTTGGGGACAAATTTGAAGGGTAATCTAGAGGGATTTTTGAGAGACAACCTAATTTTGTATGGGCAATTAGGGACCAAATGTCCACTACGATTGCAAAAGTGACAAGTCCATCTAGGTGTATAGTTTCTCTCAACTATAGGTTTGTGGGGACTCTTAGTAGAGGTTTGAGAACTATTCTTCATGTTACTAGGGGAACCTTCAAAACCTATTCCACTCTTGTCACCATAAATTTTATGCATGCCCAACATTTGATAAAATTTGTCATTTCCCAAGGTGAATTTGTCAACAATGAATTTTCCTTTATTAAGTTTTATTTGGAGAGAGCTTGTTTCAAGTTGACTAGATTCAAGTTTGGATTGTAAATTATGAATTTGTTTTTGAGCATGAGTTAAATCTTCATTAAGAGTGGTGACTTGATGTTCCAAGTTGTTTTTCTCATTGATTGTTAATTTCAGTTCATCTTTTATGATACTCACTTCATTTACAAGCTTTTTGGAATCTTCTTTTAAAATTTTATTTTTCTTAAGTAAGATTTCCCAATTTTCATATAGTTCATTATAGGCTTGTTGGATTCCATTATCCTCATCTTCTTCATTAGTTTCTTCTTGCCCTAATGTGTCATCTATTAATGCATTATGCTCATTAGGATCTTCAATAGAAGAGAGTAGAAGCCAATTAGGGTAATTTTCATCTTCATCATTAGAGGATTCATTTTTGTCACACTCTTCGTCTTCCTCATCCCAAGTTATGTTTAAAGCCTTTTTTCCTTTCTTATCTCCTTTTTCAAATTCTTTAGGGGTGGAGCAATTTTGAGCAATGTGTCCAAACCCCTTGCAATTGTAACATTGCACATCCTTTTTAATAAAAGATCCTTTGGGATTTCTTTGGAATCTAGGACTTTTGCTTTCATCAAACTTTCTATTGCTCTTGTTGTTCTTAAAGAAACTTTTAAATTTTTTAACAAATAAAGCATTGTCCTCATCACTATCAACATCACTTTCATTTTCTTTAGAATGAGAGGAAAAAGCTACTCCTTTCTTTTTGTCTTGAACTTCAAAGTCTAATTCATATGTAAGGAGATTTCCTCTTAGTTCTTCAATTTTGATTTTATCAACATCCTTGCTTTCTGTTATGGCAACAATTTTAGGTTTGAATCTTTTTGGGAGAGATCTTAAAATTTTTCTAACAGCTTTAGATTCATCCATCTTTTCTCCTAGACCTATAAGAGAATTGACAATTTCCATGAATTTAGAGTAGAATTCATCAAATGTTTCTTCTTCAAGCATCTTAATGTCTTCTAATTTAGAGGTTAACATTTGAATTTTGGCTATCTTGACTTGATCCGTGCCTTCATGGGTGATCTCTAGGGTATCCCAAATTTCCTTAGCAGTGTTGCAATTACCTACTCTATTAAACTCTTCTTGAGATAGAGCACAATATAGAGAATTTTTAGCCTTAGCATTTAAGTTAGCTCTATCCTTTTCTCCTTGAGTCCAAGTATTTCTGGGTTTGGTTTTTATGGATATAACATTCCCTTCAGAGTCTTTTTCTATGGTAATGGGAGGATGATAGCCATCTTCAATGATGTTCCACACATCTAAGTTTTGGGATTCTAAGAACACTTGCATTCTAATTTTCCAATAGCGATAGTGTGTTCCATTAAACAGAGGAGGTCTATTGGTGGCATTTCCTTCACCCAATTGATATTGCATGGTGGCAACAAAAGAAAAACACTCACTAGGATTCTAACTCTAGGTGGTTAAACCAAAACAAGAGCAACCTTGCTCTGATACCAATTGAAAGTCCAAGACCGAATCCTAGAGGGGGGGGGGGGGGTGAATAGGATGAGCTCTAAAAACCTAGACCAATTTGAAATCTTTTAACTTTTAAGTCAATTAAGATTTGGTGAAGATTAATTATCTTGTGAAAGATAGAAATCTCTAAGATGAGCATACACAAGTAATCACCACTACAATCTTCATTTAACCAAAAGTAAATCATTCATGTAAAAAGAGAAAAAGATCAATCACCATGACAAGCTCATTTATTGTGGTTCGGCCAAATTGCCTACATCCACTCCCGGTACACCTACCGGTATTCACTATCTTCAAATAAGGTTTAGGATCACCTCAAACCTTATAATCAACACTATGCTTTTCAAGGCTTAGCATAAACCTTTACAACATATGCTTTTCAAGGCTAAGCATGAACCTTTACAACAAAGAAATTTTCTCTTAAGAAATATGCCTAAGAATGCATGGATAAAGAGAACAATGAAGTGCAATGGAGTGCCTCTAAATAGGCTAATTAGAATGTGAAAACTCAACTCCTAGAAATATGCATAACTATGACAAAGTCTATGAATGATGCATTTTCTAGAAATAACTCTTTCTCTTTGAAAAGATAAAAACTAGAATGATGCAAAGATGTTAATCAAATATTTGAGAAAGAGTTGTATGTCTAACACATGTGATTAACAATGAAAAATAACTTGTTTTCAAGAAAGATGTTCTAAAGTCTAACAAGTTGATTTTTGAAACAAGAAAGTAAAATCATGTGTAACAAAGACCATATGTTGTATTCATAGCATATGAGATTACTAAAGTGTTAAGCATGTTATGAAAGACAACATTCTAAAAGAAAAGCAACTTGTTAATCATGTTTAGAAAGAGATCAAAGATTTGAAACAAAACATGATTTTAAAAAGACTAGGATTAAAGAAAGCACACCCATTTGAGGATCAAAGGTTGACTTAATGGAATGGCTTCATAATCCCCTTAGAAATGCTCTTGAGAAGTTGCTAATCCTTGGCCTCAATAGTCCCTCTAATGTCAGCAACTTTCTTCAACCAAAAAGCCACTTTATATAAGGAAAAAGTTGCCAACGACTAGTTCCCAGTCGACCTGCAAACAGGTCTCGGTCGACCGGGAAAGCACAACGGTCATATTTCTGACCGTTGGAAAATTCTGCTCAAAACTGCATTTAAAAGTTGCAGTGATCCCGGTCGACCGGCAACACTAGGAAATGCCCAGTTTTTGAAAAAATGCAAGAAACATGCAACTTTTGAGGGCATCTTCCAGGGGACTTTGAGACACAATAACCAAGCATTAAATCATGACTGAAAGAAGATGGAAACTGAATTTTAAAAGTCATGAAAATTCCAAATCAAAATAATGATTTTAAAGTTAGAAACTTTGGAAAGCTTGGATGATTTTTGAAACCAAAAACTCCAACAACTTAAGAGTCAAACTGAAATGAAAATCATGCATATCAAAAGATAAATACAAAGATCAAGAATGAGAAATATGCATGATGATCCTATGAATAAAACCATGAATGAATGAGAGGACAAGCTTTATGAAAGTGAATGTATCCTATCAAATTGCAACAAAACAAAAACTCTAACACTTAAATCTTCAATGTTAGGCACGCATAGACGGTCACGGTAGTACAAAACTCCATCAACAATACGGAAGTCAGGACATTCTGCTATATGCTCTGAAATCTTTGCCAACTCTGATTCTTGCAACTGACTATCCTTGATCTTCTGAATAAAGGAAGACTCTTACACTGTCATGTTAGCTAACAAAACACCTTTCCTTAGTGGCTATAGATCTATACTCAACTCTTCAAATTGCTCAAAGATACAAGTGCCACTTAGATTTGCCAGGTCTACTGATTTTCTGCTCAAGGCATCAGCAACTACATTTGCTTTTCCCGGGTGATACTTGATTGGAAAATCATAATCCTTGATATATTCCATCCATATTCTCTGCCTCATTGTCATTTCCTTCTGAGAAAACAAATACTGCAGGCTGCGGTGATCTGAGTGAACTTGAATTTCTCTCCATAGAGGTAATGTCTCCACATTTTCAACGCAAAGACAACAGCTGCCAACTCAAGATCATGGGTGGCATAGTTCTTCTCGTGATCTTTCAACTACCAGGATCCATAAGCAATCACTTTCCCGTCTTGCATCAACACATAACCAAGTCCAACATTCGAAGCATCGGTAAAGATGGTAAAACCGCCGCTCTTGGATGGTAAAGTAAGGACTGGTGTTGTAGTCAATCTCTTCCTCAGCTCTTGGAAACTAACTTCACACTGATCTGTCCACACATAAGGCACATTCTTCCTTGTCAACTTCGTCAAAGGTGACGCAATCGACGAAAATCCTTACACAAACCTCCGATAATAGCCTACCAATCCCAGGAAACTTCTGATTTCTGACGCATTCTTCGGTCTTTCCTAACTCATAACTGCTTCAATCTTGGATGGATCTACTGACAATCCTTCTTTGGAGATGATGTGCCCCAAAAATGCTACTTGTTCCAACCAAAATTCACACTTGTTGAGCTTTGCACACAGCTGATTCTCTCTCAAAAGTTGCAATGCTACTCTCAAATGCTCTTCTCTGGTCTTGGAGTACACCAAAATATCATCAATGAATACCAGCACAAACTGATCTAGATACTCTGCAAATATCTTGTTCATCAACGCCATGAATATTGCCGGTGCATTGGTCATCCCAAATGGCATCACTAGAAACTCATAGTGGCCATATCTTGTCCGGAAAGTTGTTTTCAACACATCTAATTCTTTGACTCTCAGCAGATGGTAACCGGATCTCAAATCAATCTTCGAAAAATATGATGCACCTTGCAATTGATCAAACAATTCATCTATTCTTGGCAATGGATACTTGTTCTTGATGGTCACTTGATTTAATAATCTGTAATCAATACACATTCTCATGGAACCATCTTTCTTCTTCACGAACAAAACTGGAGCTCCCCAAGGTGAAATGCTCGGTCTCACGAAACCTTTGTCCAATAATTCTTGCAACTGAGTCTTCAATTCTCCCAATTCTGCCGGAGCCATTCTATAAGGTGCAATAGATATTGGTTCCAAAAAAAGGATCCGCAATTGGAACCATTTGCTTATCGGGACCAAAATAAGGACCTAGACCCGGAACCTAACGGGTTGGAACATTAAGGTAATTGGAGAATCGGGGACCCATTTACAACCGTAGCTGCATGTGAATCCATCTTCTCCAATTCCTCTCGGACGACTAGCAACACCTTCCCCTTTTCCATTAATTTTTTCTTCATCTCTCCCTAATTCCATCAATATTCTATCCAAGGCCTCCCGTAAGGCACACCACCACTTGGATTTTTATGCCGCCGCGCCACTGCCGTTGCTACCGTCAATCCACCATTGGACCAGCCATTCATCATCTTCCCTTGCTTCGATTTGTAATTCGTCGGTAATAATCTCTATTTTTTACTTTTCGTAGAGAATAAGTTAATTTCAATCAGCCTTTTATTGATGTTTTATAGAAAAAGTCGCTAAAATTCAGGCTTTTACCGACATTTTTTAGTAAAACGTAGCTAAAATCAGGCTCTTAGCGACGTTTTGTAATGCGTCGGTAAAAGTTTTTGATTTTTTCTTTTCTTAGAAAATAAGTTAATTCTAAAACTAAACTTTTACCGATGTTCATAAAAAAACGTCGGTAAAAGTCTCTATTTTTTTACTTTCCATAGAGAATAAGTTAATTCTAAAATTAACCTTTTACCGACATTTTCTAAAACGTCAGTAAAAGTCTATATTTTTTTTACTTTCAATGTAAAATAAGTTAATTCTAAAATTAATCTTTTACCGATGTTTTATGAAACGTCGGTAAAAGTCTATATTTTTTTACTTTCCATAAAAAATGAACTCTAAAAAACGTCGGTGAAAGTAGTATTTTTACTGACGAAATATTATACGTAGGTAAAGAGTACTCTTTACCAACGAATTTGTAAAAACGTCGCTAAAAGTGCAGTTTCTTGTAGTGTAATCCAGTGTCCTCACCATGGATTTGAAAAAATCTGATTAATCCAAATTGTGTATGAAGGCATGGATTACCCAACCAAACAAATGGTGGAATCTTTCTGTAGTGGGAACTTTACACAGATGACAGCGGATGAAGCATGGAAAATTTTGGAAGAAACCGCTGAAAACAAATTGCAGTGGGCCCCTATCAAGAGGGAGCCCATCAAACCCACCATTCCTGAAAAAGGGGGGATGTTCAAGATTGAACCCAAAATTGAGGCAGAGGCCAAATTAGCCACTCTGTTAAGGAGAATAGAGGTCTTAGAGTTGAACCAAAAGCCCACTCCAAACATTTTGGAGTCATTGAAATATTATTAGGCCATGAATGGAGGGATTGACCCAACAACTTTGGTTCAGACTGAATCTGTTGAGGAGGTGAATGCACTGTATCAAAATACTCATTTTGATAATCGTCAGAGGTATGACCCGTACTCTAACACTTACAATCCAGGTTTGAGGGACAACCCAAACTTTTCTTGGACCAAGGGCCCAACTCAAGGTGGCCCATCTCAGTCCACTCAATTTCAGCCCAATCAATCTCAAGTCAATGCCCCACCCGGTTTTCAAAAACCTAACTTGAACCCCAGTCCATTGACCCAGAGGGTAGATTCGTTAGAAGAGGCCATGAAACTCATGTCTCAAACCACGGCCCAATTGTCTCAGAGTACTGCTCAATTCCAGCAGACCACTACTCAACTTTTGAATGGCCACACTCAAACCCTTGCAAAATTGGAATATCAGATGGGCCAACTGGCCAACTCCATCAGTGCCAGAGACAAGGGAACCTTCCCTAGTCAACCCGAACCTAATCCCAAGGGCCAAGTTGTTCACGATCCTAAAGGAAAAGGACCGGACCAAGTGAAATCCATAATCACTCTTAGGTCGGGTACACAGGTTGATAACAAGGTCAAACTACCCAAGGAACCTGAGGAAAAAACAAGTAAGAAAGTGGAAACTGAGGAACCAAGTATGAATAATGAACCCATATTAGAACCAGAGAACCCATTCAATGCTGAACCATCATCTAGTGAGCCCACTCTTAGGACCTATGTTCCCAAGGCACCATACTCACAGAGGCTAGGCCCAACAAAATCAACTGTTCAGTTGGATAAAATACTAGAAGTATTCAAACAAGTGAGGATTAATATCCCACTACTTGATGCTATTCAATAGATTCCGGCCTATGCAAAATTTCTAAAGGACCTTTGCACCTTCAAAAGGACTACCAATGTGCCCAAGAACGCTTTTCTAGCCCAACAAGCTAGCTCAATCATTTCTTCTCCAACCCCGATCAAATGTAATGACCCAGGGTGTCCTACCATTTCTTGCCAAATAGGGGACCATCACATAGAGAAAGCTTTGCTAGACTTGGGTGCAAATGTGAACCTTCTTCCATACTCTTTTTATGAAGAATTAGGTTTGGGGGAGTTGAAAAGGACACATGTGACCTTGCAATTGGCTGATGCTGTTGGAAGTAGGTGGGCCTCGTGGATAGGTTGTCAAAACTTTTTAACTCACTTGACTCATGGATCAACTATCCAGAGGGCCATAAACCATATCCAGGATGCAATCCCTCCATCTCATGAATCAAGTACAGCAATAAAACCTATCTAAAAGATAGAAATCAGCAACTACATGCATCCAAAACAATCCACAATAAATAGAGAAGTAGATTATACCTTTGGAGCCCGGTAGTGCTCTGATGGAAGAGAAGACAATCAACTTGATCAAGAACTCTTCTTCAAGCAATTAGAGATCTCCAAGACCTTGTTGTCTTCCACGCTATGACCCTCTATCAGATCTCTTTTCTCAAGAAGATGGGTGGGATCTCCAAGAGAAAACCCTACTAGAAACTCTAAGGAAACCAGAAGAGAGAGAGAAAGAGGAGAGATGTGCAACTCTTGCACAAGAGATGTTTTGGGCGTGAATATCAAGGATGGACGTCCAAGGGGGATTCTTCCCCTTTATATAGTCTCAAATCTACTCTTAAGACTCTCTTATTAATTGCATTAGAAGTCACACTTCCACACAAATTAGTAGCTTACTATTACCACTATTAGAAGTCACATTTCAAATAGAAATAGTAACTTTCTAATTCCTTCCTTTTAGAGTTCAAGTAAGATTAGTAACTTTCTAATATCTTGGGCTAGACTGGTGACCACTAGAGATTTCTTAGAAAGCTGGCTCCAACTGGGACACGCGACCCCACATCTCATGTGCAATCCGGGCCCACAGTTAAATGCAAATAACGCCACTATATAAATGCAATTGCACTCCAGTCTTAGGAATAAATTGCAATGAAGACCATAAACTTCCCAATTACCACAAGTAGGCCCCCCTATCATTATCCATGGATCAATTGGAATAAATCTGTCCCATCCAATCTTAGATCCACATCTTATTATCCTTGAGCTCCAATTAATCATAGTGATCATCAGCACCATCCAATTAACTCGTAATCGAGATGGGAGCGTACTTACTAATGATAAATCCATTAATTGGCACAAGGGGATAATTGTCGCGACCCCGGACCGGGCCACCAAGGGCCTAATCCGGGATCGGGATATAAATGAATGATGGTGCTGTGGTGAGTGAATGGTAAGATGTATAGTGTGTCAACAAGATGCACACACTTATTTAATTTCCCACAGGTGTCCGCGGTGAGGACGTCAAAACCATATATGAACATTTCTATTAAGTGCGGAAGCGTGTAGCAAATCAAATGATAATTTACTTCTACTCACAAGATAAATCACATGTATAATCAAGTATCAGAATGAGGAATGATCATTAACATGTTACCTAAAAGTAAGTTAAAGTTTATACAAAAGATCATTTAATTACATTCCCAAAAATAAAGGCCAACAAAAGCCAATATAAACAAAATACCAATCCAAAGAATGGTTAAACAGTTTCCCAAAATATCAAGTCTCTCATAGCAACCAAACGTCTAAATGACATCATCAGCATGCCACTCAACTAACTGTTACGGTTCTCCGATCACCTCCTCGTGCTCCTCCTCGGGATAACCAACAACGGGACCTGAGTACCAAAGAGTGGGTCAAACACGACGGTTTAGCAAATGGGTAAAATACAATGACAATAAAATAACATATGAATTTACCTTCAAAAGCATTTAAACCTGTTTAAATAACAATTTCTGTAAACGAGATAAAACATTTATTCAAATACAAGTATGCATTATAAAACATGTACAGGTAACCATGGAAACGGGGAAACAAGCGAGATGGCAACCACACGAAGCTAAGTCCTCTATCACTATAGCGATAGAGCAATAACTAGGCACTGATCTCAGTCACTTGAGGTTGGGAGTAACAGTGGATCTTATAAATACATATACATATACTATACATGACCACGGTAGCGAGCCGGGCATCGGGAACTATAGTAGCAATCTGCGGCATCGGGACAAGACCACAGTAATAACCGGGTAGCGGGATCCAAACTGCAGCTAGCGGGACAAGAGGGGGATCTCCAAGTCGGTGGATCAGACCAGCAGGGTTATCCAAGCTTAGTGGTGCCGACTCATAGGTCAAATAACAAATCGAGACATGTGCAAGTAAATCAAGTACAAATAAATAAACGGGCAGAATGGGGGTGCTCAAGGGCACGCTGTCATCTCATGTGGGGCAATGCACTTCAAGACAAGTAACTATTTGAAGTGTAATTCAATGCTTTCGGGAAAACAAGGCATGTAGTATAAATCTCGGGATCGACAGAGTACAGTAAACAAATTGGAATTTCGGGCAAGGTATCGGGTTCAAGATTTATTTAAAGTGGATAGGGATCCCGTATGTCAATCTAATAACAATTTGGTACTCTTTGAGTTTGGGGACATTCCGGGCTCCTTATACACTGTCCAGAAACTGATTCCGGACCAGTTCAACTCCTCTCTAACTCTTCCTTCTACAACCCCTTTTTAGCCACGTTTACACTCCAATGAGGAATCTAAAACTTCATACAAATAACATCCAATCTCTCACAACATCCACCCCATTCTCCTCCATCAACATCACATTCAATACAAGGGAAAAGAGGAGGAAACCATTTCACATAAGAGTGCATTTGGGACAAAACAAGAGGAAATTAAATAGCATGTACCAATACACTTCTATGATATAAATGCACCATTAATACTCTATCATGAACATTTATTTCAAAACAAGGCAATAAATAGGCATGAGTGAAAAACACCAAAATCATTGAAAGCTTATAAAATCAAATCATCCACTTGCCTTAGGTCTTCTAATCAATGAGATCAAGCTCTACTACTCTTCCAAGCAAAGAATCCAAGCTATGAACAAAATCCCAAAATAAAACCCTAAAATGGTCAAACAATGAAATAGAAAGGGAAACCTTACAATAATGGAGATGAAGCTTCTCTAGGGCTAGAAGAATACAATTCTAGAAGAAGGGAAGGATTACTTACTTGTAAGGTCCTCTAATGGACAAGGTGAGCTCAAAAGGGATTCTTATAATGGAGGGTTTTCTCTAGCAATGGTATCAATAGAGAGCTATGGTGATGAGGAAGAAGATGATGATCTCAACCTCTCAATTTGTGCAAGGTTGGTGGTGGATTTGGTGATGGGAGGCAAGAGCAAGGAGGAAGAAAATGGAAACCCTAGGTTGAGATTGGAGTTTGCTAAAAAGGAAAAAATGAGGAAGATGGTCTCCTTATAAAGCAAGTGGGGAGTGGGCTCCACCACTAGAAATCTAATTGGGCTGAATTCATGGCTTTCGGGGCTTCTAATGAATTCGACGAAGAAGAGAAAAGTGATCGTCGAAATATTTAGTTTCCAAAAAGTATATGTTTCACAGGTTTCGGGAATATCAAGTTTTGGGTACAGATTTAGTGCACAATGACTGCTTTGCCCTCAAGGCTATGAAATCGGGTTTCGGGGTCTCAAACGGCATGGGATCAACATAAAAGTTGTATGGAATAACAATACCAATAAAATGAGATTAAAACAATGAATGCAAAATCTCCGATAAATCCTCAAGCGCATGCAAGGTCATAAAAAGGAACCCCCAAAGGGCCCCACACACATAATGCAATCAAAATTCCCCAAAACTATTTCAAAAGCAATTCCAAACCCAACTTAGCCAAAATCACTAATCAAGCTTGGAAATAACACACAATTTAATTAGTACTAATCGAGTTCACTCGGGTCGGGGTCTTACAATAATATAGATAGATTCCATCTTGATCATTGTATGTTCCCACAGTCCTACTACCACATACCCAAGATACCGAGGTGTTGACCTACAGTTGGCCTCACTCATTGGTGATTCAAAGCAAATGAATAGATATAAACTTGAGTTCATCAATGTCTCAGGATTGAGAGCCTATTGCTAGGGAATTATGAGAGCAGTCCTTAGATCGAGACAATATTTCATAAGGTGCTTCTCATGGTCCTTCAATACATCCAATGTACCAGCACTATGATCCAGAATCTTACATTCTGATCATCGAGACAAATCACACTATCTCATAGTGATCAAAGTGCTGCAACCTTATCAAATGAGATGCCTAGTCTCATCACTAGTTGTGAAGATATTTTTAAGTATAAGATTTGTGACACGTCTCCCGTATGTGGATCTCATCCATATATACATATATCACATCTAATATACTAATGGGACCCGATTTATCTCATGAACCATCATGTCATATGTATTGGTTATGTGCATTAAGTAATAAAATACCATTCATCTCATGAAAGGAAAGCATGATTTTATTGATAAATAAAGAAATTAATCAATTAATTACATCAACTGATGGATTGAATCCATACAATCTAACAATCTCCCACTTTGGCTCAATTCCAGTCAGGGTTGCATCTCATGCCCATCCCGTCAACATGCTGCTCAAAGACTTTGGTAGTCAAAGGCTTAGTAAAGGGAACTGCCAGATTGTCTGCAAAGGCTATCTTGGTGATAGTAATATCACCTCTCTGTACAATCTCTCTGACTAAATGATATTTCCTTTGTACATGCTTTTGGCTTTTATGGCTTCTGGGCTCCTTGGACTGACCGACTGCCCCGCCGCTGTCACAGTAAACTACGAGCGGCTGTCGTGCCAAAGGTACCGCCCCAAGTTCCATAAGGAATCTCTTGAGCCATACTGCTTCCTTAGCTGTTTCACAAGCTGCTATATACTCAGCCTCTGAGGTGGAATCAGCGGTGCATTCCTGTTTTATACTCCTCCAGCTGATAGCTTCGCCACCAAGCATAAATACATAACCAGAGGTGGATTTTCTGGAATCCTTATTTGACATGAAGTCAGAATCTGTGTATCCGGTTGGAATCAGCTCATCACTGCCATAAATTAACATGTAATCTCTAGTCCTTCTCAAGTATTTGAGAATACATTTTACAATAGTCCAATGTTTAGGTCCTGGGTTAGACTGATATCTGCTGACTAGGCCCACTGCATGACAGATATCCGGTCTAGTAAATAGCATAGCATACATGAGGCTACCAATAGCCGAAGCGTATGGTATCGACCTCATCGGTTCCTTTTCCTCATGGGTCTTAGGACACTGATCCTTGGAAAGGTGCACTCCATGCCTGAAAGGTGTAATACCCTTCTTGGAGTCTTGAATAGCAAACTGTACCAGTACCTTATCTATGTATGCAACTTGGTATGCAGCTTGGGATAAGCCAATCATCCTATTTTTCCGGTCTCGATGGAGTTTGATCCCTAGGATGTAGCTAGCTTCTCCCAAGTCCTTTATATCAAAAGTCTTTGCCAACCAAACTTTTATCGTTGACAACATTCCCACGTCTTTCCTAAGGAGTAGGATGTCATCGACATATAAAACCAGAAAGACTACCCTATCACCTTCACTTTTTTGTGTAAACACATGACTCATCCGGATTTTGACAAAAACCAAATGACTAGATTGCCTGGTCAAAATGGATGTTCCAGCTTCGGGATGCCTGCTTCAGTCCATAAATAGACTTCTGCAGCTTGCAAACCTTTTGCTCTTGTTTAGCTACAAAACCGTCTGGCTGCACCATATAGATGTCTTCCTCAAGATGGCCGTTGCAAACGTCGTCTTGACATCCATTTGCCAAATCTCATAATCGAGATGAGCCGCAATGGATAAGAGTATCCTGATGGACTTGAGCATGGCTACTAGCGAGAAGGCTTCCTCATAATCGATACCCTCTTTCTGAGTATATCCTTTCACAACTAGCCTGGCCTTAAAGGTATCTACTCTACCATCTGATCCTCTCTTTCTCTTGTAGACCCACTTGCACCCAATAGGTTTAATTTTGGCAGGCAAGTCCATAAGTGTCCAGACCTTATTGGAGTATATAGACTCTATCTCAGTTTTCATAGCATCTTCCCAACTCCCTGAATCTATGTCATTAATTGCTTCATCATAGTTATAGGGATCTTGTTCCGGTTCTTCCGGGACTGCCTCGTAAGACTCTCCCAAGAACGAGAACCTGTCAGGGGGTCTGACAATCCTCCCACTACGACGAGGCACTAGTGTAACTATTGGGTCCAGTAAGGGCGCTTATTCCTCAGGTTCGGTCATACTTGGATTTGGAATTGTTTGCTCTTGAATTTCTTCCAAGATCACATTTTCTAAACATCTCTGGTCAATCATATAATCTTCCTCCAGAAAAACTGTATTAGTGCTCACCTGCACTTTTTGCTATCTGGAATTATAAAATAACCAACCTTTAGTTCCTTTAGGATGTCCTACAAACGTGCATACTTCCGACTTCGTTTCCAACTTATCCGTCTTAACCTTTAGCACGTGTGCCGGGCAACCCCAAATGTGTAAATGTTGTAGACTAGGCTTTCGCCCGGACCACAACTCCCGGGGAGTCTTAGGTACAGACTTAGATGGTACGAGGTTTAGTATGTACATTGCAGTATCCAAGGCGTATCCCCAAAAGGATATAGGTAATCCTGAGAAACTCAGCATAGACCGAATCATAGCTAAAAAAGTCATGTTCATTCTTTCTGCTGTTAGTTTATGGTCTCAGTACCAAGTATATGATGCAATAAACAGATTAATTTCTTTATTTATCAATATAATCATGCTTTCCTTTAATGAGATGAATGGTGTTTAATTATATACTTGCACATAACCAATACGAATGACATAATGGTTCATGAGATGAACCGGAGTCCACAAGTATACTAGATGTAATACATGTGTATGGATGAGATCCACATACAGGAGACATGTATTGCAAATCTTATACTTAAATATCTTCACAACCAGTGATGAGATTGGGCATCTCATCTGACAAGGTTGCAGCATTTTGATCGCTATGAGATAGTGTGATTTGTCTCGATCATCGGAATGTAAGATTCTGGATCATGGTACTGGTACATTGGATGTATTGAAGGACCATGAGAAGCACCTTATATACACTGTCTTTACTTTAAGGTATGCTCTCATAATTCCCTAGCAATAGGCTCATAATCCTGAGACATTAATGAACTCAAGTTTCTATCTATTCATTTTCTTTGAGTCACCAATGAGTGAGGCCAATTGTAGGTCAACACCTCGGTGATTTGGGTACGTGGTAGTAGAGCTGTGGGAACATTCAATGGTCAAGATGGAATCTATCTTTAATATCCCTTTATGCCAATTAATGGATTTATCATTGGTAAGTGCGCACCCATTCCAATTAAGAGTTAATTGGATCGGTACCAAATGATCATTATAATTAATTGGGGCTCGAGGATAATAAGATATGGATCTATTTTGGTGGACAGGTCCAATTGATCCATGGATATAGATGGAGGGGCCTACTTGTGGTGATTGAGAAGTTTAGGGTCTTCATTGTAATATATTCCTAAGACTGGAGTGCAATTGCATTTATATAGTGGAGTTATTTGCAATTAGTGGGCCCGGACTGCACATGAGATGTGGGGTCGCGTGTCCCAGTTGGAGCTAGCTTTCTAAGGAATCCCTAGTGGTCCCACGCTAGTCCAAGTTATTAGAAATATACTAATTCTACTTGAACTCTAATAGGAAGGTTACTATTTCTATTTGAAGTAAGACTTCTAATAGTGGTAATAGTAAGTTACTAATGGAAGTATGACTTCTATTTTAATTAGAAAGGAGAAAGCTACTAATTATTGTGGAAGTAAGACTTCTATGGCAACTAGCAAGGGAGAAGGTTACTATTTTGTAATGGGAGTTAAACTTCTATTTCAAATAGGTAAAAAGGTGGAATGGAGGGCTATAAAAAGGGGAATCAACCCCTCTTGGACGTACATAACAAGGAGAGCCAGTCCAACCACTTTGTGCAAGTGTTGCACAACTTCTCTTCCTCTTCTAGTTCACTTCTCTTTCTCCTCTAGTTCCTTGGAGTTACTAGTTAGGTTTTTCTCTTGGAGATCCCACCAACTTCTTGAGAAAAGAGATCTAATACGGGTCATAGCGTGGAAGATCAAAACGTGTTGGAGATTCTGATTTGATTAGTGAAGGTGTTCATCATCAAAGAAAGAACTCAAAGTCTCCATTAGAGCACTACCAAGCTCCAAAGGTATAATCTACATCCTTATATGTTGTAGATTTCGTGGTTGCATGTTTATGTGCTGATTTCTATCTTCTAGATAGTATATATTGCTGTGCATGATTTATGAGTTTGAGGGAATGCATCCTGGATTGGGTTTTGTTGCCTTCTAGATAGGTGATCCCTGCATTAAGTGGGTCAAAAGTTTTTGAAACCTATCTGAATGGCCCACCTATTTCCAACATCTGCTACTCCATTCTGTTGAGGCATACCAGGAGGAGACAACTGGGACATAATCCTATTTTCTGATAAGTATCCCATAAAATCAACAGAGAGATATTACCCTCCTCGATCTGATCGAAGAGTCTTGATACTCTTACCTAATTGGTTTTCCGCTTCCGCTCGAAACTCTTTGAACTTTTCAAAAGCCTCGGACTTGCGGTGCTTAAGGTATATGTTGTTAGTTTTATGGTCTCAATACCAGTATATGATGAATAGATTGATTAATTTCTTTATTTATCAATATATATTATTGCTTTCCTTTCATGAAATGAATGGTGTTTTATTACTTGTTTGCACATAACTAATACGAATGACATAATTGTTCATGAGATAAACCGGAGTCCACAAGTATACTAGATGTAATACATGTGTACGGATGAGATCCACATATAGGAGACATGTATTACAAATCTTATACTTAAATATCTTCACAACTAGTGATGAGATTGGGCATCTCATCTGACAAGGTTGCAACACTTTGATCGCTACGAGATAGTGTGATTTGTCTCGATCATCGGAATGTAAGATTCTGGATCATGGTGCTGGTACATTTGATGTATTGAAGGACCATGAGAAGCACCTTATACACACTATCTTTACTTTAAGGTATGCTCTCATAATTCCCTAGCAATAGGCTCATAATCCTGAGACATTAATGAACTCAAGTTTCTATCTATTCATTTGCTTTGAGTCACCAATGAGTGAGGCCAATTGTAGGTCAACACCTCGGTGATTTGGGTACGTGGTAGTAGAGCTGTGGGAACATTCAATGGTCAAGATGGAATCTATCTTTAATATCCCTTTATGCTAATTAATGGATTTATCATTGGTAAGTGCGCACCCATTCCAATTAAGAGTTAATTGGATCGGTACCAAATGATCATTATAATTAATTGGGGCTTGAGGATAATAAGATATGGATCTATTTTGGTGGACAGGTCCAATTGATCCATGGATATAGATGGAGGGGCCTACTTGTGGTAATTGGGAACTTTAGGGTCTTCATTGTAATTTATTCCTAAGACTGGAGTGCAATTGCATTTATATAGTGGAGTTATTTGCAATTAACTATGGGCCCGGATTGCACATGAGATGTGGGGTCGCGTGTCCCAGTTGGAGCCAGCTTTCTAAGGAATCCCTAGTGGTCCCCACGCTAGCCCAAGATATTAGAAAGATACTAATTATAGTAGAACTCTAAAAGGAAATAGAAAGATACTATTTCTATTTGAAGTGAGACTTCTAATAGTGGTAATAGTAAGTTACTAATTATTAATGGAAGTAAGACTTCTATTTTAATTAGTAAAAGAGGAAGTTACTAATCAAATTTAAAGTAAGACTTCTAATTGTGATTTAGTAAGCAACTAATTGCTATGGAAGTAAGACTTCTATTTCAATTAGAAAGAGGAGGTTGCTTAAGTGCTATAAAAGGAGATAGGGAGGAGGCTTGGACGTCCTCTATGTTAATCCCACCTAGGGATTCACGCCCATATCACTCTTCCTCTCTTTGTGCAAGTTGTTGCACATCACTTCCCTCTTCTAGTTTCCTCTAGGGTTTTTCTCTTGGAGATTTCACCATCTTCTTGAGAAAAGAGAATCTGATACGGGTCATAGCGTGGAAGATCAAAGGGTATTGGAGATTCTAATTTGATTAGTGAAGGTGTTCATCATCAAAGAAAGAATTCAAATTCTCCATTAAAGCACAACAAAACTCCAAAGGTATATCTACATCATTGTATGCTGTAGATTTCGTGGTTGCATGTTTATGTGTTATTTTCTATCTTCTAGATAGGTTATGTTGCTGTACATGGTTTATGAGTTTGAGGGATTGCATCCTAGACTGGGTTTGTTGCCTTCTAGATAGTTGATCCCTGCATCAAGTGGGTCAAAAGTTTTTGAAACCTATCCGAAAGGCCCACCTAGTATTCCAACATATGTATCCATATCTTGAGCAATCATCTGTGAAAGTGATGAAATACTCATATCATCCTCTGGCCCTGACATTAATGGGTCCACATACATCAGTATACACTAATTCCAATAAATCTTTGGCCCTATTGCCCTTAGATGAAAAGGGTCTTTTGGTCATTTTGCCTTCCAGACAGGACTCGCAGACAGGTATTGGTTCTACCACCAATGAAGGCAAGATACCATCTTTCACTAGCCTGTCAATCCTATTTAGGTTTATATGACCTAGCCTCAAGTGCCAAAGTTTTGTTGGATTAGATGAAGGTGACTTCCTCTTCAATGATGGTCTATTAATTGTTTTAGTATCATGTATCTCATACATTGTGGGAGTTAATAAATAAAGCTCATTGGTTACCTTGCCAGAACATATAAAAGTACCATTCCTCTTTATGACAACTTCAGTACCAAAAGTAATGGAATAATTATTATTCACCAAACTAGAAACTGAAATTAAATTCTGCCGTAAAGACGGTACATATAACGTGTCTGACAAAACCAACTTATTATTTGAAAAACATAAAGTAATAACTCCCACTGAAACTGCCTCTGCCTGAGCATCGGATCCTAGGTTAACAATGATTTCTCCGTCATTGAGCCTCCTGGTTTCCCTGAACCCCTGCAACGAATTACATATGTGATTAGTTGCACCGGAGTCCACACACCAAGATTCTGAAGTACCAGTTGGAAAACTAACTTCAGAAGTAAGTGACTCTCAATCATACCTGAGGTCTTTTTCTTAGACAGATACTCTGGACAATTCCTTTTCCATTGTCCTGTCTTACCAAATGGAAACACTTTCCTTTTGACCCGGAACCCTTAGCCTTTGCCACGCCACCATTAGGACCATTCTCCACCTTAAGACCTTTCGGAACTGATTTCTTTTTGCCTTTCCGCCCTTTGCCTTTCGGCTTGGACTTGGCATCTGACTTTTCTGTCACTAGGGCAGTTGACTTCTTCTTCATAATCCCTTCAGTCACCACTAGCTGGCTAGACAGCTGTGCCAGAGTCAGATTCATCTTATTCATATTATAATTAACTTTGAAATTCTTGAATGACTCTAGTAGTGTGTAAGACCCCGTCCCGAGTGAACTCGATTAGTACTAATTAAGTCGCGTGTTAGTTCTAAGCTTGATTAGTGATTTTGGCTAAGTTGGGTTTGGAATAGCTTTTGAAATAGTTTTGGGGAATTTTGATTGCTTTGTGTTAGTGGGACCCTTTGGGGGTTCCCTCTTTACGACCTTGCATGCTCTTGAGGATTTATCGGAGATTTTCACATTCATTGTTTAATCCCGTTTTACTTGTATCGTTAACCCCTACAACTTTCATGTTGATCCCGTCCCCGTTCGAGATCTCGAAACCCGATTTTATAGCCTTGAGGGCAAAACAGTCATTGCACACAAAATCTGTACCCAAAACTTGATATTCCCGAAACTTGCGAAACATATACTTTTTGGAGACTATATATTTTGGCGATCATTTCTTCCTTCTTCGTCGAATTCATCCGAGATCCCAAAAGCCAAGATTTCAGCCCTGGAATGTTTTGAGTAGTGGGACCCATCTCCATTTGCTTATATAAGGAGATCCATCTTCCTCATTTTTCCTTTTCCAGTACAAAAGAGAGTCTAGGGTTTTTTTGGCAACTTTTCTTCTTCTTCTTGCTCTCTCCATCTCCAATTCACACCAAACTTGCATCAATCAAGAAATGGAGGTTATCATTCTCTTCCCCACCTTGCAAGCTTCCTTTGATACCATTTGTGGAGAAATCCACCAACTTTGAGATCTTCATTGAACTAAACCTTTCCATTTGGAGAACCTACAAGTAAGTAATCCTTCCCTTCTTCTAGATTTGTATTCTTCTAGCCCTAGAGAAGCTCCATTTTCACTATTGTAAGGTTTCCCTTTCTATTTCATTGTTTGACCATTTTAGGGTTTGTTTGTTTTGGGGATTATGTTCATAGCTTGGATATTTGGCTTGGAAGAGTATTAGAGCTTGATTTCATTGATTAGAAGACCCAAGGCAAGTGGATGATTTGATTTTCATAAGCTTTCAATGATTTTGGTATTTTCCTCTCATGCCTATTCATTGCATTGGTTTGAAATAAATGTTCATGATAGAGTTTGGTAGTGCATTTATGGCTTATAAGTGTATTGGTGAATGGCATTTACTTTTCTTCTTGTTAGTACCAAATGCACTCGATTGTGAAATGGTTCCTTTCTTTCTTTCTTTGAATGGGATTTGATGTTGATGGAGGAAGTGATGGAATGAACCCATATTGGAGTTGTGGAGAAGTGTAGATAGTTGCATTGGAGGAGCTTTTAGCTCAGTTTTATTGCAAGGACTGTTAGGGTTTTTATAGATTGCAATTTGATGGATGCATTATCATTCTAGCATCATGTGATTTACACACTTGCATTGGTTTTTAAATAAACTTGAAATCTAGTTTTATACATGCATTGGTTTTTAGATTTGGAAAAGTTTGTGTTATATGCATGTTTTGGTTCTAAACTTGGATGCATTGGTTTTAGAACCCAAAACTCTTTTGAAAACCTATTTCATTGTGCATTATATTTGGAAAATCATCTTGTGATTTTAGGTTTGAGTTTTGCATACATTCATCACAAAAAGAATCATTTGTGTATGCAATTTCATTTTAAAAGAGTTTTCAAGAAATCAAGCAAGCCTTTGTTTTAAAAGTTTTGAAACTTTTTAGGCTTTTTATGTCATGTTTTAAAAACCATTAGAATCTTTAAAACATGTTTTCCAAGCTTGATTTAGTAGGCAAAAAGGTCCCCCAAGCAAAACCTTCATATATGCAAAAGTTGCATTTTTTGCAAAAAGGGGGGAGTCCCGGCAGTGTCGCCGGTCGACCGAGAGGCAGGTCTCGGTCGACCGAGACAACTGGAGGTAATTTCTGCAGTTTTGAACTGAAACCTCCAACGGTCAGAAATCTGACCGTTGTGCCTTCCCGGTCGACCGAGACCTCCTTGTCGGTCGACCGAGAACTAGCCGTTGGGCACTTTTTGCTATAAATATGAGTTCTTTCCCTTGCCAAAAGTTGGGAATTTTTAACCCCTCCTTGAGAGGATTTGAGGCATATCAAAAGGGAAGAGAACCAAGGGATGAAGGGGAAGATTAGGAAAGCTAAAGCTTGGATTAATGAAGTTAAACCACCAAGTAGGCTCTTCCTTTCTTAATCATATGTTTGCATGCTTTTGTTTTATTTTTGGTAAATCATTTCTAGCATGTTAAACTATGTTTGTGTTGTGTCCTTAACATATTTTATGTTTTGAGTTGATTTATTGTTTTGGATACAACATCATATGATTCAATCCAAGTAGTACTTGAATTGGTAAATCAAAGTAGATCATGTTAATGAAAGAAACTTGGTAAATCATATGTAACATGATTCCTATACTTGGTTGAATCTTTGGTTGTTGTTTTCCATCATAAGAAAATCACTTTCAAAAGTATCTTATGTTTTGGACTCAACTTCTTTACAAATCATATGTTTTCATGTTTTGTTTTATCATTGGTAAATCTTAGTAACATGTTAACCTATGATGTGTTGTATCCTTAGCATGTGTTATATTTTGAATAGATCTATTGTTTTGGATACATCACCATTGATTCATCAAAGTAGTACTTTATCTTTGGTAAATCTAAGTAGATCATGTTAATGAAATATGTAACATGATTCATATACTTTGTTGAATCATTGGTTGTTGTTTTTCCATCATAAGAAAATCTCTTTCAAATGTATCTTATGTTTTGGATTCAACATCATTACAAATCATATGTGTATTATTGTTTTAAAGTTTCACAACTTGCATCACTTTGATAGGTAAATCATTTTCAAGTTGTCCTTATAATTACATATGATTTGTCCCCTCTTTTCAATCAAATCTATTTTTATGTTTTGAGCTTCATTGGTGATTTGATTGACATCCCTATGCATCACATGTTTAGAGCTAATCCATTTCATACAACTTGTGTAACTTTGATATCATTAACAAGTTGTTACTTTTAACATGTGATTGCATCATATCCTCAATCATAAATGTGTTATGAGCTAAAACTTTCAAAAGCCTTAGGCTTACATTTATGAGCTTTCATTTTCAAAATGATTGAGGACCACACACACACACTTCATTTGTTTTCATCTTTGCATTCATAGTGTGAGTGTGTATTTGTATTTCACTTCCATATCCGCCTATTTAAGAGGCATTGTAATGAGCTAAATAGAATCTCCATCAAGTGTATGATAGACACTAATTAGAGAGATAACCAACCTTGTGGTTGAAGAGGTTATTGCTTAGCCTATAAAAGCATAATGTATAGGTTGATGTTAAGCCTTGAAAAACATCATTGTAAGGTTATTGCTTAGCCTTGGAAAGCATATTGTAAAGGTTATTGCTTAGCCTATTGAAAAGCATAAATAGTGGAAATCCGGTGGGGTGTTGGATCACAAGCCGGTAGTGGATGTAGGCATTGAGGCCGAACCACTATAAATACTTGTGTGATGGTGCTTGCTTTGTGGTGATTGTTTTTATTAGCTTCCGCATATTGTTTGATAATCATCACTTATGACTAGTTTGTTTTAAAGAAGTTAAAATTGTTAAAATTGGTCATAAAAGAAGCTCACCCTATTCACCCCCCCTCTAGGGTTCGGATCCCCATGGATTTACAAGGACTAAATGGAAGTGAGGAGAATGGTTTTGAGGAGGAAAAATGACTCAAATTTGAACACAATGGGTGTTTCCCGCACCTGGCGGTCAGCCAGCGGTCACCTGTCGGCTAGCCGTCTAGTGACTGGCGGCTAACCGCCAGTTAACCGAACAGTCGCGGTTGCTTTTCCAGAGAGCAACATTCTTCTCCTGAAAACCCAGTTAGCCTCACGGTTAGCCCGCGGCTAACTGCCGAACCCTCGGCGGCTAACTGCCAGCCAATCGACCCATTCGGTTGCTTTTCCGGAGAGCAACATTTTCTCCTGAAAGTACGGTCAGTCTCACGGTTACCCAGCAGCTAACCGCCGAACCCATCGGCGGCTAACCGCCAGCCAACCGAACCATTTCAGTTACAATTCCAGTAACCTGTCTTTCTGTCAGGCCAACCGCGGTCAGCCAGCGGCTAACCGCCGAACCCATCGGCGGCTAACCGCCATCTGACCGCAAGGTAACTGAAATTACCCAGACAACCATTCCGGAGAGCTCCTCGCTTGAGCGAACTCTCCGGTTCGCTCGAGCGCTGAGCTTTGTCGGTCACAGGAGATTCACTAGGCATTTTTATGAGGCCACCCGAGAAAGAAACCGTCTCACGAAGATGTCATTCGAAGTTTTGAAAATTCAAAGTGTATAAGGAGCCCGAGATGTCCCCAAACTCAAAGAGTACCAAATTATTATTAGATCGACATACGAGATCCTTATTAACTTCAAATAAATCTTGAACCCGATACTGTACCCGAGATTTCAATTATTCATTATACTTTATCGATCCCGAGATTTATACTACATTCCTTGTTTTCCCGAAAGCATTGAATTACACATGAAATAGTTACTTGTTTTGAAGTGCATTGCACCACATGAAATGACAGTATGCCCTTGAGCACCCCCGTCCTGCTCGTTCATTTATTTGTACTTGATTTACGTGCACATGTCTCAATTTGTTATTTGACCTATTAGTCGGCACCACTAAGCATGGATAATCCTGTTAGTCTGATCCACCGACTTGGAGATCCCCCTCTTGTCCCGCCAGCTGCAGTTTGGATCCCGCACCCGATTATTACCGTGGTCTTGTCCCGATGCCGTAGATTGCTACTGTGGTTCCCGATGCCCGGCTCGCTACCGTGGTCATGTATAGTATATGTATATGTATTTATAAGATCCACTGTTTCTCCTCACCTCGAGTGACTGAGATCAGTGCCTCGTTATTGCTCTATCGCTTTAGTGATAGAGGACTTAGCTTCTCGTGGTTGCCATCTTGCTTGTTTCTCATTTCCTTGGTTACCTTACCTGTTTTATAATGCATACTTGTATTTGAATAAATGTTTTATCTCGTTTATAGAAATTGTTATTTAAACAGGTTTAAATGCTTTTGGAAGGTAAATTCATTTATTATCATATTGTTGTTGTATTTTACCCATTTGCCAAACCGTCGTGTTTGACCCACTCTTTGGTACAAAGGTCCCGTTGTTGGTTATCCCGAGGAGGCGGTCGGAGAACCGCAACAATTAGTCGAGTGGCGTGCTGATGACGTCATTTAGACGTTTGGTTGCTATGAGAGACTTAATATTTTGGGGAACCGTTTAACCATTCTTTGGATTGGTATTTTGTTTATATTGGCCTTTGTTGGCCTCTAATTTTGGGAAATGTAATTATATGATCTTTGTATAAACTTTAACTTACTTTTAGGTAACATGCTAATGATCATTGCTCATTCTGATACGGTACTATACTTGTGTTATTATCTTTATGATTGAGATGGATTGAATATTTGATTTGCTACACGCTTCCTTACTTAATAGAAATGTTCATATATGGTTGTAATATCCTCACCGCAGACACCTGTGGGAAATTAGATAAGTGTGTGCACCTTGTTGACACACTCTACATATTAACCACACCACCACCTTCATTATGTCTCGATCCCGGATTAGGACCTCGGTAACCCGGTCCGGGGTCGCGACATAGTGACTCAATGATTACGTCGATCTGTGATTCTGCATCAATCGCAGCTTCCAGTACATCTAACTCATTTAATGAGTCCATCATTTTCAACATGTATTCCTGTACTGATGTACCTTCAGCCATCTTGGTGCTAATGGGCACCCTCATAGCTGTCTGCCTAGCAGGCCTGCCCTGTTCCGCAAACGTCTCCTTTAAGTTCGATATAATATCGTATGCAGTCTTATAGGATTGATGTTGGTGTTGCAAAACACTAGACATGGATGCCAGAATGTAGCATCTGGCCATCTCATCGTCTTTGGTCCATTTGGTGTAAAGTTCCTTTTCTTCTTCCGGTGCATCCGGGCTAGGCTCATCAAGGGGGGTTTTGGTAAGGACATATTTATAACCTAAGGCGGTCAAGACAATATCCAGGTTCCGTTTCTAGTCTACATAGTTGGATCTGTAATTCCATGGGGATCCGAACCCTAGAGGGGGGGTGAATAGGGTGAGCTCCAATTATGACCAATTTTAATAATTTTAACTTCTTTAAAACCAACTAGTCACAAGTGATGATTATCAAACAATATGCGGAAGCTAATATAAACAATCACCACAAAGCAAGCACCATCACACAAGGATTTATAGTGGTTCGGCCTCAATGCCTACATCCACTACCGGCTTGTGATCCAACACCCCACCGGATTTCCACTATTTATGCTTTTCAATAGGCTAAGCAATAACCTTTACAATATGCTTTCCAAGGCTAAGCAATAACCTTACATTGATGTTTTTCAAGGCTTAACATCAACCTATACACTATGCTTTTATAGGCTAAGCAATAACCTCTTCAACCACATGGTTGGTTATCTCACTAAGTTGTGTCTTTAATACACTAGATGGAGATTCATTTTAGCTCATTACATTTGCCTCTAAAATAGGCGGATATGGAAGTGAATAACAACTACACACTCACACTATGGATGCAAAGATGAAAACATATGAAGTGTGTGTGTGTGGTCCTCAATCATTTAGAAAATGAAAGCTCATAAATGTATGCCTAAGGCTTTTGAAAATTTTAGCTCATAAAACATTTATGATTGAGGATGTAATGCAATCACATGTTAAAAGTAACAACTTGTTAATGATATCAAAGTTACACAAGTTGTATAAAATGGATTAGCTCTAAACATGTGATGCATAGGGATGTCAATCAAATCATCAATGAAGCTCAAAACATAAAAATAGATTTGATTGAAATTAGGGGACAAATCATATGTAATTATAAATACAACTTGAAAATGATTTACCTATCAAAGTGATGCAAGTTGTGAAACTTTAAAACAATAATACACATATGATTTGTAATGATGTTGAATCCAAAACATAAGATACATTTGAGAGAGATTTTCTTATGATGGAAAAACAACACCCAAAGATTCAACAAAGTATATGAATCATGTTACATCTTTCATTAACATGATCTACTTAGATTTACCAATAAAGTACTACTTTGATGAATCAATGGTGATGTATCCAAAACAATAGATCTATTCAAAATATAGAATATGCTAAGGATACAACATATCATATATTAACATGTTACAAAGATTTACCAATGATAAAACAAAACATGAAAACATATGATTTGTAAAGAGGTTGAGTCCAAAACATAAGATAGTTTTGAAAGTGATTTTCTTATGATGGAAAACAACAACCAAAGATTCAACCAAGTATATGGATCATGTTACATATGATTTCAAAGGTTTTTACATTAACATGATCTTCTTAGATTTACCAAAGTTAAGTACTACTTGAATTGAATCATATGGTGTTGTATCCAAAACAATAAATCAACTCAAAACATAACACATGTTAAGGACACAACACAAACATAGTTTATCATGCTAGAAATGATTTACCAAAAATAAAACAAAGCATGAAAACATATGATTAAGAAAGGAAGAGCCTACTTGGTGGTTTAACTTCATTAATCCAAGCTTTAGCTTTCCTAATCTTCCCCTTCATCCCTTGGTTCTTTTCCCTTTTGATATGCCTCAAATCCTCTCAAGGAGGGGTTAAAAATTTCCAACTTTTGGCAAGGGAAAGAACTCATATTTATAGCAAAAAGTGCCCAACGGCTAGTTCTCGGTCGACCGACAAAGAGGTCTCGGTCGACCGGGAAGGCACAACGGTCAGATTTCTGACCGTTGGAGGTTTCAGTTCAAAACTGCAGAAATTACCTCCAGTTGTCTCGGTCGACCGAGACCTGCCTCTCGGTCGACCGGCGACACTGCCGGGACTCCCCCCTTTTTGCAAAAAATGCAACTTTTGCATATATGAAGGTTTTGCTTGGGGGACCTTTTTGCCTACTAAATCAAGCTTGGAAAACATGTTTTAAAGATTCTAAAGGTTTTTAAAACATGACATAAAAAGCCTAAAAAGATTCAAAACTCATAGGCTAGCTTGATTTTCTAAAACTCTTTTCTAAAACAAATGCATCCAAGATTAAAAACAAATCATGCATAAAACAAAACTTTTACAACTCTTAAAAGTAATGCATGAATAAATCAAGATTCCAAGTTTATTTAAAACCAATGCAAGTGTGTAAATCAAATGATGCTAGAATGAAATGCATCCATCAAATTGCAATCTAGAAAATTCCTAACAATCTCCCCCTTTGCAATTTGATGGCAAACACACTCACCACTGACAATACACACTTAGTCTTCAGCTCCCCCTTAGCTGGACAAGGCTTGAAATCTTCTTGGATGCTTCTTCTCAAAGCTTGGGCTCTTGGACTTCAATCTTCATGATGCTTGGAGCTTGATCAACCTTCAAGCTTTCTTTCTTCTTTCTTTCTTTATCCAAGCATCTTCTTTAGCTTCCAAGCTTTCTTTCTTCTATTAGCTCTCCCCCTTTGACCATGCCTCTTTCTCCCTTTGGCAAGGTGTGCATTCTCTCCCTTTGTAGAAGATCATACACAACTCTCCCCTTAGGAAGCTTGGACATTCTCTTCACCCTTTTGAGAACTTGCATAATTTCTCCCCCTTTGCCATTAAATTGCAAAGGTACCTACACACATGAAACAAAGAAAATACCTTTAGTAGCACCTGTTAACAAATGAAATCGAAAATGAAATACATAACAGGCTATCATGTGAGGTAGTAGTCTCTAAGGGCTCAAAGGCAATCCAAGGGTCAATTTGATCAAAACTAATACTTCCTATGAAGGTTTACACTCCCCCTCAATCCATTCTCTCCTTTTGTCAAACTCTTGACAAAGATTTAACTATTAGGTACAAGAAGAAGATGGTTTAACCAAGTGAGGGTCAACTTCAAAGAAAAGATTAGATTCATTTAACTATAAAGCTCATATGATCAAATTACCAAAAGAGAGCTAGGTCAATGGGAAAAGCAATCATGGATATCAATTGGAAAAAAAAACAAAGAATACCAATTGAGATTTAGGATATGACTTAATAAATCAATCACTCTAAAATGGATTTAGAAATATAACTATTAGGGAAAATCCAAATTAGAGCTATCCATGAAGCAATGGGGTTTATTAATCATAGCATCAAATAATCTAACTATGGAAAGCATATGCTATGACAATCTTGAACTCATTTCATTCAATAAAAAAAATGTGACTATTAAAGTGCAAGATGAGTGAAATGAAATTCAAGCATGAAACCAACCTCAACTAATAACCAACCAATATTATGAACACATAAACATGGTGGTCATGAGATGTACCTATAAGAGCAAGGGAGGTGGCAACATGAACATTATGATGCTAATGGTGTGTGGCATGGAACAATCATATTACTTATCAAGTTCAATCCAATGCACACAAGTTCTATCACATTCACAAGAAATCAAATCAATCAAACATTATACCAATTGAATCCAATTGAATTTGATAACATGATAAAGAGAAAGAATGTGACAAAAGTTCCATCAATCATCATAAATGCATATTCATCACTTTTGAAGATATTACTATTGAGCATAGTGATGAACAAGATAAATTGCAATGCACAAGGATATGACTTTGAAATGCATGCAATTTAAAAAGTGACTAAATCATATGAATTCAACATCTAAGATGTCCATCTAACACATAGAAATATGAGGAATGGATTTCAAAGAGTTTCATATGATCAAGATCACTATTATGAAGTTGAAACATGTCTAAGGATGTTATTACTTAGAGAAAATACATGAATCAACATCATAACCATCCAAAAAGATATGACTAGAATGGCATAGAGGATGGATTTGAGTTCTAGTATGGTTTCTACAAATACAACTAAGGTCACAACCATACATAGAACAATTTGACATTTGCATAGAGAGGATTAATCAACACTCAAGATCTAACTCATACCATTCATAAAAAAAGAATATTACTATTTAAGCACAAGAAGGTATGAAGTTGAAGGGATCAATGAAACCCTTTGGATCAATCTATCATGTGACATTTTCACTCTTAGCAAATGTACTAAGCTTACAATGCAATGGAAAAAAAAATATGGGGTTTACACCAAATGAACTTAGCACATTAAATCACAAATGTACTTAAAAAGCTCAAACATAAGATTTTACAATAAAGCACATAAACAATCATCAATATGCATTAATGAAAAAAATATACCAAGAAAGGCACAAACATGCAAATCAATGAAACCATATCCAACCAAGCAATGTAAGTCAACAAAATCAATTTGCATAAAGAATGTAACTTAATGAGCAAAGATGCAAATTGTTTGTAAAAATTATTTCCTTTCAAAAGATACAATCATAATTAGGCACAAGGAAATAAATTCAAGGAAAATGCTTCTATAAATATAACTAATAAAGCTTAGAACATTTTCCAAAGTTTTTCAAATCACTTCAATGTATGAAATTCCAACAAAGACTCATTTATAGAATTAAGAGCAAGTGATTTTGAAAAACAAGAAGTGTACTATTGTAAAGTTTTCAATTTGTAAAAACAATAGACACTTACAAATTTTCCATATCAAAAGATATAACTTGTAAATCAATGGAAAACTAAAGTTGCTTCAAATCATTTGATTTCCAAAAAGGATATAACTATGACAATCATCAAATGATTTTCCAACATCAATTGATCATGAAAAAACTAGCTATGAAAGCATTTGTAATCACAATCAATTGATTATGAATAGATATGCACTACAAGAGATATAACTATATGAACAAAATGCAAATCCATCATGAAAGTAATGCAACCAAAGGATTTTGAAAACCATGAGATATAACTATAAAAGTTCATGAAGACAAAATCAAATGATCACAAAGAAACATTGCATTTTAAAAGATGTGACTTTAAAGAAACAAAATGCAAATGTGACATGACCAACAAAAAGATATAACTAAAAAGCATAGGTTGGTCTAGGGGTATCAAGGCCTTAAGGTTACTCAAATAGTCTACCTTTGAAAATACACCTAAGGTCTTGAAAATGTGTCCTTGAGAGATCACTTTGAGGACTCACCAACTCTAGAAGATATAACTTAGAAAAGTCTTAGAGTGGTGCAAAGAGGCTAGGGAAAAACATTTTCAAACATAGTGGAAATCAACAAAAAGATATGCATTAAAAACACAACACTAGGGTTCAAATCTAGCAAGGATCAACTCCGGGTTGTTAAGCCCTAAAATGGAGTAACCCGCTCTGATACCACTTGTAATTCCATGGGGATCCGAACCCTAGAGGGGGGGTGAATAGGGTGAGCTCCAATTATGACCAATTTTAATAATTTTAACTTCTTTAAAACCAACTAGTCACAAGTGATGATTATCAAACAATATGCGGAAGCTAATATAAACAATCACCACAAAGCAAGCACCATCACACAAGGGTTTATAGTGGTTCGGCCTCAATGCCTACATCCACTACCGGCTTGTGATCCAACACCCCACCGGATTTCCACTATTTATGCTTTTCAATAGGCTAAGCAATAACCTTTACAATATGCTTTCCAAGGCTAAGCAATAACCTTACATTGATGTTTTTCAAGGCTTAACATCAACCTATACACTATGCTTTTATAGGCTAAGCAATAACCTCTTCAACCACATGGTTGGTTATCTCACTAAGTTGTGTCTTTAATACACTAGATGGAGATTCATTTTAGCTCATTACATTTGCCTCTAAAATAGGCGGATATGGAAGTGAATAACAACTACACACTCACACTATGGATGCAAAGATGAAAACATATGAAGTGTGTGTGTGTGGTCCTCAATCATTTAGAAAATGAAAGCTCATAAATGTATGCCTAAGGCTTTTGAAAATTTTAGCTCATAAAACATTTATGATTGAGGATGTAATGCAATCACATGTTAAAAGTAACAACTTGTTAATGATATCAAAGTTACACAAGTTGTATAAAATGGATTAGCTCTAAACATGTGATGCATAGGGATGTCAATCAAATCATCAATGAAGCTCAAAACATAAAAATAGATTTGATTGAAATTAGGGGACAAATCATATGTAATTATAAATACAACTTGAAAATGATTTACCTATCAAAGTGATGCAAGTTGTGAAACTTTAAAACAATAATACACATATGATTTGTAATGATGTTGAATCCAAAACATAAGATACATTTGAGAGAGATTTTCTTATGATGGAAAAACAACACCCAAAGATTCAACAAAGTATATGAATCATGTTACATCTTTCATTAACATGATCTACTTAGATTTACCAATAAAGTACTACTTTGATGAATCAATGGTGATGTATCCAAAACAATAGATCTATTCAAAATATAGAATATGCTAAGGATACAACATATCATATATTAACATGTTACAAAGATTTACCAATGATAAAACAAAACATGAAAACATATGATTTGTAAAGAGGTTGAGTCCAAAACATAAGATAGTTTTGAAAGTGATTTTCTTATGATGGAAAACAACAACCAAAGATTCAACCAAGTATATGGATCATGTTACATATGATTTCAAAGGTTTTTACATTAACATGATCTTCTTAGATTTACCAAAGTTAAGTACTACTTGAATTGAATCATATGGTGTTGTATCCAAAACAATAAATCAACTCAAAACATAACACATGTTAAGGACACAACACAAACATAGTTTATCATGCTAGAAATGATTTACCAAAAATAAAACAAAGCATGAAAACATATGATTAAGAAAGGAAGAGCCTACTTGGTGGTTTAACTTCATTAATCCAAGCTTTAGCTTTCCTAATCTTCCCCTTCATCCCTTGGTTCTTTTCCCTTTTGATATGCCTCAAATCCTCTCAAGGAGGGGTTAAAAATTTCCAACTTTTGGCAAGGGAAAGAACTCATATTTATAGCAAAAAGTGCCCAACGGCTAGTTCTCGGTCGACCGACAAAGAGGTCTCGGTCGACCGGGAAGGCACAACGGTCAGATTTCTGACCGTTGGAGGTTTCAGTTCAAAACTGCAGAAATTACCTCCAGTTGTCTCGGTCGACCGAGACCTGCCTCTCGGTCGACCGGCGACACTGCCGGGACTCCCCCCTTTTTGCAAAAAATGCAACTTTTGCATATATGAAGGTTTTGCTTGGGGGACCTTTTTGCCTACTAAATCAAGCTTGGAAAACATGTTTTAAAGATTCTAAAGGTTTTTAAAACATGACATAAAAAGCCTAAAAAGATTCAAAACTCATAGGCTAGCTTGATTTTCTAAAACTCTTTTCTAAAACAAATGCATCCAAGATTAAAAACAAATCATGCATAAAACAAAACTTTTACAACTCTTAAAAGTAATGCATGAATAAATCAAGATTCCAAGTTTATTTAAAACCAATGCAAGTGTGTAAATCAAATGATGCTAGAATGAAATGCATCCATCAAATTGCAATCTAGAAAATTCCTAACAGGATCCCACCAACTTATTCTGGTTGAGGATGGTCACAAGTGGATTGAAAGTATTTGAATTCATGCTTGAAAAACTGTAGCACATAACCATACATTTAATTAATGAATTTAAATGACATTAGGGTTTAGTATTCTACCAAATTTATGTGGGAATCCTCATAACCACTAAATTTAGAATACACCGGAATCCCAATCCCCGGGGTATGCCTCCTTAGGGAGTGCGAATACCCACTAGATTGGTGCGTATCAAAGTTGGTCAAAACTAGGATTAAGACTAACTATTCATGATCCCCTTCATTCATTATTTTCTAGGTATCTCATACCAAATAATGAATGACTCCCGATTAGCTTCGGTTTCTAAAATACATGAGGCAAATCCTTGGGGATACTACATCATTATTTTAGTTAAGTGTGACCCACCAACTAGCATTGCATGACAACCGTTGCTGGCAGCTCCTTCTTGGGGAGTGGGCCCCACCCCGTCTCACCAACACTATCCATAGGAGATCCATATCCAGTAACCGGACAAGTAAAAGCCCTTCGTGGGGAACGGCCATTCTCAAGATGGCGCGAGGCTAATACTTTCCTTACAATGGATCTATGGTGGAAAACAATGGGGATTTCTAAATTTAAATGCCCTGCTCACACTTAATAGTATAGAATTGAGGATTTTCTTAGGTATTTGGGCCCACAAATATAGATATCAAATCATCTCATGATATGACCAATGATTGGTTCCAAGTCAAGTTATTTTATGGAAAGTCTAGTTTCTTAAATTAGTTTTACCAATGGATCCATCTCATGGGCCCACCAACTCTAATTAGAACTCTTTCCAAAAATTAATTTGATTGACCAATTTTGGTAATTGCTATGTTTGGATACTATCTAAATCAAGCATTCATCCATAAATAGAAAGTCCTTAAATTAGAAACTAGTCCTCTCTTCCACATGGCCCATGCGGAAAAGACTTTCTGGACTTCTAGACTTTCCAAAACTTTGGGATTCCTCAAACTCTTTGTGCATCACCAAAAGGCTTTTGGTAATCTTCAAACTCTTTAATTAGGAGTCCAACTTTACTTTCCTATATCGTCTCGGACATCGCCAAAATTTAAAAATTTAGAAAAATTACATAAATTCCTATGCCTCAATTATGAGACTTACATAGTAATCTAAAAATGGAAATAAAAGGGCTATAGGGAAATTCACCATGGCTTTCCCTTTCACGGAAACCAAGGAAACCATGATGCCCTTACACTTAGCCTCAAATAAACCAATAACCATAAAAAGAAAGTAAAAGACTTGTGGGCCATATGGAGAGGACATTATTACCTGCAAGTTAGTATCTTATACAACAAAGCATGTCACAAAACTAGGCTACCAAACCACAATGGAAAAACAAGATGCCAAAGGTAGCCACCCTTTTAATACATGCACTTCACAGAGGGGGTCCGGGGGTGTCCCCCGGCGGGGGTCGATCTGTGTTCCCGGTCGAGCAGCATCCCCAGACCAAAAAATTCGGATCAAAGAATAAAGTGACCCTGTGTTCCCGGTCGACCGACCCTGCAGGCACCCGGTCGACCGAGCGCGGGGCCAGGTCAACCCGCCTGACGAAGGCAGAAAATTGGGTTTTTTTTTTAATTCGAGTCCAAACACCTCCAAAACACTTTTGACGGCTCTCAATGGCATCCTACCATCCTTCCATCATAATTAAAACCTTTTGTGACTATCCAAACATGGATTTACTACATAAAGTAAAACAAACCCCACCATAACCGATCCTTACATAGCCCTAGGTCCATCCTCTTCGCATCTCATGCAGAGATTAGATCTAGATCGCAGATCTAACATGATTAGAGATGAGGTATTGCTCTGATACCAATTGTTGGAAGTAGGTTGGCCTCGTGGATATGTTTTCAAAACTTTTTGACCCACTTGACTCAGGGATCAATTATCCAGAGGGCCATAAACCATATCCAGGATGCAATCCCTCCATCTCATGAATCAAGTACAACAATAAAACCTATCTAAAAAATAGAAATAAAAAACTACATGCATCCAAAACAATCCACAATAAATAGAGAAGTAGATTATACCTTTGGAGCCCGTTAGTGCTCTAATGGAGGAGAAGACAATCAACTTGATCAAGAACTCTTCTTGAAGCAATTAGAGATCTCCAAGACCTTGTTGTCTTCCACGCTATGACCCTCTATCAGATCTCTTTTCTCAAGAAGATGGGTGGGATCTCCAAGAGAAAACCCTACCAGAAACTCTAAGGAAACTAGAAGAGAACTAGAAGAGAGAGAGAGAGAGAGAAAGAGGAGAGATGTGCAACTCTTGTACAAGAGATGTTTTGGGCGTGAATATCAAGGTTGGACGTCCAAGGGGGATTCTTCCCTTTATATAGCCTCAAATCTCGTCTTAAGACTCTCTTACTAATTGCATTAGAAGTCACACTTCCACACAAATTAGTAGCTTACTATTACCACTATTACAAGTTACATTTCAAATAGAAATAGTAACTTTCTAATTCCTTCCTTTTAGAGTTCAAGTAAGATTAGTAACTTTCTAATATCTTGGGCTTACGTGGGGACCACTAGGGATTCCTTAGAAAGCTGGCTCCAACTGGGACACGCGACCCCACATCTCATTTGCAATCCGGGCCCACAGTTAAATGCAAATAACACCACTATATAAATGCAATTGCACTCCAGTCTTAGGAATAAATTACAATGAAGACCATAAACTTCCCAATTACCACAAGTAGGCCCCCCTATCATTATCCATGGATCAATTGGAATAAATCTGTCCCATCCAATGTTAGATCCACATCTTATTATCCTTGAGCCCCAATTAATCACAGTGATCATCAGTACCATCCAATTAATTCTTAATCGAGATGGGTGCGCACTTACTAATGATAAATCCATTAATTGGCACAAGGGGATAATATAGATAGATTCCATCTTGATCATTGTATGTTCCCACAGTCCTACTACCACATACCCAAGATACCGAGGTGTTGACCTACAGTTGGCCCCACTCATTGGTGACTCAAAGCAAATGAATAGATAGAAACTTGAGTTCATCAATGTCTCAGGATTGAGAGCCTATTGCTAGGGAATTATGAGAGCAGTTCTTAGATCGAGATAGTATTTCATAAGGTGCTTCTCATGGTCCTTCAATACATCCAATGTACCAGCACTATGATCCAAAATCTTACATTCTGATCATCGAGACAAATCACACTATCTCATAGTGATCAAAGTGCTGCAACCTTATCAAATGAGATGCCCAGTCTCATCACTAGTTGTGAAGATATTTTTAAGTATAAGATTTGTGACACGTCTCCCGTATGTGGATCTCATCCATATACATATATCACATCTAATATACTAAAGGGACCCGATTCATCTCATGAACCATCATGTCATATGTATTGGTTATGTGCATTAAGTAATAAAATACCATTCATCTCATGAAAGGAAAGCATGATTTTATTGATAAATAAAGAAATTAATCAATTAATTACATCAACTGATGGATTGAGTCCATACAATCTAACAATCTCCCACTTGGGCTCAATTCCAGTCAGGGTTGCATCTCATGCCCATCCCGTCAACATGCTGCTCAAAGACTTTGGTAGTCAAAGGCTTAGTAAAGGGAACTGCCAGATTGTCTGCAAAGGCTATCTTGGTGATAGTAATATCACATCTCCGTACAATCTCTCTGACTAAATGATATTTCATTTGTACATGCTTTTGGCTTTTATGGCTTCTGGGCTCCTTTGACTGACCAACTGCCCCACTGCTGTCACAGTAAACTACGAGCGGATGTCGTGCCAAAGGTACCACCCCAAGTTCCATAGGGAATCTCTTGAGCCATACTGATTCCTTAGCTATTTCACAAGCTGCTACATACTCAGCCTCTGAGGTGGGATCAACAGTGCATTCCTGTTTTATACTCCTCCAGCTGATAGCTCCGCCACCAAGCATAAATACATAACCAGAGGTGGATTTTCTGGAATCCTTATTTGACATGAAGTCAGAATCTGTGTAATGGGACCCATTACATCTAACTCATTTAATGAGTCCATCATTTTCAACATGTGTTCCTGTATTGATGTACCTTCAGCCATCTTGGTGCTAATGAGCACCCTCATAGCTGTCTGCCTAGGAGGCCTGCCTTATTCCGCAAACATCTCCTTTATGTTCGATATAATATCATATGCAGTCTTATAGGATTGATGTTGGTGTTGTAAAACACTAGACATGGATGCCAGAATGTAGCATCTGGCCATCTCATCGTCTTTGGCCCATTTGGTGTAAAGTTCATTTTCTTCTTCCGGTGCATCTGGGCTAGGCTCATCAAGGGGGGTTTTGGTAAGGACATATTTATAACCTAAGGCGGTCAAGACAATATCCAGGTTCCGTTTCCAGTCTACATAGTTGGATCCCACCAACTTATTTTGGTTGAGGATGGTCGCAAGTGGATTGAAAGTATTTGAATTCATGCTTGAAAAACTGTAGCACATAACCATACATTCAATCAATGAATTTAAATGACATTAGGGTTTAGTATTCTACCAAATTTATGTGGGAATCCTCATAACCACTTAATTTAAAATACACCGGAATCCCAATCCCCGGGGTATGTCTCCATAGGGAGTGCGAATACCAACTAGATTGGTGCGGATCAAAGTTGGTTAAAACTAGGATTAAGACTATCTATCCATGATCCCCTTCATTCATTATTATCTAGGTATCTCATACCAAATAATGAATGACTCCCGATTAGCTTCGGTTTATAAAATACATGAGGCAAATCCTCGGGGATACTACATCATTATTTTAGTAAAGTGTGACCCACTAACTAGCATTGCATGACAATCGTTGTGAGCAAAGAGTACCAAAGAAAATGGGTCAGACAAGACGGTCTGGCAAGAGGGCGAAAAGACATAACAATAAAACATAACAAATACATTTACATTTAAAAGCATTTAAACCTGTTAGAACAATCATTTTCATAAAAGAAATGAATCATTTACTGAAACCATGAGTGCAGTATAAAGCATATATGGGTAACCAAGGAAGTCGGGAAACCAGCAGGATGACAACCACACGAAGCTAAGTCCTCTGTCACCTATCACTAAAGTGACAGAGCAAGAACTAGGCACTGATCTCAATCACTGAAGGTGAGGAGAAACAGTGGATCTTATTAATATGTATACATTTACTATACATGACCACGGTAGCGAGCCGGGCATCGGGAACCACAATAGCAATCTGCGGCATCTGGACAAGGCCATGGTAATAACCGGATAGTGGGATCCAAACTGCAGCTGGCGGGACAAGTGGGGGATCTCCAATTCAGTGGATCAGACTGACAAGGTTATCCAAGCTTAGTGGTGCCGGCTCATAGGTCAAATAACAAATCGAGACATGTGTAAATAATCAAGTACAAGTAAATAAACAGGCGTGGCAAGAGTGCTGAAAGCATAATTCTCATTCATGTGGCGCAATTCACTTCAAGGCAAGTGACTGTTACAAGTGTAACTTCAATGCTTTCTAGAAAACAAGTCATGTAATGCAAATCTCGGAAATAAGAAAATACAATGAACCATTACAATTTCGGTTAAAATATCGGTTTCAAGATTTATTTAGGGTGAAGACATTATAGATAGTATGTCGATTGTAATAATGACTTGGTACTCCTTGAGTTTGAAGACATTATGGGCTCCTTATTCACTTTGGGATTTCCAAAACTTTAAGTGAACTTATAGATAGTACTAGACGGTCCGATAAAAAATCAAAACTATAAACAAACCAACCCTAAGTACAATGTTAATCGTGAAGCATCGTACAACCTACTCAGTCACCGAAAGGGATTGGATTCGCGATACCCACTGAATTAGACTTTGCGTATAGATATAAGGAAGGTATCGCGTTGTCCCGTACCGTTCAAGATTGAATTAGATTGGATTCCGATGCTACCGAACTAATCGTAAAGAACGTCGGCTCAAGACATCCTCACATATAGTCAAATGAGTCCAAAAAGGGTAATCAAAGTCCCACCTAAGCCCATCCGAAAATAGGGTAAAAATCCCTTCCAGGAAGGATTTCTCAGTTGGCCCGGTCGACCCCGTACACAGCAGCCTCGGTCGACCTGAAAAGGTCAAGTCGACCTGGTCCCTGTGTGCCCGGTCGACCAAGCCCATGGCCGGTCGACCGGTAGTTGTAACTGAAAAGGGAGAATAGTGTTTGGGCCAGGTTCCAGAGAACCTGACCCTGTGTCGCCGGTCGACTAGCCCCCGTGCGGTCGACCGCGTGAACTACGGAACAGAACCATTAAGAAGCATGAGTAAATCATTAATATTTCACCAAGTCATTTAAAACTCAAAACACCTAATCATCCACTTGCCTTAGGTCCAAGCTAGCAAAACCAAGCCTCTAATCACCTCTTAAGCTCAATTTCAAGCTACAAGCAAAAACCCCCAAAACAAACCCTAAAATGGGTCAAACAATGAATGAAGAAGATAGAACTCACAATAATGAAAATGGAGCTTCTCAAGGACTAGAAGAACACAAATCTAGAAGATGGAGAAGTTGCTTACTTGGATGATCTTCAAATGGAAAGAGTTATGTCGCGACCCCGGAACGGATCCCGGGCCCGCGACGAGTTGAATTTTACGATAGTTTATGTTTTCCCACAGGTTCCCGCGGTGAGGATTCCCAAAGACACGCGTAATCTGACTGACACGATCAAGTATGCGGAAGCGTGTAGCAACACACATCAAGATGAGCACTAATAAATCCATAAGTGCTATGACAAAATAATAACAAGACATAGTATCAAAGGATGAAGTTAAAATGGCATTCCCATCATAGTTCAAGTTATAAGACCAACACGAAAGTAAGTTAAGTTTTTGTTACAACCCATAAGAGGCCAACAGAGGCCAATACACTTCTCAAAATAATCAAAAGAAACCCCAAAACAAAATGGTGACGAGACTCAAGAACCCCAAGGGTCGCTCGAGCGGACAAGCTGCTGCCTGTGCTCGTTGAGTGCAGAAAATGCCTTTCTCTTGCACATCTTCCACTACATCTTTCTCCTCCTTCTCATCCATCAATCACATACAATCCCTTGAGCCTTCATGCTCACCAAGGGTTCATTTATCAAAATTTCAAGCACCCAAATCCAATGAAAACATAACCATGAAGCTTGTAAACAAGTTTAATGCACAATTTCAAAAATACAATGAAATCAAAATACACATGCATCATTTCCTAGAGAGATTTCTTGCCTTGACCAATGCTAACAATCCTTCTCAAGCACTTCACTCAAGCTATTCCAATGCTACAAAGATATCCAAGAGAAAACCCACTCAAAACTCAATCAAAATGGAACAAAGAACCCATTTTAACAAAAAGGGTTTGAAAACATGAAAAACATGATCTTAAGGAACCAAAATAACTCTATGCAAAATATGGGTTGAAGCTCTTACCTAGAAATGTCCAACGAAAAGAAAGGGAAGAAAAAGGAACTCTTGCCCAACTTGGAAACTCAAGAAACTTGCATCAATGGAGAGCTTAGGATGAGAGGAAGAAGATGGTAGCCTTGGAATCTTCTTTGGAGTCTTCTAGCTAGAGCATGCAAGGTGAGGAAGATGGAAGGGAAAGAGGGATTTTCCAGCCCTAGGTCAAGAGAGTTGCAGGAATTTGGTAAAGTGAATGAAAAGAGAGGGAGATGGGGATTAAGTGATGACAATGGGCCCCAACTAGCTGAACCTTGAAGTGACCAAAACACGATCTTGTGGGCCTCAGATGACTTCGACGAAGAAGGATAAAATGATCCTCAAAATATCTAGTTTCCGAAAAGTATATTTTTGACATGGTTTTGAGATCTCGAAATTTATGTCCAGATTTGTGCATAAAAGACAATTTTACCCTCTTTGGGCCAAAATATGGGTTTTTTGGGCTTCAAATATGAATGGGCTTAAGACGGAAGTTGTAACACATAGGAAAATCATTCAAATGAAATCAAAATCAAAATTACATGGAATCCGATACGATCTTCCCAAGCTTACACGGGCACTCAGGCCTTCCTGAGTGTGTCTGACTAATACTAAACGTTCTCAAAATTCCCGAAGCTATGTCCAAGACTAAAACTAATCAATTCTAACCCAACGACAAATAAACCCACTTAGGACTAAACACATACTAATCGCACACTAATCGACTTGGTCTGGGTCGGGGTCTAACATCCTCCACCCCTTAGGATATTTGGTCCACCAAATAAATCAAACAATTACCTCGGGTAAAAGCTGTGGATACTTCCTTTGCACTTGCTCTCTCAATTCCCAGGTGGCTTCCTCTGGCTCGTGATTTTCCCAAAGTACCTTGACCCAATGAATAGTCCGGCTTCTCAATTCCTGCTCTTTGGTGTCAATGATCTTGATCGGTCTTTCCACATACGAGGCATCTTCCCGAATCTCCAAAGGCTCATGTTGTAGAATGTGTGCAGGACTAGAGACATATTTCTTGAGCATAGAAACATGGAAAACATTGTGCACCCCGGAGAGTTCTGGCGGTAACGCAAGTCTATAAGCGACATCTCCAATCTTGCTCAAAATCTCATACGGACCAATAAACCTTTTAGACAATTTGCCTCTTTGTCCGAACCTCAAAGTCCCTCTAACTGGTGAGATCTTCAAGAACACCTTGTCACCCACTTGAAACTGCAATTCTCTTCTGCGAGTATCTGTATAACTCTTCTACCTACTTCGGGCGATCTTCAACCTTTCCTGAATCAACTTGACCTTGTCGCTTGTCTCTCCAACTATCGTCGGTCCATGAAAACTACGTTCACCGACTTCTTCCCAGCAAATCGGAGTTCTGCATCTTCTACCATAAAGTGCCTCAAAAGGTGCCATACCAATACTCGAGTGGTAACTATTGTTATACGCAAATTCACAAAGAGGTAAGCACTCATCCCATTGAATCTTGAAATCCAATACACAAGCACGCAACATGTCTTCGAGAGTCTGTATCGTCCTTTCTGACTGACCATCAGTCTGAGGATGATAAGCTGTTCTGAACTGAAGCTTGGTACTCATCGACTCATGAAGAGTTTTCCAAAACTTTGAAACAAACCTACTGTCTCTGTCTGAAGTAATGGAGATGGGCTGGCCATGTTTACTAACAATCTCATCAACAAATAACTTCGCAAGTGGTGCCATATGCATCATATTCCCTGTCTTCATCGGAATGAAGTGAGCAGACTTTGTCAGACGATCTACAATAATCCAAATTGCATTATTTCCCTTCTTGGTATTAGGAAAACCGGAAACGAAATCCATGGTGATGTGCTCCCATTTCCACTCCGGAATTTCCAAAGGCTGTAACAAACCTGGAGGCTTCTGATGCTCTGCCTTGATCAACTGACAAGTTAGACAATGAGACACAAAAGCTGCTATCTCTCTCTTCATGTTGTTCCACCAAAATCTATTCTTTAAATTATGGTACATCTTCGTGCTACCCGAATGCATAGAATATCTCGTGCTGTGAGCTTCATTCATTATTTTGCTCTTCAAATCATCCACATTTGGCACACATAATCGGTCACGAAAATACAATATCCCATTCACCATCTTGAAATCGGGACGTTTTGTAATATGTTCCCCTATCTTGGCCAAGTCTGGGTCTTGCAACTGATTTTCCTTGATCTTCTGAATGAAGGTAGGTTCTGATACTGTCATATTTGCTAACATCGCACCCAATCTCAGGGTTTGCACTTCTACACCCAACTCTTCAAACTGTTGTAAGACACCCATTCCTCTCAAACTGGCCATGACTGCTGATTTCCTGCTCAAAGCATCTGCTACCACATTCACTTTGCCTGGATGATACTTGATTGGAAAGTCATAATCTTTGATATACTCTATCCACCGTCTCTGCCTCATATTCAAATCCTTCTGCAAAAACAAATATTGCAAACTTCTGTGATCTGAATGGACCTCAAATTTCTCTCCGTAGAGGTAGTGTCTCCACATCTTCAATGCGAAAACAACTGCTATCAACTCCAAGTCGTGAGTCGCATAGTTCTTCTCATGGTCCTTCAACTGTCTCGAGCCATAAGCAATCACCTTGCCATCTTGCATCAATACACAACCCAGTCCCACATTCGAAGCATCCGTATAAACAATAAATCCACCGTTGCTCGAGGGTAACGTAAGGATTGGGGCGGTGGTTAACCTTCCTTTCAACTCTTGAAAACTGGTTTCACACTGATCAGTCCACACAAATGGGACATTCTTCCTAGTCAATTTTGTCAATGGGGCTGCAATGGACGAAAAACCTTGGACAAATCTTCTGTAATAGCCTGCTAACCCCAAAAAGCTTCTAATTTCTGTCACACTGCTTGGCCTTGCCCAACTAACAACTGCCTCTATCTTGGCTGGATCAACTGCTAAACCTTCTCTGGAGATGTGTGGCCTAGAAAAGCAACTTGCTCTAACCATAATTCACATTTACTGAGTTTTGCATATAGCTGGTTGTCCCTCAAAAGCTGCAACGCTGTCCTCAAATGTTCTGAAAGTCCAAGACCGAATCCTAGAGGGGGGGGGGGGGGGTGAATAGGATGAGCTCTAAAAACTTAGGCCAATTTTAACTTTTAAGTCAATTAAGATTTGATGGAGATTAATTATCTTGTGATAGATTGGAATTTCTAAAATAAGCATACACAAGGAATCACCAACTACAATCTTCATACAACCAAAAGAAAATCATCCATGTAAAGAGAGCAATCAATCACCATGACAAGCACATTTATAGTGGTTCGGCCAAATTGCCTACATCCACTCCCGGTACACCTACCGGTATTCACTAACTCCAATTAAGGTTTAGGATCACCTCAAACCTTACAATCAACACTATGCTTTTCAAGGCTTAGCATAAACCTTTACAACATATGCTTTTCAAGGCTAAGCATAAACCTTTACAACATAAAATATTTCTCTTAGAAAATATGCCTAAGAATGCATGTATTAAGAGAGCAATGTAAGTGCAATGGAGAGCCTCTAAATAGGCTAATTAGAAAGTGAAAATTCAACTCCTAGAAACATATGCATAATAATGACAAAGTCTATGTATGATGCATTTACTAGAAATAACTCTTTCTCTTTGAAAAGATGAAACTTTGATTGATGCAAAGATGATAAACAAAAGATAGAGAAAGAGTTGTTTGCCTAACACAAGAAATTAGCAAAGTGAACTAACTTGTTTTCAAAGAAGATAAACTAAAACTTAACAAGTTGGTTTTGAAACAAGAAAACAAAATCATGTGAAACAAGGACCATATGTTGGTTTCATAATGCTATGATATGTTTAAAGTTCTAAGCATGTTATGAAGAACAACATTTCAATAGAAAGGCATCTATTCTAATCATGCATTGAATAAAATCAAAGACAAAGAAACATGCATGATTTTAAAGAACTTAGGATTAAAGAAAGCACACCCATTAGAAGATCAAAGGTTGAATCAATGGAATGGCTTCATAATCCCTTCAAAGATGCTCTAGAAAAGTTGCAAACACTTGGCCTCAAAGGTCTCTTGAGTTTCCGCACTTTTTCCAAACCAAAAAGCCACTTTTTATAGAGAAAAAGTTCCAACGATCAGAAAAATGACCGTTTGAAAAACTGCTTTTAGCGGCGGACACAGAAACCGCCGGTAAAAGTGGTTTTTCCGCCGCTAAAGGTCCTGTTTTCCCAAAAATGTATTTTTTAAAGTAATTTTGGTTGGGAATTTTTTTGGGCCATTAAATCAAGCTTGAAAACATGTTTTAAATCATTCTAAGGGTTTTTAAAACACGAACCACACAAAGCCTAAAAAGATTTGAAAACTTTAGAAACAAAGGCTAGCTTGATTTCTTAAAATTCTTTTCTAAAAACCAATGCATCCAAGATTGAAAACAAAACATGCATAAATCAAAACTTTTCCAAATCTAAAAACCAATGCATGTATAAAATCAGATTTCAAGGTTTTCTAAAACAATGCATATGTGTGTAAATCAAATGATGCTAGAATGATAATGCATCCATCAAATTGCAAATACAAAATCCCTAACAATCTCCCCCTTTGCAATTTGATGGCAACTCTTGAAGTTTGAACTCTCTCTCAATCTCCTTTGAGTCTTGAACATCAACTACTTTGGATGCTTAAGGAGCTTTGGATATTTGGGAGCATTTGGATATTTTGGAGCTTTGGATTTTCCTTGCAGGAGCGACGACACAAGACAACCAACCTAGAAGCTAACACTCTAGCCAAAGCTACTCCCCCTCAACATAAACAACCCTTGAATCTTCTCCCCCTCAATTGGAGAACTCTCTCCCCCTTTGACATCTAATTGCAAAGGAGCCTACCCATCAAAGAGAAAACACATAACCTTGTTAGTAGCACCTGTTTATAAGAGATATAAAAATAAGATGTGGAACAGGTGATTAGCCAACAAGAATTTAAAAAACGGGGCAAGGGCCAATGCCCAATTGATGTCTCAAATTTATAAAACGATCATTTCCAAGGGGTTTAGTGAACAAATCCGCCAATTGGGTATCAGTAGGGACAAACACTAACTCAATAGTGCCTTGGTCAGCATGATCACGCAAGAAATGATAGCGAATGTCAATGTGCTTAGTGCGTGAGTGCTGAACAGGATTTTTTGAGATACTGATGGCACTAGAGTTGTCACACATGATAGGCATGCATTGTTGTGGAACATTATAATCTAATCAGGTTTGTTTCATCCACAACAGCTACCTGCAGCAATATATTCAGCTTCTGCAGTAGACAAGGATACAGAATTTTGCTTTTTGCTATGCCAAGCTACTAAGCAGTTCCCTAAGAAATAGCAGCAGCCACTAGTGCTCTTCCTATCATCTATAGATCCTGCCCAATCTGCATCACTATATCCAATTAATTGCAGAGTTGAGTCATGAGGATACCAGATACCATAATGAGAAGTCCCATTAATATATTTTATGATACGTTTAACAGCTTTAATGTGAGACTCTCGGGGGTCAGATTGATATCTAGCACATATACCAACGCTAAAAGAGATATCAGGGCGGCTAGCAGTGAGGTAGAGAAGGCTTCCTATCATGCTCCTATAAAGTTTTTGGTCTGCTTTCTTACCCTTAAGGTCACTAGATATTTTAGTAGTGGAGCCCATGGGATTGCAACTAGTCTTAGATTCTCCTAAGCCAAACTTTTTCACTATTTCTAGGGCAAACTTGGATTGACTAAGGAAGATACCATGGTCAGTCTGACTAACTTGTAATCCTAGAAAGAATTGCAGGGGACCGACCAGACTCATCTCAAAAGTGGAGCTCATTAATTCTGAAAATCCTTGAGCTAACTTCTCTGAAGTAGATCCAAATACGATATCATCAACATAGATTTGAGCTACTAGAATGTTTTGATCAATCTTCTTGATAAACAAGGTCTTATCAACTTTCCCACATTCAAAATCATTTTCAATCAGATGATTCGTAAGCTTTTCATACCATGCCCGAGGTGCTTGCTTTAATCCATAGAGAGCTTTCTTGAGCTTATAAACATACTCAGGATGATGAGGGTCTTCAAAGCCTTCAGGTTGAGTAACATAAACATCTTCTTCAATTTCTCCATTTAAGAAGGCACTTTTGACATCCATCTGAAAAAGTTTGATCCTCATGCTACTAGCATAACTCAATAGAATTCTTATGGACTCCAAACGGGCTACAGGAGCAAAAGTTTCTTCAAAGTCAATTCCTTCTATTTGAGCATATCCTTTTGCTACAAGTCTAGCTTTGTTTCTCACAACATTTCCAGATTCATCTGACTTGTTCTTGAAAATCCATTTAGTGCCTATGGGATTTTTCTCTGCAGGCAATGGGACAAGATCCCAAACATCATTTTTCTTAAATTGATTCAATTCCTCTTGCATAGCTTCCATCCATTCAGATTTTGATTCAGCTTCAGTAAAGTTCTTAGGCTCGATTTGAGAGACAAAAGAGTAATGAGCACATAGATTTTGAACTTGTTTCCGGGTCATAACCCCACTGCTGGTATTTCCAATAACATTATCCAAGGTGTGATTTTTCATTAATTTTGTTGTGACAATGGCTTTGGAAGGAATGCTCTCATGACTATCTTTTGTATTAGATTGATCAATATCCATTTCAATCTCATCATCATCTTGAAAGATTCTTCCAACTTGATTCGCATCATCAATGACAACATGAGCGGACTCCATTATAGTCATGGTTCTATGATTAAAAACTCTGTATGCTTTGCTACTTTCAGAGTAGCCTAGGAAAATTCCTTCATCAGATTTAGGCTCAAATTTTTCTAACTGCTCCCTATCTCTTAGAATGTAACATTTGCTTCCAAACACTTTCAAATACCCCAAATTAGGTTTTCTTTCAAAATAAAGTTCGTAAGGGGTTATGTTGGTATTCTTAGTGAGATAGACTCTGTTGATGAGATAACAAGCAGTATTCACAGCTTCAGCCCATAGATTTCGAGAGAGATTCTTTTCATTAAGCATGGTCCTAGCCATTTCTTGAATAACTCTATTTCTCCTTTCAGCTACTCCATTCTGCTGAGGAGTTTTAGGAGCTGAGTATTGATGATTAATTCCATGACTCTCACAAAATCTAGCAAACTTTTCATTTTCAAATTCTCCCCCATGATCACTTCTGATCTTCCGAATTTTACAGTCCCTTTCTACTTGAATCTTATTGCAAATCCTTATGATATTGTCCACAGCATCCGATTTGGCATGAAGAAAGGCAACCCATCCAAAACGAGAATAATCATCGACCATAACCAGGATAAATTTCTTTCCTCCAATACTTTGCACTGGTGCAGGTCCAATTAAGTCCATGTGGATTAATTCAAGAGGACGAGAAGATGATATGTCCTTTAAACCTTTAAAGCTCTTCTTGATTTGTTTTCCCAATTGACAAGCCTTGCAGAGTTCAGTTTTTTCATCACTTAACTTGGGAATCCCTTTCACAATCTCATTCTTTGACAAGGTTTTCATCAATTTGAAATTTATGTGACCCATCCTTTGGTGCCATAAATAATTCTCTTGATCTTTAGTTATCAAGCACCTAGATTCATTCTCATCACATTCTTCTATAATGTAAATGTTTCCTTTAGTTCTTGATCCAGTGAGGATAACTTGATGTGTTTTGTCATTTACCACTTTGCAAGATTGACTGTCAAACACAACCTTGTTTCCTTTGTCACATAATTGGCTAATGCTAAGAAGATTATGTTTCAATCCTTCCACAAGGAAAACATCATTTAAAGTGGGTATTTGATCTCCTTTCACACTTCCCTTGCCAATGATTTGAGCTTTACTATTGTCTCCAAAAGAAACATTTCCTCCATCATATTCCACTATAGAGCTGAATCTAGATCGGTCTCCCGTCATGTGTTTAGAACAACCACTATCTAAGAACCAAGTAGGGTTTTCCTTTGCTTTTAAGGCGGTTTGAACTAGGAGACTCTCAAAGTTTGTTCCTTTTACCATCCAAGTGGATAAAGGGGATTTATAGGGAATGTTCTTGGGGACAAATTTGAAAGGTATTCTAGAAGGATTTTTGAGAGACAACCTAATTTTGTATGGGCAATTAGGGACCAAATGTCCACTACGATTGCAAAAGTGACAAGTCCATCTAGGGGAATAATTTCTCTCAACTATAGGTTTGTGGGGATTCTTAGTAGAAGCTTGAGAACTATTCTTCATGACACTAGGGGAACCTTCAAAACCTATTCCTTTCTTGTCACCATAAATTTTATTCATGCCCAACATTTGATAAAATTTGTCATTTCCCAAGGTGAATTTGTCAACAATGAATTTTCCTTTATTAAGTTTTATTGGGAGAGAGTTTGTTTCAAGTTGACTAGATTCAAGCTTGGATTGTAAATTATGAATTTGTTTTTGAGCATGAGCTAAATCTTCATTAAGAGTGGTGATTTGATGTTCCAAGTTGTTTTTCTCATTGATTGTTAATTTCAATTCATCTTTTATGATGCTAATTTCATTAACAAGCTTTTTGGAATCTTCTTTTAAAATTTTATTTTTCTTAATTAAGATTTCCCAATTTTCATATAGTTCATTATAAGCTTGTTGAATTCCATCGTCTTCATCTTCTTCATTAGTTTCTTCTTGCCCTAATGTGTCATCTATTAATATATTATGCTCATTAGTATCTTCAATAGATGAAAGTAGAAGCCAATTAGGAAAATTTTCATCTTCATCATTAGGGGATTCATTTTTGTCACTATCTTCATCTTCCTCATCCCAAGTGATATGTAGTACCTTCTTTCCTTTCTTATCCCCTTTTTCAAATTCTTTAGGGGTGGAGCAATTTTGGGCAATGTGTCCAAACCCCTTGCAATTGTAACATTGCACATCTTTTTTAATAAATGATCCTTTGGGATTTCTTTGGAATCTAAGACTTTTGCTTTCATCAAACTTTCTATTGTTCTTGTTGTTCTTAAAGAAACTTTTAAATTTCTTAACAAATAGAGCATTGTCCTCATCACTATCAACATCACTTTCAATTTCTTTAGAATGAGAGGAAAAAGCTACTCCTTTCTTTTTATCTTGAACTTCAAAGTCTAATTCATAAGTAAGGAGATTTCCTCTTAGTTCTTCAATTTTAATTTTATCAACATCCTTGCTTTCTGTTATAGCAACAATTTTAGGTTTGAATCTTTTAGGAAGAGATCTTAAAATTTTTCTAACAGCCTTAGATTCATCCATCTTTTCTCCTAGACCTATAAGAGAATTGACAATTTCCATGAACTTAGAATAGAATTCATCAAATGTTTCTTCCTCAAGCATCTTAATGTCTTCTAGTTTAGAGGTCAACATTTGAATTTTGGCTATCTTGACTTGATCTGTGCCTTCATGGGTAGTCTCTAGGGTATCCCAAATTTCCTTGGCAGTGTTGCAATTAACTACTCTATTAAATTCTTCTTGAGATAGAGCACAATATAGGGAATTTTTAGCTTTAGCATTTAAGTTTGCTCTATCCTTTTCTCCTTGAGTCCAAGCATTTTTGGGTTTGATTTTTATGGATATAACATTCCCCTCAGAGTCTTTTTCTGTGGTAGTGGGAGGATGATAGCCATCTTCAATGATGTTCCACACATCTAAGTTTTGGGACTCTAGGAACACTTGCATTCTAATTTTCCAATAGCGATAGTGTGTTCCATTGAAGAGAGGAGGTCTATTGGTGGCATTACCTTCACCCAATTGAGATTGCATGCTGGCAACCAAAAAAAACCCTCACTAGGATTCTAACTCTAGGTGGTTAAACCAAAACAAGAGCAACCTTGCTCTGATACCAATTGAAAGTCCAAGACCGAATCCTAGAGGGGGGGGGGGTGAATAGGATGAGCTCTAAAAACTTAGGCCAATTTTAACTTTTAAGTCAATTAAGATTTGATGGAGATTAATTATCTTGTGATAGATTGGAATTTCTAAAATAAGCATACACAAGGAATCACCAACTACAATCTTCATACAACCAAAAGAAAATCATCCATGTAAAGAGAGCAATCAATCACCATGACAAGCACATTTATAGTGGTTCGGCCAAATTGCCTACATCCACTCCCGGTACACCTACCGGTATTCACTAACTCCAATTAAGGTTTAGGATCACCTCAAACCTTACAATCAACACTATGCTTTTCAAGGCTTAGCATAAACCTTTACAACATATGCTTTTCAAGGCTAAGCATAAACCTTTACAACATAAAATATTTCTCTTAGAAAATATGCCTAAGAATGCATGTATTAAGAGAGCAATGTAAGTGCAATGGAGAGCCTCTAAATAGGCTAATTAGAAAGTGAAAATTCAACTCCTAGAAACATATGCATAATAATGACAAAGTCTATGTATGATGCATTTACTAGAAATAACTCTTTCTCTTTGAAAAGATGAAACTTTGATTGATGCAAAGATGATAAACAAAAGATAGAGAAAGAGTTGTTTGCCTAACACAAGAAATTAGCAAAGTGAACTAACTTGTTTTCAAAGAAGATAAACTAAAACTTAACAAGTTGGTTTTGAAACAAGAAAACAAAATCATGTGAAACAAGGACCATATGTTGGTTTCATAATGCTATGATATGTTTAAAGTTCTAAGCATGTTATGAAGAACAACATTTCAATAGAAAGGCATCTATTCTAATCATGCATTGAATAAAATCAAAGACAAAGAAACATGCATGATTTTAAAGAACTTAGGATTAAAGAAAGCACACCCATTAGAAGATCAAAGGTTGAATCAATGGAATGGCTTCATAATCCCTTCAAAGATGCTCTAGAAAAGTTGCAAACAGTTGGCCTCAAAGGTCTCTTGAGTTTCCGCACTTTTTCCAAACCAAAAAGCCACTTTTTATAGAGAAAAAGTTCCAACGGTCAGAAAAATGACCGTTTGAAAAACTGCTTTTAGCGGCGGACACAGAAACCGCCAGTAAAAGTGGTTTTTCCGCCGCTAAAGGTCCTGTTTTCCCAAAAATGTATTTTTTAAAGTAATTTTGGTTGGGAATTTTTTTGGGCCATTAAATCAAGCTTGAAAACATGTTTTAAATCATTCTAAGGGTTTTTAAAACATGAACCACACAAAGCCTAAAAAGATTTGAAAACTTTAGAAACAAAGGCTAGCTTGATTTCTTAAAATTCTTTTCTAAAAACCAATGCATCCAAGATTGAAAACAAAACATGCATAAATCAAAACTTTTCCAAATCTAAAAACCAATGCATGTATAAAATCAGATTGCAAGGTTTTCTAAAACAATGCATATGTGTGTAAATCAAATGATGCTAGAATGATAATGCATCCATCAAATTGCAAATACAAAATCCCTAACATGTTCTTCATGCTCCTTCTTACTCTTGGAATACACAAGGACATCATCAATAAATACTACTGTGGAGTGATCCAAATAGGGTGCAAAGACCTTGTTCATAAGAGCCATAAAGACTGCGGGTGCATTTGTCAAACCAAAGGGCATCACTAAGAACTCATAGTGCCCATATCTTGTTCTAAAAGCTGTCTTCTGAACATCTGAGTCTCTAACTCTCAATTGATGGTACCCTGACCTCAAGTCTATCTTGGAAAAATAGGCTGCTCCTTGCAATTGGTCAAACAATTCGTCTATCCTTGGCAATGGATACTTGTTCTTCACGGTCACATGGTTCAACTTCCTGTAGTCAATGCACATTCTCAAACTTCCATCCTTCTTTTTCATAAACAACACCGGTGCTCCCCACGGTGAAACACTTGGCCTAATAAAGCCTTTGCTCAACAAACCTTGCAATTGGAGCTTTAGCTCACCCATTTCTGTTGGAACCATCCTGTATGGTGCAATCGAGATCGGAGCTGTCCCTGGAAGGAGCTCAATTGTGAACTCAACTTCTCTAATTAGTGGTAAACCCAGAATTTCTTCTGGAAAAATATCCGAAAATTCACACACAATGGGGATATCCTCCACCCCTTGGGATTGTTTATCCTACGTGATAAACGCAATGAATGCCTGACACCCACTCTGAACTAATCTGCTTGCCTTCAATACTGAAATAAACCCTGCCTGAGATTTTCTCCTGTTCCCCTGAAATATCAATTCTGCCTGTGGTCCTTGGAATCTGAATGTGATGGTCTTATTAAAACAATCCATGGTGGCATGATATGCTTCTAACCAATCCATGCCTAAAATGACATCAAAATCATGCATGTCCAAAACTATGAGGTTGGCCGGTAGATTAACATCTCCTAACAAAACTGTACAGCTAGGGTAATGGGTTCTACACACAACTTGTTTCCCTACTGGAGTGGTCACAACTAAAATGTAATCCAACTCACTACATGGTGCATCAATCATCTTAGCAAAACTAGGAGATGAAAATGAATGTGTGGATCCAGGATCAAATAAAATCTGGGCTTCTACCCCACAGACAAGGAGTTTACCTTCTACCACGTCTCCTGCAGCTTCAGCATCTGTACGGTTAAGATAATACAAACGTCCATGCATCTGTAGTCTGTTTGGTACTTGGTTCTGCCTTCCTTGGCCATGTCTGTTCTGCTGTGGAGGACAAGCATTCTGGTTCTGTGCTGGTGGCGTAGCCTGCTGCTACTGCTGAGGTGGTCTAATCTGATTCTGGACTGGTGCTTGGTTCTGAGGAGCTACTTGTCTCTGCTGCTGGTTTTTGTTCCCTTGATTCTGAAGTAGTGGGCAATCCTTGATTGCATGGTTCATAGCCCCACACTTGAAACAGGCACCCATGGCCTTACGACATTCGTGTGTTTCATGATTCTTGCCACAATGTCCACAACCCTGCCTCACATGACCTTGTTCTTGCCTTGGCTTCTTGCTCTGCTGTTGCCTCTGATTCTGCTGTTGATAGTGCTGCTTCCTGTCCTGAACAATCATGTTATTAATATCTTCAAAGGTATATGCCCGCTTGACTACCTCATCATATGTAGCTAGAGGAACTACTCCTATGACATCTCTCATGATGATCGGGTTCAACCCTTCCAAAAACTTTGTTATCTTCTTCCTTTCAGTGTCAATCAGCTCGGTAGCATATCTAGCCAATCTTTCAAACTTGGTGACATAGTCCAGCACCGTCATGCTACCTTGGTTGAGTTGCTAAAACTCAATAGCCTTCTGCCTCTTGACATGAGAGGGAATGTATTTATCCTGAAACTTTGTCTTGAATGCTGCCCATGCCTCTTCGTCAGCCATCATTGCATATGGGTCCTTGACTGTTTGCCACCACCTATCTGCAAGCCCATAGAATAGTGAAGCTGTGAGGTTGACCTTCTGTATACCCGTGCACATAAAGACATCGAAGATCTTCTCGGTATTGACTAACCAGTCATCTGCCACCAACGGGTCCTCATTGCCCGAAAATTCCTTCGGTGCTCTCTTCCTAAATTTCTCAAACAGTGCATTAGGGTCAGGATCCCTATTTTGAATAACAATCTGTGGACCCACGGGTGGTGCTACATTCCTGTTCTGAAGTACTTCCAAAAGTTTCCTCTGAACTTATGCCATTTCATCATCCTTCTTTGCCAACTATTCTTGAAATCTTGCTTGGTTTTCATTAGCTTGCCTCTGTTGTGCTATCATGGCTTGCATAAGTTCCTGAAATTGTGTGGCTATTGGTGTATTAGATGCATCTGACTCATTCTGATGACTGCCTGAAGCATGATGATTTGGAGCTTTTCTTGGAGGCATATTGCTGTAAAACAAAGAGTAAGTGCACAATAATCATGGTACAAGGGTTTCTAAGGTCCTATACAAACGAATCTATCGAACTCACGAATCCTCGCCACGTTCCTAAGACCTTTCTAGTTTCTTTTAAGTGCCTGAAACATGTCCCGCTCTGATACCAGTCCTGTCGCTACCCCGGAACGGATCCCGGGCCCGCGACGAGTTGAATTTTACGATAGTTTATGTTTTCCCAAAGGATCCCGCGGTGAGGATTCTCAAAGACATGCGGAATCTGACTCACACGATCAAGTATGCGGAAGCGTGTAGCAACACACATAAAGATGAGCACTAATAAATCCATAAGTGCTATGACAAAATAATAACAAGACATAATATCAAAGGATGAAGTTAAAATGGCATTCCCATCATAGTTCAAGTTATAAGACCAACACGAAAGTAAGTTAAGTTTTTGTTACAACCCATAAAAGGCCAATAGAGGCTAATACACTTCTCAAAATAATCAAAAGAAACCCCAAAACAAAATGGTGACAAGACTCAAGAACCCGCCCGACGTCCAGATGACATCGTCGGGCTACCACTCTCTCATAGGGGTTGGCTCACAAGCCTCCTCCCGACGCTCCTCCTCAAAGGCAACGTCTCCTGCACCTGGGCACCAACAAACAAGGGTCAAACACAACGGTTTGGCAGGTAATCAATCTTAGGTGCAAGCATGAACAATAAACGTTTTAGAAAGCATATAAGCAAATCCCTGATTTGAAACACTACAATGTCTGAGATACATTTACAGAAATACTTAATCGAGCCGAGATACTAAAACAAACTAGCATGAGTACATAATATATCATGAATAGTCATCATCCACAAAGAGCCCATCCTTTCTCTATCATTTATATAATGAAAAGAGCAAGCACGCACGACAAGCACGATATACATAATATAAGCACGACATGATTTCCCACAAAGACAAGAATTCCGGCCGCGGAACCGGACACGCACGATGTGTAATAAATACACGACCAGTCTGCAGACAGTCCACATGTTTAAGGACCCCCAGACAGTGGATCAAACTGAAAGGGCAGTCCAAGCTCAGTGGTGTTTACTTAATTCATGAATGCACAAAACAAGCGAAACACTATCAAAACTTGTCGAGATAAATAGGGGGGAGTCACTTATCAAAACACGACGAGCACGACTAGCAAAAGGCATAATAAATATGCATAACACGCTTAGGAAGTGATCCCCTTTTTCTTGAAACAATTCTTCAAAACAAGCTTATACTTGAAATCCAAAACTAGTACACGATGGCACTTATCGTACCAAAAACGGAATTCAAACACGAAATCTGATAAGCATGTGTTAAGGCAGCTACTTGACCTTTGTGTAATTGGGACTCCAAATGTCGGAATATATAAGAATTGGTGTCCCCGAAGTTGGGTTACATTTTGAACTTCCATTTACACAATGTCAAGTCAAAGCCCTAAACATATTCTAGTTTTTCAACCTTCACGAAAATACACAACGAAATAATTCTTCTTCTTGAATCTGGCAGGTTCACTCGAGCGGACTTTATAAGGTGATGACACTTCGCTCGAGCGAGACAGTTCGCTCGAGCGGATAATAAGTGCGCTCGAACGGACAGCTCTCTGTCTTGCTCCAGATTATACAGAGGGCAGTTCGCTCGAGCGGACCATAGGGTCACTCGAGCGGACAGCTCTCTGTCTGCGCTCGGACCAAACAGAGGCTTGGTCGTTCGAGCGGACCCAAGGGTCACTCAAGCGGACAAGCTGCTGCCTGTGCTCGCTGAGTGCAGAAAATGCCTTTCTCTTGCACATCTTCCACTACATTTTTCTCCTCCTTCTCATCCATCAATCACATACAATCCCTTGAGCCTTCATGCTCACCAAGGGTTCATTTATCAAAATTTCAAGCACCCAAATCTAATGAAAACATAACCATGAAGCTTGTAAACAAGTTTAATGCACAATTTCAAAAATACAATGAAATCAAAATACACATGCATCATTTCATAGAGAGATTTCTTGCCTTGACCAATGCTAACAATCCTTCTCAAGCACTTCACTTAAGCTATTCCAATGCTACAAAGAAATCCAAGAGAAAACCCACTCAAAACTTAATCAAAATGGAACAAAGAACCCATTTTAACAAAAAGGGTTTGAAAACATGAAAAACATGATCTTAAGGAACCAAAATAACTCTATGCAAAATATGGGTTGAAGCTCTTACCTAGAAATTTCCAAACAAAAGAAAGGGAAGAAAAAGGAGCTCTTGCCCAACTTGGAAACTCAAGAAACTTGCATCAATGGAGAGCCTAGGATGAGAGGAAGAAGATGGTAGCCTTGGAATCTTCTTTGGAGTCTTCTAGCTAGAGCATGCAAGGTGAGGAAGATGGAAGGGAAAGAGGGATTTTCCAGCCCTAGGTCAAGAGAGTTGCAGGAATTTGGTAAAGTGAATGAAAAGAGAGGGAGATGGGGATTAAGTGATGACAATGGGCCCCAACTAGCTGAACCTTGAAGTGACCAAAACACGATCTTGTGGGCCTCAGATGACTTCGACGAAGAAGGATAAAATGATCCTCAAAATATCTAGTTTTCGAAAAGTATATTTTTGACATGGTTTTGAGATCTTGAAATTTATGTCCAGATTTGTGCATAAAAGACAATTTTACCCTCTTTGGGCCAAAATATGGGTTTTTTGGGCTTCAAATATGAATGGGCTTAAGACGGAAGTTGTAACACATAGGAAAATCATTCAAATGAAATCAAAATCAAAATTACACGGAATCCGATACGATCTTCCCAAGCTTACACGGGCACTCAGGCCTTCCTGAGTGTGTCTGACTAATACTAAACGTTCTCAAAATTCCCAAAGCTATGTCCAAGACTAAAACTAATCAATACTAACCCAACGACAAATAAACCCACTTAGGACTAAACACATACTAATCGCACACTAATCGACTTGGTCTGGGTCGGGGTTTAACAAGTTAGCTCAAAGAAGATCTTGAAATGAGAGGTTTCCTTCACAAATGGTATCAACAGGTAGTCTTCAAGATGAGGAAGAGAATGGTGAAGTCTATTTTGATGTTGGTGCAAGCTTGGTGGGAGATTAAGATGGAGAGAGCAAGAAGAAGAAGTGAAAGTTGCCAAAGCAAACCCTAGGTTCTCTTTTGTGTTGGAAAAGGGAAATGGAAGATGGGTTTCTCCTTATATAAGCAATGAGAATGGGTCCCACTACTTAAGAACTCTTTGGGCTGAAATCATGTCTTTCGGGACTTCAAATGAATTCGACGAAGAAAGAAGAAATGGTCGCCGAAATATTTAGATTTCAAAAAGTATATGTGTCGCGGGTTTCGGGGATATCAAGTTTTGGGTACAGGTTTAGTGTAAAAAGATTGTTTTGCCCTCAAGGCTAGGAAATCGGGTTTCGGGGTCTCGAATGGGAACAAGATCAACATGAAAGTTTTAAGGATCAACAAGATAAATGAAATGGGATAAGAATGCAATTCAAAACAATTCCGGAAAATCCTCCAAGAAAACGCAAGAGGAGAAGGGAACCCCCAAAGGGCCCCACTAGTCACCAAAACACTCGAAATTCCCCAAAACTATACTAAAAGTTATTCTAAAATCAACTTAGCCAAAATCACTAATCAAGCTTAGGACTAACACATGACTTAAGTAACACTAATTGGGTTCACTCGGGTCGGGGTCTTACATCCTCCACCCCTTAGGGCATTTGGTCCTCCAAATGAAATATAAGGCTCACCTCTGGTAGTAGTTGTGGATACTTCTTCTGCACTTGATCTCGTAATTCCCACGCTGCCTCTTCCGGTCCATTATTCTCCCATAGTACCTTTACCCGCTGAATAGACCGTGTCCTCAAATCTTGTTCCTTTTGTATCGATGATCTGAACGGGCTTCTCAATATAGGTAGCGTCCTCTCGAATCTCCAATGACTCATGCCGGAGCACATGTGACGGATCGTGGACATACTTCTTCAACATAGACACATGGAAAACGTTGTGTACGCCGGATAGCTCGGGTGGTAAGGCCAATCTATAAGCCATGTCACCGATCTTACTCACTACGTTGTAGGGTCCAATGTATCTCCATGATAGCTTGCCCTTCTGCCCAAATCTCAATGTTCCCCTTGTAGGTGACACTTTCAAGAAAACCTTATCTCCTTCTTGGAACTGTAAATCTCTGCGGTGGGAGTCTGCATAGCTCTTCTATCTACTTCGGGCTACTTTCAGACGTTCTTGGATCAACTTCACTTTGTCGCTGGTCTCACTTACAATAGTCGGTCCATGGAAACTGCGAATGCCGACTCCTTCCCAACATACAGGTGTCCTACACCTTTTGCCATACAATGCCTCGAAAGGCGCCATGCCAATGCTCAAATGGTAGCTGTTGTTGTAAGCAAACTCACACAATGGTAATGTCTCATCCCACTGGGTCTTGAAGTCTAATACACAAGCACGAAGCATATCCTCAAGAGTTTGAATTGTTCTCTCTGACTGGCCATCTGTCTGACGGTGATAAGTCATGCTGAACTGTAATCTCGTACCCATAGACTCATGGAATGTCTTCCAGAACCTCGAGACGAATCTGCTGTCCCTGTTCGATGTGATAGAAACTAGTTGTCCATGTCGATTGACAATCTCGTTGACAAACAACTCTACCAAAGGTAGCATGTGCATCTTCTTCCCTGTCCTCATAGTAATGAAATGAGCTGACTTGGTGAGACGGTCCACAATGACCCATATCGCATCGTTGCTTCTGCTGGTCCTCGGTAATCCTAAAATAAAATCCATGGTAATATGCTCCCACTTCCATTCCGGGATCTCTAACGGCTGTAACAACACTGGAGGCCTCTGATGTTCTACCTTAATCATCTAACAGGTCATCCAACTTGAGACAAACGCTGCAATCTCTCTCTTCATATTGTTCCACCAAAATCTGCCCTTTAAATTCTGATACATCTTTGTGCTGCCTGGATGCATAGAGTACTTCGTACTGTGATCCTCGGTCATGATGTCGTTCCTCAAATCTTCAATGTCAGGCACACACAGACGGTCATGGTAGTGCAAAACTCCATCAACAATACAGAAATCAGGACGATCTGCTATATGCTCTGAAATCTTGGCCAACTCTGGATCTTGCAACTGACTATCCTTGATCTTCTGAATGAAGGAAGGCTCTGACACTGACATGTTAACTAATAGGACCCCCTTCCTTAGTGGCTATAGGTCTATGCTCAACTCTTAAAATTGCTCAAAAATAAGAGAGCAACTTAAATTTGCCAAGCCTACTGATTTTCTGCTCAAGGCATCGACAACTACATTAGCATTCCCCGAGTGGTACTTGATTGGAAAATTGTAATCCTTGATATATTCCATCCATCTTCTCTGCCTCATGTTCAATTCCTTCCGAGAAAACAAATACTGTAAGTTGCGGTGATCGGAGTGGACTTCGAACTGCTCTCCATAGAGGTAATGTCTCCACGTTTTCCAAGCGAAAACAACCGTTGCTAACTCAAGATCATGGGTGGCATAGTTCTTCTCGTGATCTTTCAACTGTCGAGATCCATAAGCAATCACTTTTCCTTCTTGCATCAACACACAACCAAGTCCCACATTCGAAGCATCTGTAAAAATGGTGAAACCGCCGCTCCCGGATGGCAAAGTAAGGACCGGTGCTGTAGTCAACATCTTCTTCAGCTCCTGGAAACTCACTTCGCACTGATCTGTCCATACATATGGTGCATTCTTCCTTGTCAACTTCGTCAATGGTGAGACAATCGACGAAAATCCTTGCACAAACCTCCGATAATAGCCTGCCAATCCTAGAAAACTCCTAATTTCTGTCACATTCTTCGGTCTTTCCTAATTCACTACTGCTTCAATCTTGGACAGATCCACTGACAATCCTTATTTGGAGATGATGTGCCCCAAAAATGCTACTTGGTTTAACCAAAATTCACACTTGTTGAGCTTCACATATAGCTGATTCTCTCTCAAGAGTGCAGTGCTATTCGCAAGTGCTCTTCATGCTCTTCTTTGGTCTTGGAGTACACTAAGATGTTGTCAATGAATACTACCACAAACTGATCTAGATACTCTGCAAATATCTTGTTCATCAATGCCATGAACATTGCTAGTGCATTTGTCAACCCAAATGGCATCACTAGGAACTCATAGTGGCCATATCTTGTCCAGAAAGTTGTTTTCAACACATCTGATTCTCTGACTCTCAGCTGATGGTAACCGGTTCTCAAATCAATCTTCGAAAAGTATGTAGCACCTTGCAATTGATCAAACAATTCATCTATCCTTGGCAATGGGTATTTGTTCTTGATGGTCACTTGCTTCAATCTTTTGTAATTTATACACATTCTCATCGAACCATCCTTTTTCTTGACAAACGAGACGAGAGCTACCCATGGTGAAATACTCAGTCTCACAAAATCTTTGTCAAACAATTCTTGCAACTGAGTCTTCAATTCTCCCAATTCTGTCGAAGCCATTCTATATGGTGCAATAGATATTGGAGCGGTCTCTGGTAACAACTCGATAGTGAAATCGATCTCTCTGATGGGTGATAAGCCTGGAATCTCCTCCGGAAAAACATCCGGGAATTCCCAAACAATTGGGATCTCCTCCACCCTTTGGGACCATTTATCCTCCGTGATAAACACCAAATAGGCTTCACATCCACCTCTCAAAAGTCTATCAGCCTTCAACGCTGAGACAAACCCTGCACGAGGTTTCCTCCTCTCTCCCTGAAACAACACCCCTGCTGGTGTCTCATCTAACTTGAAAGTAAGGGTCTTATGGAAACAATTCATTATGGGAAGGTTGTTAGATTGTATGGTCTCAATCCATCAGTTGATGTAATAAATTGATTAATTTCTTTATTTATCAATATAATCATGCTTTCCTTTCATGAGATGAATGGTGATTTATTACTTAATGCACTTGACCAATACATGTGACATAATGGTTCATGAGATGAACCGGGTCCCATTAGTATATTAGATGTGATATATGTATATGGATGAGATCTACATACGGGAGATATGTGTCACAAATCTTATACTTAAAATATCTTCACAACCAGTGATGAGACTGGGCAACTCATCTGACATGGTTGCAACACTTTGATCACTATGAGGTAGTGTGATCTGTCTCGATCATCAGAATGTAAGATTCTGGATCATAATGCTGGTACATTGGATGTATTGAAGGACCATGAGAAGCACCTTATGAAATACTGTCTCGATTTAAGGACTGCTCTGATAATTCCCTAGCAATAGACTCTCAATCCTAAGACATTGATGAACTCAAGTTTCTGTCTATTCATTTGCTTTGAGTCACCAATGAGTGAGGCCAACTATAGGTCAACACCTCGGTGTCTTGGGTACGTGGTAGTAGGACTGTGGGAACATGCAATGATCAAGATGGAATCTATCTACATTATCCCCTTGTGCCAATTAATGGATTTATCATTAGTAAGTGTGCACCCATCTCGATTAAGAGTTAATTGAATGGTACTGATGATCACTGTAATTAATTGGGGCTCAAGGATAATAAGATGTTGATCTAAGATTGGATGGGACAGATTTATTCCAATTGATCCATGGATAATGATAGAGGGGCCGACTTGTGGTAATTGGGAAGTTTAGGGTCTTCATTATAATTTATTCATAAGATTGGAGTGCAATTGCATTTATATAGTGGTGTTATTTGCAATTAACTGTGGGCCCGGATTACACATGAGATGTGGGGTTGCGTGTCCTAGTTGGAGCTAGCTTTCTAAGGAATCCCTAGTGGTCACCACGCTAGCCCAAGTATTAGAAAGATTATATTCTTACTTAAACTCTAAAAGGAAGGAATTAGAAAGTTATTATTTCTATTTGAAGTGGGACTTCTAATAGTTGTAATAGTAAGCTACTAATTTGTGTGGAAGTGTGACTTCTAATACAAATATGTAAGAGAGATAAGAGGGGAGACTTAAGGGCTATTTAAAGGGGAATACACCCCTTGGACATCCAGCCATAAGAGTGCACGCCCAACCCTCTTTATTTGTGCAAGTGTTGCACAATTTTCTTCTCTTCTCTCTCTTCTAGTTGCCTTCTAGTTCCTTAGAGTTTCTCGTATGATTTTCTCATGATCATCCCGCACATCTTCTTGAGAAAAGAGATCTGATAGAGGGTCATAGCGTGGAAGACAACAAGGTCTTAGAGATCTCTAATTGCTTAAAGAAGAGTTCTTATTCTAGTTGGTTGTCTTCTCCTCGATTAGAGCACTACCGGGCTCCAAAAATATAATCTGGTTCTTTACTTGTTGTAGATTATTTTGTTGCATGTAGTTATTGATTTCTATCTTCTAGATAGGTTATATTGTTGTACATGATTGATGAGAATGAGGGATTGCATCCTGGATATGGTTATAGCCTTCTGGATAGTTGATCCCTAAGTCAACTTGGTCAAAACGTTTTGAAAACCTATCCACGAGGCCCACCTACTTCCAACAATTGGTATCAGAGTCATACCTCATCTCTAATAATGTTAGATCAGCTATCTAGATCTAATCTTTGCATGAGATGCGAAGAGGATAGACCTAGGGCTATGTAGGGATCAGTTATGATTGTGTTTGTTTACTTTATGTAGTAAATCCATGTTTGGATAGTCACAAAAGGGTTTAATTATGATGGAAGGATGGTAGGATGCCATTGAGAGCCTTCTAAAGTGTTTTGGAGGTGTTTGGAGTCGAATTGAAAGAAACCCAATTTTCTGCTTTCGTCAGGCGGGTCGACCTAGCCCCGCCTAGATCGACCGGGTACCTATAGGGTCGGTCGACCAAGCCCTCTGGGCGGTCGACCGGGAACACATGATCACTTTATTCTTTGATCCAAATTTTTTGGTCCGGGGAACACCCCCGGACCCCCTCTACGAAGTGCATGTATTAAAAGGGTGGCTACTTTTGGCATCTTGTTTTTCCATTGTGTTTTGATAACCTGGTTCTGTGAGATGCTTTGTTGTATGAGATACTAACTTGCAGGTGATAATGTCCTCTCCATATGGCCCACAAGTCTTTTACTTTCTTTTTATGGATATTGGTTTATTTGAGGCTAAGTGTAAAGGGCATCATGGTTTCCTTGGTTTCCCGTGAAAGGGCAAGGCATCGTGAAATTCCCTATAGCCCTGTTATTTCCATGGTTAGATTACCATCAAAGTCTCATAATTGAGGCATATGAATTTATGTAATTTTTCTAAATTTGTAAATTCTGGCGATGTCCGAGACGAAGAAGGAAAGTAAAGTTGGACTCCTAATCAAAGAGTTTGAAGATTACCAAAAGCCTTTTGGAGATGCCCAAAGAGTTTGAGGAATCCCAAAGTTTTGGAAAGTCTAGAAGTCCAAGAAGTCTATTCCACTTGGGCCATGTGGAGGAGAGGACTAGTTTCTAATTTTTTCTTTTTCTATTTATGGATGAATGCTTAATTTAGAATGTTTCCAAATCTGATCCAAACATAGCAAGTTACCAAAATTGGTCAAATCAAATTAATTTTTGGAAAGAGTTCTAATTAGAAGTTGATGGGCCCATGAGATGGATCCATTGGTAACACTAATTTAGAAACCGGACTTTCCTTAAAATAACTTGACTTGGAACCAATCATTGGTCATATCATGAGATGATTTGATGTCTATATATGTGGGCCCATGTACCTTAAGAGAAATCCTCAATTTTAAAATATTAAGTGGGAGCGGGGCATTTATATTTAGAAATCCCCATGGTTTTCCACCATAGGTCCATTGTAAGGAAAGTATTAGCTTCGCGCCACGGAGGGCTTTTACTTGTCTGGTTACTAGATATGGATCTCCTATGGATAGTGTTGGTGAGACGGGGCGGGGACCCACTCCCCAAGGAGGAGCTGCTCGTAACGGTTGTCATGCAATGCTAGTTGGTGGGTCACACTTAACTAAAATAATGATGTAGTATCCCCAAGGATTTGCCTCATTTATTTTAGAAACCGAAGCTAATCGGGAGTCATTCATTATTTGGTATGAGATACCTAGATAATAATGAATGAAGGGGATCGTGGAAAGTTAGTCTTAATCCTAATTTTGACCAACTTTGATTCACACCAATCTAGGTGGTATTCGCACTCCCCAAGGAGGCATACCCTGGGGATTGGGATTCCGATGTATTCTAAATTTAGAGGTTATGAGGATTCCCACATAAATTTGGTAGAATACTAAACCCTAATGTCATTTAAATTCATTAATTGAATGTATGGTTATGTGCTACATTTTTCAAGCATGAATTCAAATACTTTCAATCTACTTGCGACCATCCTCAACCAGACTAAGTTGGTGGGCTCTAACTATGTAGACTGGAAACGGAACCTGGATATTGTCTTGACCACCTCAGGTTATAAATATGTCCTTACCAAAACCCCCCTTGATGAGCCTGGCCCGGATGCATCGGAAGAAGAAAAGGAACTTTTCACCAAATGGGCCAAAGACGATGAGATGGTCAGATGCTACATTCTGGCATCCATGTCTAGTGTTTTGCAACGCCAACATCAATCATATAAGACTGCACACGATATTATATTGAACTTAAAGGAGATGTTTGCGGAACAGGGCAGGCCTACTAGGCAGGCAGCTATGAGGGTGCTCATCAGCACCAAGATGGCTGAAGGTACATCAGTATAGGAACTCATGTTGAAAATGATGGACTCATTAAATGAGTTAGATGTATTGGGAGCTGCGATTGATGCAGAATCGCAGATCGACATAATCATTGAGTCACTACCAGAGTCATTCAACAATTTCAAGGTTGATTACAATATGAATAAGATGAATCTGACTCTGGTTGAGCTCTCAAGCCAGCTGGTGGTGACTGAAGGGATTATGAAGAAGAAGCCAACTGCCCTTGTGACAGAAAAGTCAGATGCCAAGTCCAAGCCGAAAGGCAAAGGGCGGAAAGGCAAAAAGAAATCAGTTCTTAAAGGTCCTAAGGTAGAGAATGGTCCTAATGGTGGCATGACCAAGGCTAAGGGTTCAGGGTCAAAAGGAAAGTGTTTCCATTGTGGTAAGACAAGACATTGGAAAAGGAATTGTCCAGAATATCTCTCTAAGAAGTAGACCTCAAGTATGATTGAGTCATTTATTTCTGAAGTTAGTTTTGCAACTGGTGTTTCAAAATCTTGGTGTATGGACTCCAGGGCAACTGATCACATATGTAATTCGTTGTAGGGGTTCAGGGAAACCAGGAGGTTCGGTGACGGAAAAATCATTGTCAACCTAGGATCTGATACTAACATAGAGGCTGTTTCAGTGGGAGTTATTACATTATGTTTTTCAAATAATAAATTGGTTTTCTCAGATACGTTATATGTACCGTCTCTACGGCGGAATTTAATTTTTGTTTCTAGTTTGGTGAATAAAAGTTATTCCATTACTTTTGGTACTGAAGTTGTCATAAAGAAGAATGGTACTTTTATATGTTCTGGCAAGGTAACCATTGGGCTTTATTTGTTAACTCCCATAATGTATGAGATACATGATACTGAAACAATTAATAGACCATCATTGAAGAGAAAGTCACCTTCATCTAATCCAACAAAACTTTGGCACTTGAGGCTAGGTCATATAAACCTAAACAAGATTGACAGGCTAGTGAAAGATGGTATCTTGCCTTCATTTGTGGTAGAACCAATGCCTGTCTGCGAGTTCTGTCTGGAAGGCAAAACGACCAAAAGACCCTTTTCATCTAAGGGCAATAGGGCCAAAGGTTTATTGAAATTAGTGCATACTGATGTGTGTGGACCCATTAATGTCAAGGCCAGAGGAGGATATGAGTATTTCATCATTTTCACAGATGATTACTCAAAATAGGGATACATATACATTATGCACCGCAAGTCCGAGGCTTTTGAAAAGTTCAAAGAGTTTCGAGCGGAAGCGGAAAAGCAATTAGGTAAGAGTATCAAGACTCTTCGATCAGATTGAGAAGGGGAATATCTCTCTGCTGATTTTATGGGATACTTATCAGAAAATGGGATTCTATCCTAGTTGTCTGCTCCTGGTATGCCTCAACGGAATGGACTAGCAGAAAGAAGGAACATGACTATTTTAGATATGATTAGGTCTATGCTAAGTTTCTCAGGATTACCTATATCCTTTTGGGGATACGCCTTGGATATTGCAATGTACATACTAAACCTCGTACCATCTAAGTCCGTACCTAAGACTCCCCGGGAGTTGTGGTCCAGGCCAAAGCCTAGTCTACAACATTTACACATTTGGGGTTGTCCGATACATGTGCTAAAGGTTAAGACAGATAAGTTGGAAACGAAGTCGAAAGTGTGCACGTTTGTAGGATATCCTAAAGGAACTAAAGGTTGGTTATTCTATAATCCCAGAAAGCAGAAAGTGCTGGTGAGCTCTAATGCGGTTTTTCTAGAGGAAGATTATATGATAGAACGTAAATCTTTAGAAAAGGATATCCTGGAAGAAATTCAAGAGCAAACAATTCCAAATCCAAGTATAACCAGAACTTGAGGAAGAAACGCCCTTACCACACCCAGTAGTTACACCAGTGCCTCGTCGTAGTGGGAGAATAGTCAGGCCCCCTAACAGGTTCCCGTTCTTGAGAGAGTCTTACGAGGCAATCCCGGAAGAACTGGAACAGGATCCCTGTAATTATGATGAAGCAATTAATGACATAGATTCAGGATGTTGGCAAGATGCTATGAAAGTTGGGATAGAGTCTATGTACTCTAATCAGGTCTGGACACTTGTGGACTTGCTTGCCAATATCAAACTTATTGGGTGCAAGTGAGTCTACAAAAGAAACAGAGGACCAGATGGAAGAGTTGAGACCTTTAAAGGTCAGCCTTGTTGTAAAAGGATATACTCAGAAAGAAGATTTCGATTATGAGGAAACCTTCTCGCCGGTAGCCATGCTCAAGTCCATCCGGATACTCTTATCCATTTAAGCTCATCTCAATTACAAGTTTTGGCTAATGGATGTCAAGACGGCGTTTCTCAATGGCCATCTTGAGGAAGACATCTATATGGTGTAGCCAGACATTTTTGTAGCTACAAACCAAGAGCAAAGAGTTTGCAAGATGCAAAAGTCTATTTATAGACTGAAGTAGTCATCCCGAAGCTGGAACATCTGTTTTGAACAGGCAATCAAGTCATTTGATTTTTGTCAAAAACAAATGAGTCATGAGTGTATATGAAAAGTAAAGGAGGCATGGTAATTTTTCGGGTTGACAACATCCTTCTCCTAGAGAGTGATATAGGGATGCTGTCAATAGTGAAAGTTTGGTTGGCAAAGATTTTTTATATGAAGGACTTAGGAGAAGCCAACCACATCCTAGGGATCAAACTACATTGAGACCGGAAAAATAGGATGATTGACTTATCCCAAGCTGCATACATAGATAAGGTACTGGTACGATTTGCTATGCAAGACTCCAAGGAGGGTATTATACCTTTCAGGCATGGAGTGCACCCTTCCAAATATCAGTGTCCTAAGACACCTGAGGAAATGGAGCAGATGAGGTCGATACCATACGCTTCTGTTGTTGGTAGCCTCATGTATGCTATACTATCTACTAGACCGAATATCTGTCATGCAGTGGGCTTAGTCAGCATATATCAGTTTAACCCAGGACCCGAACATTGGACTGTTATAAAGTGTATTCTCAAGTACTTGAGAAGGACTAGAGATTAAATGTTAATTTATAGCAGTGATGAACTGATTCCAGTTGGTTACACAGATTCTGACTTCATTTCAGATAAGGATTCCAGGAAATGAACTTATGGGTATGTGTTTATGCTATAGCTGCTTGAGAAGCAGCTGAAGAAGCAGATTGGCTCAAAAGATTCCTCATAGAACTTGGAGTGGTACTTTTGGCAAGACAACCGCTCACAGTTTACTGTGATAACAGCAGGGTAGTCGATAAGTCCAAGGAACCTAGGAGCCAAAAACATGTACAGAGGTAGTAACACATAGTCAGAGAGATTGTGCAGAGAGGTGATACCGCTATCACCTAGATAGACTCTATAGACAATTTGGAAGATCCCTTTACTAAGCTTTTGACTACCAAAGTCTTTGAGCAACATGTAGATGTGATAGCCATGAGATGCAACCCTGACTGGCATTGAGCCCAAGTGGGAGATTGTTAGATTGTATTGTCTCAAGCCATCAGTTGATGTAATAAATTGATTAATTTCTTTATTTATCAATATAATCATGCTTTCCTTTCATGAGATGAATGGTGATTTATTAATTAATGCACATGACCAATACATATGACATAATGGTTCATGAGATGAACTGGGTCCCATTAGTATATTAGATGTGATATATGTTTATGGATGAGATCCACATACGGGAGACTGGGCAACTTATACTTAAAATATCTTCACAATCAATAATGAGACTGGGCATCTCATCTAACAAGGTTACAACACTTTTATCACAATCAGATAGTGTGAACTGTCACGATCATCAGAATGTAAGATTTTGGATCATAGTGCTGGTACATTGGATGTATTGAAGGACCATGAGAAGCACCTTATGAAATACTGTCTCGATTTAAGGACTGCTCTCATAATTTCCTAGCAATAGGCTCTCAATCCTGAGACATTGATGAACTCAAGTTTCTGTCTATTCATTTGCTTTGAGTCACCAATGAGTGAGGCCAACTGTAGGTCAACACCTCGGTGTCTTGGGTACGTGGTAGTAGGATTGTGGGAACATGCAATGATCAAGATGGAATCTATCTACATTATCCCCTTGTGCCAATTAATGGATTTATCATTAGTAAGTGTGCACCCATCTCGATTAAGAGTTAATTGGATGGTATTGATGATCACTGTAATTAATTGGGGCTAAAGGATAATAAGATGTGGATCTAAGATTGGATGTGACATATTTATTCCAATTGATCCATGGATAATGATAGAGGGGCTTACTTGTGGTAATTGGGAAGTTTTGGGTCTTCATTATAATTTATTCATAAGACTGGAGTGCAATTGCATTTATATAGTGGTGTTATTTGCAATTAACTGTGGGCCCGGATTACACATGAGATGTGGGGGCGCGTGTCCTAGTTGGAGCTAGCTTTCTAAGGAATCCCTAGTGGTCACCGCGCTAGCCCAAGTATTAGAAAGATTCTATTCTTACTTAAACTCTAAAAGGAAGGAATTAGAAAGTTATTATTTCTATTTAAAGTGGGACTTCTAATAGTGGTAATAGTAAGCTACTAATTTGTGTGGAAGTGTGACTTCTAATACAAATTAGTAAGAGAGATAAGAGAGGAGACTTAAGGGCTATTTAAAGGGGAATGCACCCCTTGGACGTCCAGCCATAAGAGTGCACGCCCAACCCCCTTTATTTGTGCAAGTGTTGCACAATTTTCTTCTCTTTTCTCTCTTCTAGTTGCCTTCTAGTTCCTTAGAGTTTCTAGTACGGTTTTCTCTTGAACATCCCACACATCTTCTTGAGAAAAGAGATCTGATAGAGGGTCATAGCGTGGAAGACAACATGGTCTTGGAGACCTCTAATTGCTTAAAGAAGAGTTCTTGTTCTAGTTGGTTGTCTTCTCCTCGATTAGAGCACCACCGGGCTTTAAAGGTATAATCTGCTTTTTCACTTGTTGTAGATTATTTTGTTGCATGTAGTTGCTGATTCCTATCTTCTAGATAGGTTATATTGTTGTACATGATTGATGAGAATGAGGGATTGCATCCTGGATTGGGTTATAGCCTTCTGGATAGTTGATCCCTGAGTCAAGTGGGTGAAAAAGTTTTGAAAACCTATCCATGAGGCCCACCTACTTCCAACAATGATACCCTGCCAGCCAGTCCATCCCTAGGATGACATCATAATCATACATCTCCAAAGAAATGAGATCTGCGGCTAAAACCACTTCTCATATCTGGACTGTGCAACTAGGATAAAATGTTCTACAAATAACTTGTTTACCTATTGGGGTTGCCACAGTCAAAATGAACTGAAGTTCTCTAGCATGCATATCAATCAACTCAGAAAATTTATGGGATATGAATGAATGTGTAGAGCCAGGGTCAAATAAAATCTTAGCTTTAATCCCACAAACAAGGAGTGTACCTTCCACGACATTGCATGTTGCCTCTGCATCAACTCTGTTAACCGCATAGATTTGTCCTCGATGTTGTGGCCTATTCTGAGCTTGATGTGGCCTGCCTTGTTATGCATTCCTATTCTGTTGTGGTGCACGCTGATTTTGGTTATGTCGCTGCTGATGACGGGCCTGCTGCTGTGGCTGTTGTTGTTGTGGTGCTTGTTACTGGAGTGGCCTTGCCTGATTTTGGACAACCATTGCATTCTGTGGTGGTGCTGGACACTGTGGTCCTTGTTGTTGCTGATTTTGTCTACTCTGCCTTGGACAATCTCTCATCTGATGGGCCATGAAACCACATCTGAAACATGCCCCTGTGAGTGTACGACACTGTGCACTCTCATGGTTCTTCCCACAGTGGGTACAAACCAATGGATTCTGTGCATTCTGCTATGCCCTCTGCCTTTTGTTCTGCTGATTTCTCTGGTGCTGGTGGTTCTGTTGGTTAGTTGGACCCTTTCCCTGAACTCTGAGGATCTTGTTATGGAAGTTCTCAAACTTATAGGCCCTTTTGACGGCTTCTTCGAAAGTGGCCGGTGGTACTACTCCGGTAGCATCCCTCTCAATGAAAGGGTTAAGTCCCTCTAGGAACTTAGCAATCTTCTTCTCCACCGTGTCCACTAGTTCTGGAGCATATCTAGACAATCTCTCGAACTTTGTGAGGTATTCGAGGACTGTCATGTTCCATTGAACAAGCTGCTGGAATTCCACTGCTTTCTGTCGCTTGATGTGAGTGGGTACATATTTATCATGAAACTGCCTCTTTAAGTTTGCCCAAACCTCTGCATCAGCCATAGTCCTGTATTCCTCCCTAACCGTCTTCCACCATCTGTCCATTGTACCGCTAAAGAGAGATGATGCTAGTTTTACTCTTTCTCCTCTGGTGCATTGGAAAATCACAAAGATGTTCTCCGTATGGTCCAACCAATCATCTGCTGCTAATGGATCCTCTGTGCCTAGGAATTCCTTTGGAGCTCTCTTCCGAAACCGCTCAAACAAAGCGTTCGAGTCATGTTGCCTCTGATTGATGACAATAGTAGGTTGAGGTTGAACTGGCTCGGGCCTCCTCTGTAACACTTCTAACAGTTGCCTTTGCATCTCTGCCAATTCTCTAGCATGGTCCTCATCTTTCTTAAGCTTTTGTTCTTGTAGCCTAGTTTGATTCTCATTGGCCTTACGTTGTTGGTCAAGCATTGCTTGCATCATCTGTTGGAATTGATTGGGCATGATGTTTTCGACTAGGTCTTCATCAACCGGCCCTGTATGATCACTATTGCTTGCAGAAGGGTTGCCATTTATCGATCGCTTACGAGGTGGCATGATGCTGTAAAACAAGTTGTTAGCACATAATAATCAAATAAAGGGTCGCACATTGCTCACACGATTCTAGCTAACGAAGCGTCTAATAAATCCTCGCCACGTCCTTAGGATTTCTAGTTTCTTTTAATTGCTTGAAACACGTCTCGCTCTGATACCAGTCTGTCGCAACCCCGGACCAGGCCCACGGGACTAATCCGGGATCGCGACACTAATGGTGGTGTGAGGTGTAGTACACATTATTTAATTTCCCACAGGTGTCCGCGATGAGGATATCACAACCATAAATGAATATTTCTTTTAAGTGTGGAAGCGTGTAGCAAATCAAATAGTCAAACCATCCCTAGTCATAAAGACAATATCACAAGTATAAAATATTGTCTCAGAATGAGCAATGATCATTAGCATGTTTCCTAAGAGTAAGTTAAAGTTTATACAAAAGGTCACTTAGTTACATTCCCCAAAAATAGAGGCCAACAAAGGCCAATATAAACAAAGCAATAACCCAAAAGAATGATTAAACAGTTTCCCAAAAAGTTGTATCTCTCGTAGCATCCAGATATCTAAATGACATCGTCAGCATGCCACTCAACTAAGGGCTACGGTTCACCGACCGCCTCCTCCGGCTCCTCCTCAAGGTAACAGACAACGGGACCTGAGTACCAAAGAAAATGGGTCAGACACGACGTCCTGGCAAGAGGGTGAAAAGACATAACAATAAAACATAACAAATACATTTACCTTTAAAAACATTTAAACCTGTTAGAACAATCATTTTCATAAAAGAAATGAATCATTTATTGAAAACATGAGTGCAGTATAAAGCATATACGGGTAACCAAGGAAGTCGGGAAACCAACAAGATGACAACCACACGAAGCTAAGTCCTGTATCACTAAAGTGACAGAGCAAGAACTAGGCACTGATCTCAATCACTCAAGGTAAGGAGAAACAGTGGATCTTATTAATACATATACATATACTATGCATGACCACAGTAGCGAGCCGGGCATCGGGAACCATAGTAGCAATCTGTGGCATCGGGACAAGACCACGATAATAACCGGGTAGTGGGATCCAGACTGCAGTTGGCGGGACAAGAGGGGGATCTCCAAATCAGTGGATCAGATTGACAAGGTTATCCAAGCTTAGTGGTGCTGACTCATAGGTCAAATATCAAATCGAGACATGTGTAAATAATCAAGTACAAGTAAATAAGCATACGGGGCAAGAATGCTCAAAGCATAATTCTCATTCATGTGGTGCAATTCACTTTAAGATAAGTGACTGTTACAAGTGTAACTTCAATGCTTTCAGGAAAACAAGTCATGTAATGCAAATCTCGGAAGTAAGGAAATACAATGAACCATTACAATTTCGGTTAAAATATCTATTTCAAGATTTATTTAGGGTGAATAGGGGTCCCGTATGTCGATTGTAATAATGACTTGGTACTCCTTGAGTTTGAAGACATTTTGGGCTCCTTATACACTTTGGGATTTCCAAAACTTTAAGTCAGCTTATAGATAGTACTAGACGATGCAATTAAAAATCAAAACTATAAACAAACCAACCCTAAGCACAATGTTAGTCGTGAAGCATCGTACAACCTACTCAGTCACCGAAATGGATAGGATTCGCGATACCCAATGAAATAGACTTCGCATATAGATATAAGGAAGGTATCGCGTTGTCTCGTACTGTTCAAGATTGAATTAGATTGGATTCCGATGCTACAAAACTAACCGTGAAGAACATCGGCTCAAGACATCCTCACATATAGTCAAATGAGTCCCAAAAGGGTGGCCAAAATCCCACCTAAGCCCATCCGAAAACAGGGTAAAAATCTCTTCCAGGAAGGATTTCTCAGTTGGTCCGGTCAACCTAGTCAAGGCCCGGTCGACCCCGTACACAGCAGCCCCGGTCGACTTGAGAAGGTTAGGTCGACCTGGTCCCTGTGTGCCCGGTCAACCGAGTCCATGGCCGGTCGACCGGCAGTTGTAACTGAAAAAGGAGAATAGTGTTTTGGTCAGGTTCCAGAGAACCTCACCCTGTGTCGCCGGTTGACCGAGCCCCCGTGCGATCGACGACGTGAACTGCGGAACAGAACCCAGGTTCTGTTCTGTAGTGAGCTGGGCCTTTTCTCTTATTTCCTCCTTTCAACACTTATACAACCAACACAAGACTAGATATAAAGAAAGCTATAAGTTAATGTTTCCAAGGCATTAAATGAGCTAGCAAGATGCATTATGAGCATTTATTTCAACAATGCAAATCATTAAGAAGCATGAGTAAATCATTAATATTTCACCAAATCATTAAAAACTCAAAACACCTAATCATCCACTTGCCTTAGGTCCAATCTAGCAAAACCAAGCCTCTAATCACCTCGTAAGCTCAATTTCAAGCTACAAGCAAAAACCCCCAAAACAAACCCTAAAATGGGTCAAACAATGAATGAAGAAGATAGAACTCACAATAATGAAAATGGAGCTTCTCAAGGACTAGAAGAACACAAATCTAGAAGATGGAGAAGATTGCTTACTTAGATGACCTTCAAATGGAAAGAGTTAGCTCAAAGAAGATCTTGAAATGAGAGGTTTCCTTCACAAATGGTATCAATAGGTAGTCTTCAAGATGAGGAAGAGAATGGTGGAGTCTATTTTGATGTTGGTGCAAGCTTGGTGGGAGATTGAGATGGAGAGAGCAAGAAGAAGAAGAAAAAGTTGCCAAAGCAAACCCTAGGTTCTCTTTTGTGCTGGAAAAGGGAAATGGAAGATGGGTTTCTCCTTATATAAGCAATGAGAATGGGTCCCACTACTTAAGAACTCTTTGGGCTGAAATCATGTCTTTCGGGAGTTCAAATGAATTCGACGAAGAAGGAAGAAATGGTCGCCGAAATATTTAGATTTCAAAAAGTATGTGTGTCGCGGGTTTCCGGGGATATCAAGTTTTGGGTACAGGTTTAGTGTAAAAAGACTGTTTTGCCCTCAAGGCTAGGAAATCGGGTTTCGGGGTCTCGAATGGGAAGGGATCAACATGGAAGTTGTAGGGATCAACAAGATAAATGAAACGGGATAAGAACGCAATTCAAAACAATTCCGAAAAATCCTCCAAGCAAACGCAAGTCGAGAAGGGAACTCCCAAAGGGCCCCACTAGTCACCAAAACACTCGAAATTCCCCAAAACTATATTGAAAGTTATTCCAAACTCAACTTAGCCAAAATCACTAATCAAGCTTAGGACTAACACACAACTTAATTAACACTAATCGGGTTCACTCGGGTCGGGGTCTTACATAGGCAACTCCTCCTTAGGGAGTGGGCCCCCACCCCGTCTCACCAACACTATCCATAGGAGATCCATATCCAGTAACCGGACAAGTAAAAGCCCTCCGTGGGGAACGACCATTCTCAAGATGGCACGAGGCTAATACTTTCCTTACAATGGACCTATGGTGGAAAACCATGGGGATTTCTAAATTTAAATGCCCCGCTCACACATAATATTTTAGAATTGAGGATTTCCTTTTAGGTATTTGGGCCCACAAATATAGATATAAAATCATCTCATGATATGACCAATGACTGATTCCAAGTCAAGTTATTTTTGTGAGTCCATGGGATCCTAACCCTAGAGGGGGGGGTGAATAGGGTGAGCTACAATTATGACTAATTTAAACCAATTTTAACTTCTTAACATAAACTAGTCAAATGTGATGATTAAACATACACGATGCGGAAGATAACAAAATAATCACCACAAAGCAATCACCATCACACAAGTATTTATAGTGGTTCGGCCTCAATGCCTACATCCACTACCGGCTTGTGATCCAACTCCCCACCGGATTTCCACTATTTATGCTTTTCAATAGGCTAAGCAATAACCTTTACAATATGCTTTTCAAGGCTAAGCAATAACCATTACAATGATGTTTTTCAAGGCTTAACATCAACCTATACAATATGCTTTTATAGGCTAAGCAATAACCTCTTCAACCATAGGTTGGTTATCTCACTAAGAAAGTGTCTAACATACACTAGATGGAGATTCAATTAAGCTCATTACATTGCCTCTTAATTAGGCGGATATGGAAGTGAAAAACTAATACACACTCACACTATGAATGCAAAGATGAAAGTATATGAAGTGTGTGTGTGTGGTCCTCAATCATTTTGAAAATGAAAGTTCATAAATGTATGCCTAAGGCTTTTGAAAGTTTTAGCTCATAAAACATTTATGATTGAGGATAGTAATGCAATCACATGTTAAAAGTAACAACTTGTTAATGATATCAAAGTTACACAAGTTGTATGAAATGGATTAGCTCTAAACATGTGATGCATAGGGATGTCAATCAAATCAACAATGAAGATCAAAACATAAAAATAGATTTGATTGAAATGAGGGGACAAATCATATGTAATTATAAATACAACTTGAATATGATGTACCAATCAAAGTAAGGCAAGTTGTGAAACATTAAAACAATAATACACAAATGATTTGTAATGATGTTGAATCCAAAACATAAGATACATTTGAAAGAGATTTTCTCATGATGGAAAACAACAACCAAAGATTCAACAAAGTATATGAATCATGTTACATATTTCATTAACATGATCTACTTAGATTTACCAAAGATAAAGTACTACTTTGATGAATCAATGGTGATGTATCCAAAACAATAGATCTATTCAAAATATAGAACATGCTAAGGATACAACAAATCATAGATTAACATGCTACAAAAGATTTATCAAAGATAAAACAAAACATGAAAACATATGATTTGTAAAGAAGTTGAATCCAAAACATAAGATAGTTTTGAAAGTGATTTTCTTATGATGGAAAACAACAACCAAAGATTCAACAAAGTATATGGATCATGTTACATGTGATTTCAAAGATTTTTCCATTAACATGATCTACTTAGATTTACCAAAGATTAAGTACTACTTTGATTGAATCATATGATGTTGTATCCAAAACAATAAATCAACTCAAAACATAAAACATGTTAAGGACACAACACAAACATAGTTTAACATGCTAGAAATGATTTACCAAAAATAAAACAAAGCATGAAAACATATGATTAAGGAAGCAAGAGCCTACTTGGTGGTTTAACTTCATTAATCCAAGCTTTAGCTTTCCTAATCATCCCCTTCATCCCTTGGTTCTTTTCCCTTTTGATATGCCTCAATACCTCTCAAGGAGGGGCTTAAAATTCCCAACTTTTGGCAAAGGAAAGAACTCATATTTATAGCAAAAAGTTGCCAACGGCTAGTCCTCGGTCGACCTAGACACAGGCCTCGATCGACCGGGAAGGCACAACGGTCATATTTTTGACCGTTGGCAAGTTTCAGCTCAGAAACTGCTGACTCGCCCGACAGTGTTCCCGGTCGACCGGGACACAGGTCTCGGTCGACCGGCGACACGGCCGGGACACCCCCTTTTTGCAAAAATTCAACTTTTGCCTATTTGAAAGTATTTCTTTGGGGGACCTTTTGGCCACTAAATCAAGCTGGAAAAACATGTTTTAAAGATTCTAATGGTTTTTAAAACATGAACATAAAAAGCCTAAAAAGATTCAAAACTTTTAAAACAAAGGCTTGCTTGATTTCTTGAAAACTCTTTTCTAAAACAAATGCATCCAAGTTTTAAAAACAAATCATGCATAAGACAAGATTTCTTCAAGTCTAAAACCAATGCATGTAAAAATCAAGATTTCAAGATATTTTAAATCAATGCAAGTGTGTGTAAATCAAATGATGCTAAAGTGAAAATGCATCCATCAAATTGCAATTACAAAATTCCTAACAATTTTATGGAAAGTCTAGTTTCTTAAATTAGTGTTACCAATGGATCCATCTCATGGCCCCACCAACTCTAATTAGAACTCTTTCCAAAAATTAATTTGATTTGACCAATTTTGGTAATTGCTATGTTTGGATCAGATTTGGATACTATCTAAATCAAGCATTCTTCCATAAATTGAAAGTATTAAAATTAGAAACTAGTCCTCTCTTCCACATGGCCCATGCGGAATAGACTTCTTGGACTTCTAGACTTTCCAAGACATTGGGATTCCACAAACTCTTTGGGCATCACCAAAAGGCTTTTGGTAATCTTCAAACTCTTTGATTAGGAGTCCGACTTTACTTTCTGTAAGACCCCGACCCGAGTGAACTCGATTAGTACTAATTAAGTCGTGTGTTAGTTCTAAGTTTGATTAGTGATTTTGGCTAAGTTGGGTTTGGATTAGCTTTTGAAATAGTTTTGGGGAAATTTGATTGCTTTGTGATAGTGGGGCCCTTTGGGGGGTTCCTTTTTATGACCTTGCATGCGCTTGAGGATTTATCGGAGATTTTTGCATTCATTGTTTTTATCCCGTTTTAATTGTATTGTTAATCCCCTACAACTTTCATGTTGATCCCGTCCCTGTGCGAGATCCCGAAACCCGATTTCATAGCCTTGAGGGCAAAACAGTCATTGTGCACTAAATTTGTACCCAAAACTTGATATTCTCGAAACCCGTGAAACATATACTTTTTGGAAACTAGATATTTCGACGATCACTTTTTTCTTCTTCGTCCAATTCATCCGAGATCGTGATAACCATGATTTTAGCCCAATTAGATTATTAGTAGTGGATCCCACTCCCCATTTGCTTATAAGGTAACTCATATTCCTCATTTTTCCTTTTCTAGCTCAAACCTCAATCTCTCAAACTAAGGTTTTCCCTTTCTTCTTCTTCTTGTTGCACTCCCATCCTCAACCCACTCCCAAACTTGCACCAATAGGAGATTTGAGGCCATCATCTTCTTCATCTGCTTGAGAGCTTTCTCTTAATAGCTTTTGTGGAGAAAACCTCCCATTCCAAGACTTCATTGAGCTCACCTTGTCCATTAGAGGACCTTACAAGTAAGTAATCCTTCCCTTCTTCTAGATTTGTGTTCTCCTAGCCTAAGGGAATCTCCATCCCTATTATTGAAGCTTCTTTCTTCCCATGCTATGTTTTCACTCTTTTAGGGTTTTATTTTGGGGTTTTTGCTTGTAGCTTGGACCATTGATTTGGAGGGCTTGTTAGAGCTTGATTTGCTTATTAGAGACCAAGGCAAGTGGATGATTTGATTTTTATAAGCTTTCAATGATTTTGGTATTTTCCACTCATGATTATTTATTGCTTTGTTTTGAAATAAATGTTCATGATAGAGTATTAATGGTGCATTTATATCATAGAAGTGTATTGGTGCATGGCATTTAATTTCCTCTTGTTTTGTCCCAAATGCACTCTTTTGTGAAATGGTTTCCTTCTTTCCTTCCTTGTATTGAATGGGATGTTGATGGAGGAGAATGGGATGGATGTTGTGAGAGATTTGATGTTGTTTGAATGAAGTTTTAGACTCCTCATTGGATGTATAAAAGTGGTTAGAAAGAGGTTGTAGAAGGAAGAGATAGAGGGGAGCTGAACTGCCCCGCAATCAGTTTCTGGACAGTTCACTCGAGCGAACATGACACTTCGCTCGAGCGAAGTGTCCAGAAAAGGGTTCGGAGCATTCCAGTAGGTTGGTCGCTCGAGCGGACCCCATGGTCGCTCGAGCGGACATCCCATAACTTGTTCCAGAGAGTCGTTAGTTCGAGCGCACTAAAACTTAGCTCGAGCCAATGAGTTCGCTCGAGCGACCTCAACTTCGCTCGAGCGAACCCACCCGGACAACCATTCTAGAGAGCTCCTCACTCGAGCGAACCGGAGAGTTCGCTCGAGTGATGAGCTTTGTTGGTCAAAGGCTATGTTTGGGACAATGATTAACTATTTAAACGTGTTGGGACTATTCATTCGGAACCCCTCTATGTCAAGGAGATTTACTAAGCAATGTATGAGGCCATTTGAGAAAGAAGCCTTATCACGAAGATGTCATTTGAAGTTTTGAAAATTTAAAGTGTATAAGGAGCCCGGAATGTCCCCAAACTTAAAGAGTACCAAATTGTTATTAGATTGACATACGGGATCCCTATTCACTTCAAATAAATTTGGAACCCGATATTTTACCCGAAATTCCAGTTGTTTATTGTACCTTATCAATCCCGAGATTTGTACTACGTGCCTTGTTTTCCCGAAAGCATTGAATTACACTTGAAATAGTTACTTGTATTGAAGTGCATTGCACCACATGAAATGATAGTGTGCCCTTGAGCACCCTCGTCCTGCCTGTTTATTTATTGGTACTTGGTTTACTTGCACATGTCTTGATTTGTTATTTCACCTATGAGTCGGCACCACTAAGCTTGGATAACCCTGTTGGTCTGATCCACGGACTTGGAGATCCCTCTCTTGTCCCACCAGCTGCAGTTTGGATCCCGCTACTCGGTTATTACTGTGGTCTTGTCCCGATGCCGTAGATTGCTACTGTGGTTCCCGATGCCCGGCTCGCTACCGTGGTCATGTATAGTATATGTATATGTATTTATAAGATCCACTGTTTCTCCTCACCTCGAGTGACTAAGATCAGTGCCTAGTTATTGCTTTGTCACTTTAGTGATAGAGTACTTAGCTTCGTGTGGTTGTCATCTTGCTTGTTTCCCGTTTCCTTGGTTACTTGTACATGTTTTATAATGCACACTCGTATTTGATTAAATGTTTTATCTCGTTTATAGAAATTGTTATTTAAATAGGTTTAAATGCTTTTGAAGGTAATTTCATTTATTATCATATTGTCATTGTATTTTACCCATTTGTCAAACCGTCGTTTTTGACCCACTCTTTGGTACTCAGGTCCCGTTGTTGGTTATTCCGAGGAGGAGTACGAGGAGGCGGTTGGAGAACCGCAGCAGTTAGTTGGGTGGCATGCTGATGACGTAATTTAGACGTTTGGTTGCTATGAGAGACTTAATATTTTGGGAAACTGTTTAACCATTCTTTGTATTGGTATTTTGTTTATATTGGCCTTTGTTGGCCTCTATTTTTGGGAATGTAATTAAATGATCTTTTGTATAAACTTTAACTTACTTTTGGGTAACATGCTAATGTTCATTGCTCATTCTGATACTTGATTATACATGTGATTAGAAGTGAATTATCATTTGATTTGCTACACGCTTTCGTACTTAATAGAAACGTTCATACATGGTTGTGATATCCTCACCGCGGACACCTGTGGGAAATTAAATAAGTGTGTGCACCTTGTTGACACACTATACATATGAACCATTCATTCACTCCACCACCACAATTAGTGTCCCAATCCCGGATTAGGACCTTGGTAACCCGGTCCGGGGTCGCGACAGACTGGTATCAGAGCGAGACTTGTTTCAAAGAATTAAATGAAGCTAGAAATCCTAAGGACGTGGCGAGGATTCGTTAGACTCTTCGTTAGCTAGTATCGTGTGAGCAATGTGACCCTTTATTTGATTATTATGTGCTAACAATTTGTTTTGCAGCATCATGTCACCTCGTAAGCGACCGATAAATGGCAACCCTTCTGCAAGCAATAGTGATCACACAGGGCCACTAGAAGAGGATAGGGTTGATAACAACACGCCAAATCAATTCTAACAAATGATGTAGGCAATGCTTGACCAACAACGTCAGGCCAATGAGAATCAAGCTAGATTGCAAGAGCAAATGCTTAAGAGAGAGGAAGATCATGCAAGAGAATTGGCAGAGATGCAGAGACAATTGCTAGAAGTATTACAAAGAAGGCCCGAACCGGTTCAACCCCAACCCGCTATCGTCATAAATCAGAGACAACATGACCCAAAAGCATTATTTGAGCGGTTTCGGAAGAGGGCTCCGAAAGAGTTTCTTGGGATAAAGGATCCATTAGCTGTAGATGATTGGCTAGAGCATACGGAGAACATATTTGAGATCTTCCAGTGCACAGGAGGAGAAAGAGTAAAGCTAGCATCATCCCTCTTTAGCGGTACAACAGACAGATGGTGGAAGACGGTTAGGGAGGAATACAGGACCATGGCTGATGCAGAGGTTGGGCAAACTTCAAGCGGCAATTCCATGATAAGTATGTACCCGCCCACATCAAGAGACAAAAGGCCATAGAATTCCAGCAGCTTGTGCAAAGGAGTATGACGGTCCTCGAATACCTCACTAAGTTCGAGAGATTGTCCAGATATGCTCCGGAGTTGGTGGATACTATGGAGAAGAAGATTTCCAAGTTCTTTGAGGGACTTAACCCTTTCATTGAGAGAGATGCTACCGGAGTAGTGCGACCAGCAACTTTCGATGAAGCGGTCAAAAAGGCCTATAAGTTTGAGAATTTCCACAACAAGATTCTTAGAGTTCAAGGCAAGGGACAAGCTCATCAGCAGAACTACCAGCAAAGGAATCATCAGAACAAGAGGCAGAGGACAGAACAAAATGCTCAGGGTCCCTTGGTTTGCACCCATTGTGGGAAGAACCATGAGAGTGTACAGTGTCGTACACTGACAGGAGCATGTTTCAGATGTGGTTCCATCACCCATCAGATGAGAGATTGTCCAAGGTGGAATAGACAGAATCAGCAGCAACAAGAGGCACAGCGTCCAGCACCACCACAGAACGCGATCATTGTCCAGAATCAGGCAAGGCCACTACAACAACAAGCACCACAACAGCGGCATCATAAACCACAGCAGCAACAACTGTTAGGGTTTTTGTATTTGCAATTTGATGGATGCATTAACATTTTAGCAACATTTGATTTACACACATATGCATGATTTAGAAAATCTTAAAATCTTGATTTACACATGCATTGGTTTTTAGACTTGAAAAAATGTTGTTTTATGCATGTTTTGATTTTCAACTTGGATGCATTTTAATTTGAAAAGAAGTTTTAGAAATCAAGCAAGCCTATGTTTTAAATCTTTCAAATCATTTTTGGCTATTTATGTTTCATGTTTTTAAACCTCTTAGTTTGATTTAAAACAAGATTCCAAGCTTGATCAGTGGCCCAAAAGTCCCCACAAGAAATCACTTTGAAAAATACAAGTTTAGGGGATTTTGGTCCCAGGCCCGGGTCGACCCGTAGTGGCTTCGGTCGACCGGCCCAGGGGACCCGGTGAACCGGCCACACTGCGCGGTCGACCGGGGCAAAGAGCCGTTGGCTCTTCCAACGGTCATTTTTCTGACCGTTTGTAGCCAGGTCGACCGGGCTCTGTACCAGGTCGACCGGGCACTCGCAGAAACCCTCTTTTTGGGTATAAATTCAAGTTCATTCCTTTACAAAAGGTAGAGATTTTTAAGACATTATTGAGGTGTTTGGAGACAAGACAAAGGGGATGAACTAAAAGAGACCAAGGGGTCATTTGGAGAGCTAAAGCTTGGATTAATGAAGTTAAATCTCTAAGTAAGCTCTACCTTTCTTAATCATATGTTATATGCTTTGCTTAAATTATTGGTAAATGATTTTTAGCATTATAACTATGATGTGTTGAATCCATTCTTCTTTTAATCTTTGATCTAAGTTAGATTGGATTCTTCACTTTGATTTCAATCCAAGTTGTTTTAAAATCTTCCTTAATCATACTTAGCCAAAATCTTTGATTTCTTTTAAAGCATGATTCATTTTCTTGGTTGAATCTTTCTTTGTTGTTTTCATTCATTTAAACCTTAGTTAAATTTATTTGGTTTTGAAAACAACATTACACATGCATCACATTTTCTAAGTTAATTAATTTCATACAACTTGTGAGTCTTTGATTTTCATATCATTAACAAGTTTGTATTCATTCATGTGATTTGCATTAAACTTCAATCAAATCTTTTATGTGCCTTAAACTTTGAAATGCTTTAAGCATATATTAATTGAGCTTTGTTTTTAACTTGATTGGAGTTATCACACACACACTTCATGAGCATCCATCTTAGCATTCATTTAGTGTTTGTGTGAGTTAGTTTTTCAATTTCATATCCGCCTATTTTCGAGGAAAATATATTGAGCTTTAATTGTATCTCTTAAAGTGTTTGTGTAGACACTACATTGAGAGAAAAACCTTCATTTGTAATGGTTATTGCTTAGCTTAAGAAAAGCATTGTGTAAAGGTTATTGCTTAGCCTAAGAAAAGCATTGTGTAAAGGTTATTGCTTAGCCTAGAAAAGCATCTTGTAAAGGTTGTTGTTTAGCCTAGAAAAACAACATTGTAAAGGTTATTGCTTAGCCTATTGAAAAGCATAGATAGTGGAAATCCGGTGGGGTGATTAGATCACAAGCCGGTAGTGGATGTAGGGCATTGAGGTCGAACCACTATAAATCTTTGTGTGGTGGTGAATGCGTTGTGGTGATTCTTTTCAGCTTCCGCATTTTGTTTGTTTATCATCACTTGTGACTAGTTTATTTTTAAGAAGTTAAAATTCATCATAATTGGTCACATATTGTAACTCACCCTATTCACGCCCCCCCCCCCCCCCCCCTCTAGGGTTAGGATCCCAGGACTTTCAATTGGTATCAGAGCCTCGTGCTCTATTTTAGGATCAAGTGCTTTTGAAACTCTTGATTAGGTGTTAAAACCTTGAGTCATAACCCTAGATTTGTGTTTGAATGAATACTATTAAAATGGATTCCACTAAGTTAGATTGTTTAGACTTTTATGTAGATTCTTCTAGACCTCTCTTTCTTCCATCTATTGGAGATTCAAACCTTCAAATAAATTAATCTCAATGTGACTTAAAAGAAGAAGAATATGATGAAGATGATCTTCAACAAGCCTATGAAGAATTATATACATTAGCTTTAAAGCTTGATAAGAAAAATAAAAGTTTAAGAGAAGAATCAAAAAGGCTAAACAAAGAATTAGTCTCTTCTAAAGATGAACTTAGAGAGAAAGAAGAAGTCATACAATGTTTAGACTCTAAGTTTATGATCTCTTTACATAACCTATCCAATATCAAAGATGAACTAAATGAGACTAAGATAAGTTATGATGATCTTAAAAAGGAAAATTCTAATCTAAGAGATCAAATAAAAAGGCAAGATGAAGACACTAACAATTTAAAATCCAAGTTGACAATTTCAAAGGAAAACTTGTCTAATGCTCAAAGAAAAGTAAAAAACTTAGAACTTGGATCTAAAGTTGTTAATGAACTAAAAGTTGAATTAAAACTTGCCCATGAAGAACTAAACAACTATAAGGAAATTGAAAATGATTTATTAAAAGTCAAAAATGAAAATTCAATCCTTATAAACAAAGTCAGTCAACTTGAAGGTTACAAACAAAAGTATGAGTGCAAATTTACCCAAGGTGAAGAGAAATTTGAAAAATTATTTAGATTGGGTAAATCTCAAGGAGATAGGACGGGTCTTGGTTTTAATAAGTATACTTCACATGGCCCTAAATTCACCAAGACATTTGTGAAAGGTGAGTCCTCTTTGTCTAGCACTCTTTCTCCTTTGCCCAAATCTAAATGTTATTATTGTGGTAAAAAGGGGAAAACAAACTTGAGTGCAAATTAAGGAAAAGTCATATGTCTAAACCCATCTTTGAACCTAAGAAAATTAAATCTAATTCTATGAAGGGTAAGACTTTGAATTTCAAGGAAGACTCTAAGAAATTCAAACAAGTTAAATCAATTCAAAAAGAGTCATCCAAGATAGATTTTAAAAAGACTAATAATCAAAATAAATCTATCAAAAAGAAACTTCTCACTTTACCTCCTTTAACCTTAGAAATGAAAGAATTCTTGAAAAAGGTTGAAAAGTTAAAATTAAAGTTCAAAAGGCAAAAAGAGGGAGGAAAAGCTAAAAGAAATGAGAAGAATAAAAAGAAAATGAAACACCAACTTCCAAAGACTAATTATCAATCTAAAATAGTCAAACCTCAAAGATTAGATGTCAAGTCTAAAAGAATTTAATACTTATCTCCTTTAGTTGGTGGAAATTCTAAAATAGTCTCCAAAGCCCAAGACCTTAGGTGGATTCCTAAAGTTAGATACTTAGACAAACCTTAAGGCCTTGAACCTCATTGACCAACCTATCATTTATAGTTAAATCATATTGTTGGTCTTATTACATTTGCATTTTGTTTCTTTCTAGTTACATATCTTTAAATGCAATGTTTATTTGTGATCAATTGATTTTGTCTTCATGCACCATTCTAAGTTACATATCATGGTTTTCAAAATCATTTGATTATAATTTCATCATGTTAGATTTGTTTTTTGCTCACATTTAGTTATATGACTTGCATTGCATTTCTATACATGATCAATTGATTGTGACTTCAAAAGCTTTCATAGCTAGATTAGTCATGATCGATTGTTGTTTTAAGTCATTTGCATCTTTGCTCTTTTAGTTGCATTCTTTTTATATGCAAATGTCAATTGGTTCAATGTATGGTTGTTAGTACTCAAATCCATCCTCTATTGTTTCTAGTCATTTTTTTAATGGATGGTTATGATGTTGATTTATGTATATTCTCTAAGTGATGTCATCCTTATACATATTTCAACTTCATAGTAGTGATCTTGATCATATGAACCTCTTTAAAATTCATTCATTGTACTTCATAGTTATATTATTGTTTGATGGATTTCTTTTAGATGTTGAATTCATATGATTTTGTCACTTTGAAAATTGCATGCATTTCCAAAGTTATATCCTTTTGCATTGCAATTTATCTTGTTCATCACCATGCTCATTAGTTATTAGTTATATCTTTAAAAGTGATGAATATCCTTTTATGATGCTTGATGGAATTTTGTGTTTGTCACATCCTTGCTATTTATCATGTTGTCATATTCAATTGGTTTCATTTAATATAATTTTCGATTGATTTCATATCCAATTGATGTCTTATCTTGAGAATGTGATAGACCTTGTGTACATTGGATTGAACTTCATAATCATATATTTTTGTTCCATGTCACATTTCATTAGCATCATAATTTTCTTGTTTGCCACCTCTCTTGCTCATATAGGTAAATCTCATGACCACCATATTTATGTATTCATAATCTTGGTTGGTTATTAGTTGAGGTTGGCTTCATGGTTGAATTTCATTTCACTCACCTTGCACTTAGTAGTCATATTTATTGATTGAATGAAATGATTTCAAAACTTTCATAGCATATGATTTTCATAGTTAAATGGATTGATGCTATGTTTAGTAAACCCCATTTCATCATGGATAGCTCTAATTTGGATTTATCTTAATAGTTATATTCTTTATAACTCCATTTTAGAGTGATTGATTTTATAGTCTTATCATTGAATCTCAATTGGTATTCTTTGTTTTTCCAATTGGTATCCATGATCGCTTTGACCTTGTTCTTTTGGTAATTTGATCATATTGAGCTTTATAGTTAAACATGTCTAATCCTTTCTTTGAAGTTGACCCTCAATTGGTTAAACCATCTTCTTCTTGCACCAAATAGGTAAATCTTAGTCAACATGTTGACAAAAGGAGAGAATGGATTGAGGGGGAGTGTAAACCTTCATAGGAAGTATTAGTTTTGATCAAATTCACCTTTATATTGCCTTTGAACCCTTTTAGCCTACTAACCATACATGATAACCTGTTATGTATTTCATTTTCGATTTCTTTTGTTAACAGGTGCTACTAAAAGGTATTTTCCTTATTTTATGTGTGTAGGTACCTTTGCAATTTAATATCAAAGGGGGAGAGAGCATTCAAGTTCTCTACAGGGGAAGAGAATGTCCAAGCTTCCTAAGGGGAGATATTGTAGGATCTTCTACAGGGTGAGATAATGCATATCTTGCCAAAGGGAGAGAGAGGCATGGTCAAAGGGGGAGAGCTGAAAGAAGAGAAAGCTTGGGAGCTAAAGAAGATGCTTGGCTAAAGAAAGAAAGAAGAAGAGAAAGCTTGAAGAATGATCAAGTTCCAAGCATCAAGAAGAATGAAGAAAAAGAACCTAGCCCAAGCTAAGAGAAGGAGCATCTAAGAGATTTCAAGGCTTGTCCAGCTTAGGGGGAGCTGAAGACTCAGTGTGTAATTTCTGTAACGAGTAAGTTGCCATCAAATTGCAAAGGGGGAGATTGTTAGGGTTTTTGTATTTGCAATTTGATGGATGCATTAACATTTTAGCATCATTTGATTTACACACATATGCATTGATTTAGAAAATCTTGAAATCTTGATTTACACATGCATTGGTTTTTAGACTTGAAAAAATGTTGTTTTATGCATGTTTTGATTTTTAACTTGGATGGATTTTAATTTGAAAAGAAGTTTTAGAAATCAAGCAAGCCTATGTTTTAAATCTTTCAAATCGTTTTAGGCTATTTATGGTTCATGTTTTTAAACCTCTTAGTTTGATTTAAAACATGATTCCAAGCTTGATCCAGTGGCCCAAAAGTCCCCACAAGAAATCACTTTGAAAAATACAAGTTTAGGGGATTTTGGTCCCAGGCCCGGGTCGACCCGCAGTGGGCTCGGTCGACCGGCCCAGGGGACCCGGTCGACCGGGGCAAAGAGCCGTTGGCTCTTCCAACGGTCATTTTTCTGACAGTTTGTAGCCAGGTCGACCGGGCTCTGTACCAGGTCGACCGGGCAATCGCAGAAATCCTTTACAAAAGGTAGAGATTTTTAAGACATTATTGAGGTGTTTGGAGACAAGACAAAGGGGATGAACTAAAAGAGACCAAGGGGTCATTTGGAGAGCTAAAGCTTGGATTAATGAAGTTAAATCTCTAAGTAAACTCTACCTTTCTTAATCATATGTTATATGCTTTGCTTAAATTATTGGTAAATGATTTTTAGCATTATAACTATGATGTGTTGAATCCATTCTTCTTTAAATCTTTGATCAACGTTAGATTGCATTCTTCACTTTGATTTCATTCCAAGTTGTTTTAAAATCTTCCTTAATCCTGCTTAGCCAAAATCTTTGATTTCTTTTAAAGCATGATTCATTTTCTTGGTTGAATCTTTATTTGTTGTTTTCATTCATTTAAACCTTAGTTAAATTTATTTGGTTTTGAAAACAACATTACACATTCATCACATGTTCTAAGTTAATTAATTTCATACAACTTATGAGTCTTTGATTTTCATATCATTAACAAGTTTGTATTCATTCATGTGATTTGCATTAAACTTCAATCAAATTTTTTATGTGCCTTAAACTTTGAAATGCTTTAAGCATATATTAATTGAGCTTTGTTTTTAACTTGATTGGAGTTATCACACACACACTTCATGAGCATCCATCTTAGCATTCATTTAGTGTTTGTGTGAGTTAGTTTTTCAATTTCATATCCGCCTATTTTAGAGGCAAATATATTGAGCTTTAATTGTATCTCTTAAAGTGTTTGTGTAGACACTACATTGAGAGAAAAACTTTCATTAGTAATGGTTATTGCTTAGCCTAAGAAAAGCATTGTGTAAAGGTTATTGCTTAGCCTAGAAAAGCATCTTGTAAAGGTTGTTGTTTAGCCTAGAAAAACAACATTGTAAAGGTTATTGCTTAGCCTATTGAAAAGCATAGATAGTGGAAATCCGGTGGGGTGATTAGATGTAGGCATTGAAGCCGAACCACTATAAATCTTTGTGTGGTGGTGAATGCGTTGTGGTGATTCTTTTTAGCTTCCGCATTTTGTTTGTTTATCATCACTTGTGACTAGTTTATTTTTAAGAAGTTAAAATTCGTCATAATTGGTCACATATTGTAGCTCACCCTATTCACCCCCCCCTATAGGGTTAGGATCCCAAGACTTTCAACAACAACAGGCTCGTCAGCAGGGACATAACCAAAATCAGCGTGCACCGCAGCAGCATAGGAATGCACAACAAGGCAGGCCACAACAAGCTCCAAATAGGCCACACCATCGAGGGCAAATCTACGCGGTCAATAGAGCTGATGCAGAGGCAGTGGGAAATGTAGTGGAAGGTACACTTCTTGTTGGTGGGATAAAAGCTAGAATTTTATTTGACCCTGGCTCTACACATTCATTCTTATCCCATGAATTTTCTAAGTTGATTGATATGCATGCTAGAGAACTTGAGTTTATTTTGACTGTGGCAACCCCAGTAGGCAAACAAGATATTTGTAGAACATATTACCCTAGTTGCATAGTTCAGATAGGAGAAGTGGTTTTAACCACAGATCTCATTATATTAGAGATGTTTGATTTTGATGTCATCCTAGGGATGGATTGGCTGGCAGGGTACCGTGCCACAATGGATTGTTTTCATAAGACCCTGACTTTCAAGTTAGATGAGACACCAGCAGGGGTGTTGTTTCAGGGAGATAGGAGAAATCCTCGTGTAGGGTTTGTCTCAGTATTGAAGGCTGATAGACTTTTGAGAAGTGGTTGTGAAGCATATTTGGCATTTATCACGGAGGATAAACGGTCCCAAGGGGTGGAGGAGATCCCAATTGTTTGGGAATTCCCGGATGTTTTTCCGGAGGAGATTCCAGGTTTACCACCCATCAGAGAGATTGATTTCACTATCGAGTTGTTACCAGGGACCGCTCCAATATCTATTGTACCATATAGAATGGCTCCAGCAGAATTGGGAGAGTTGAAGATACAATTGCAAGAATTGTTAGACAAAGGTTTTGTGAGACCGAGTATTTCACCTTGGGGAGCTCCAGTCTTGTTTGTCAAGAAGAATGATGGTTCGATGAGAATGTGTATAGATTACCGAAGATTGAATCAAGTGACCATCAAGAACAAATACCCATTGCCAAGAATAGATGAATTGTTTGATCAATTGCAGGGTGCATCATATTTTTTGAAGATTGATTTGAGGTCCGGTTACCATCAGCTGAGAGTTAGAGAATCAGATGTGTTGAAACCAGCTTTCCGGACAAGATATGGCCACTATGAGTTCCTAGTGATGCCATTTGGGTTGACTAATCCACCGGCAGTGTTCATGGCGTTGATGAACAAGATATTTGCAGAGTATTTGGATCAGTTTGTTGTAGTATTCATAGATGACATTTTGGTGTACTCCAAGACCAAATAAGAACATGAAGAGCACTTGAGGATAGCACTGCAACTCTTAAGAGAGAATCAGCTGTATGCGAAGCTCGACAAGTGTGAATCTTGGTTGGAGCAAGTAGCATTTTTGGGGTACATCATCTCCAAAGAAGGATTATCAGTGGATCCGTCCAAGATCGAAGCAGTTATGAGTTAGGAAAGACCGAAGAATACGTCAGAAATCAGAAGTTTTCTGGGTTTAGCAGGTTATTATCGGAGGTTTGTACATGGATTCTCGTCGATTGCGTCACCTTTGACGAAGTTGACAAGGAAGAATATGCCATATGTGTGGACAAATCAGTGTGAATATAGTTTTCAAGAGCTAAAGAAAATATTGACCACAGCACCAGTCCTTACTTTACCATCCAGGAGCGGCAGTTTTACCATTTTTACCGATGCTTCGAATGTTGGACTTGGTTGTGTGTTGATACAAGACGGGAAAGTGATTGCATATGGATCCCGACAGTTGAAAGATCACGAGAAGAACTATGCCACCCATGATCTTGAGTTAGTAGCGGTTGTTTTCGCGTTGAAAATGTGGAGACATTACCTCTATGGAGAGAAGTTTGAAGTCCACTCCGATCACCGCAATTTACAATATTTATTTTCTCAGAAGGAATTGAACATGAGGCAGAGAAGATGGATGGAATATATCAAGGACTATGATTTTCCAATAAAGTGCCACTCGGGGAAAGCTAATGTAGTTGCTGATGCCTTGAGCAGAAAATCAGTAGGCTTGGCAAATCTAAGTGGCACTTGTATCTTTGAACAATTTGAAGAATTGAGTATAGACCTGCAGCCACTAAGGAAGGGTGTTTTGCTAGCTAACATGACAGTGTCAGAGCCTTCTTTTATTCAGAAGATCAAGGATAGTTAGTTGCAAGATCCAGAGTTGGCCAAGATTTCAGAGAACATAGCAGACCGTCCCGATTTCCATATTATTGATGGAGTTTTGTACTACCTTGACCGGCTATGCGTGCCTAACATTGAAGATTTGAGGAATGATATCATGACCGAAGCTCACAGTATAAGTACTGTATGCATCCAGGCAGCACAAAGATGTATCCGAACTTGAAGGGTAGATTTTGGTGGAACAATATGAAGAGAGAAATTGCAGCGTTTGTCTCCCGTTGCATGACTTGTCAGTTGATAAAGGTAGAACATCAGAGGCCTCCAGGATTGTTACAACCGTTAGAGATCCCGGAATGGAAGTGGGAGCACATTACCATGGACTTTATTTCGGGACTACCGAGGACTACTAGAGGCAATGATGCGATATGGGTCATTGTAGACCGACTCACCAAGTCAGCTCATCTCATTGCTATGAAGACAGGGAAGAAGATGCACATGCTACCTTTAGCAGAGTTGTTTGTCAGTGAGATCGTCAGTCGACATGGGCAGCCAGTTTCTATCACATCTGACATAGACAGCAGATTCGTCTCGAGGTTCTGGAAGACGCTACATGAGTCTATGGGTATGAAACTACAGTTTAGCACTGCTTATCACCCGCAGACAGATGGTCAATCAGAGAGAACAATTCCGACTCTTGAGGATATGCTCCGTGCTTGTGTGTTAGACTTCAAGACTCAATGGGATGAGACTCTACCATTGTGTGAGTTTGCTTACAACAACAGTTACCACTCAAGCATTGGGATGGCGCCTTTTGAGGCTTTGTATGCCAGGAGGTGTAGGACACCTGTTTGTTAGGAAGAGGTCGGAATTCGCAGTTTCCATGGACCGACCATAGTGAGTGAAACCAGCGACAAAGTAAGTTGATCTAAGAATGCCTGAAAGTAGCCCGGAGTAGACAGAAAAGTTATGCAGTTTCTCATAGAAGGGATTTACAGTTCAAAGAAGGAGACAAGGTTTTCTTGAAAGTGTCACCTACGAGAGGAACATTGAGATTTGGACAGAAGGGCAAGCTATCACGGAGATACATTGGACCATATGACATTGTGAGCAAGATCGGTGACGTGGCTTATAGATTAGCCTTACCACCTGAGCTATTCGGCGTACACAACGTCTTCTATGTGTCTATGTTGAAGAAGTACATCCCCGATCCTTCACATGTACTCCAGCATGAGCCATTGGAGATCAGAGAGGATGCTACCTATGTTGAGAAGCCCATTCAGATCATTGATACGAAGGAACAAGAGTTGAGTACTCGGACTATTCAGTGGGTAAAGGTTCTATGGGAGAATCATGGACCGGAAAAGGCAACATGGGAATTATGAGACCAAGTACAGAAGAAGTATCCACATCTACTACCAGAGGTGAGTTTTATATTTCATTTGGAGGACCAAAAGCCCTAAGGGGTGGAGGATGTAAGACCCTGACCCGAGTGAACTCGATTAGTACTAATTAAGTCGTGTGTTAGTTCTAAGCTTGATTAGTGATTTTGGCTAAGTTGGGTTTGGATTAGCTTTTGAAATAGTTTTGGGGAATTTTGATTGCTTTGTGATAGTGGGGCCCTTTGGGGGGTTCCTTTTTATGACCTTGCATGCGCTTGAGGATTTATCGGAGATTTTTGCATTCATTGTTTTTATTCCGTTTTAATTGTATTGTTAATCCCCTACAACTTTCACGTTGATCCCGTCCCCGTGCGAGATCCCGAAACCCGATTTCATAGCCTTGAGGGCAAAACAGTCATTGTGCACTAAATTTGTACCCAAAACTTGATATTCTCGAAACCCGTGAAACATATACTTTTTGGAAACTAGATATTTCGACGATCACTTTTCTCTTCTTCGTCGAATTCATCCGAGATCGCGATAACCATGATTTTAGCCCAATTAGATTATTAGTAGTGGAGCCCACTCCCCATTTGCTTGTAAGGGAACTCATATTCCTCATTTTTCCTTTTCTAGCTGTCACAACCCCGGACCAGGCCCCCGAGGGACTGATCCGGGATCGGGACTAATATAATCATAGAGATCCACAACATCTGTTTAAATGATAACATACATTTATTTAATTTCTCACTGGTGTCCGCGGTGAGGATATCACAACCATAAATGAATATTTCTTTTGAGTGCGGAAGCGTGTAGCAAATCAAATAGTCAAACTATCCTTAGTCATAAGGACAATATCATAAGTATAAAATATTGTATCAGAATGAGCAATGATCATAAGCTTGTTTCCCAAAAGTAGTTAAAGTTTAAAGAAAAGATCATTTAGTTACATTTCCCCAAAATTATAGGCCAACGAAGGCCAATATAACAAAACAGTAATCCAAGAATGATTAAATAGTTTTCCCCATCATGTCACGTCTCTCGTAGCAATCCCGATATCTACATGACATCGTCAGCACGCCACTCAACTAGAGGTTGCGGCTCACCTACCGGCTCCTCCTCAAGGTAGCCGGCAACGGGACCTGAATACCAAAGCAAATGGGTCAGACACGACGGTCTGGCAAGAGAGTGAAAAGATACAACAACATGTAATAATAAAGGAAATATCTTGAAAAACATAGAAATCTGTTTAAACAAGAACTCTCATAAAGTAGATAAATCATTTGCTAGGAAACAAGTAACAAGATGAAACATATAAGGTATCCAAGGAATCGGGAACTAACAAGATGACAATCACATAAAGCTAAGTCCTCTGTCACTAAAGAGACAACAGTATCACGGGACGTTGATCTCAGTCACACAAGGTGAGGAGCTTCAATGCAAATCATATATACAATATAAATATACGAGACGGGACCACGGTAGCGAACCGGGTATCGGGACGGGACCACGGTAATAAACCGGGTATCGGGATCCAAACTGCAGCTGGCGGGACGGGAGATGGATCTCCAAGTCGGTGGATCAAACCGACAAGGTTATCCAAGCTTAGTGATGCTGACTCATAGGTTAAATATCAAATCGAGACATATGCAAAATACATCAAGTTCGAGTAAATAAATGAACGGGGCAAGAATACTCAAATGCATAACTTTCATTTCATGTCGGGCAATACACTTCGGGACAAGTCAATGTTACTAGTGTAACTATCATGCTTTCGGGAAAACAAATCATGTAATGTAAATCTTGGAATGAAGTGAAACAATGAACTATAACAATTTCAGGTAAAATATTGGTTTCAAAATCTATTTAAGTGAATAGGGGTCCCGTATGTCGATTATAATAAAGACTTGGTACTCCTTGAGTTTGAATACATTCCGGGCTCCTTATGCACTTTTATGGTTTTTAAAACTTTAAATGAGCTTATGGACAATACTAGATGCTATGCTAGAAAAATCAAGACTATAAACGGTCCATCCTAGGCATGACGTTAATCCGGATATATCGAGCAACCTACTCAGTCATCGAAAGGAATAGGATTCGCAATACCCAAGGAAATAGACTTTGCGTATAGTTGTAAGGAAGATATCGCGTCGTCCCATCCCGTTCAAGATTGAAATGGATTGAACTTCGATGCCCCCGAACCAACCGTGAGGAGTGTCGGCTCAAGACATCCTCACCATAGTCCAAACAGTCCAAAAAGGGTAGCCAAGGTCCCACCTAAAACCATTCTAAATCAGGTTGGAATTTTCCACTCAGCAGGAAATTCCAGTTGGGCCGGTCGACCTGGCCTCTGTGTGCCCGGTCGACCGGCCATGGCCAGGTCGACCGGCGGTTGTAACTTTTAATTGGTTCCCAGAATTTCGTCAGTGTGTCCCAGGTCGACCTGGACCCCTCCAGGTCGACCAGGCACACTGCGGAATAGAACCCAGGTTCTGTTCTGCAGTGGCCTTGGTACTCCTCTTGTTCCCCTCCTTCCAACACATATACAACCACATAAAACTAGAAACAAGAAGACTTTAAACTCGTGTTTTCAAGGCATTAAATGAGGCTATCGAGATGCATTAAGAGCATTTATTTCAATAATGAAAATCACTAAAAGCATGAAAACCCATTAATGTTTCACCAACCCATTTAAAACTTAAAACACCCAATCATTCACTTGCCTCAAGTCCAAGCTAGCTGTACCAAGCTTCTAATCACCTCTATAGCTCAAATCCAAGCTACAATAAGAAAAACCCCAAAACAAACCCTATAATGGGTTACACAAAGAATGAAAATGATAGAACTTTCAATAATGCAAATGAAGCTTCCCTAGGGCTAGAAGACTACAAATCTAGAAGATGGGAAGGATTACTCACTTGGATGACCTTCAAATGAAGAGAGCTAGCTCAAAGAAGATCTCAAGGTTGGAAGATTTCTCCACAAATGGTATCAAGATGAAGCTTGCAAGATGAGGAAGAGGATGGTGATCTCCATTTCGATGTTGGTGCAAGATTGGTGTGGCTTGGAGATGGAGAAGCAAGAAGAAGAAGAAGAAGAGTTGCAAGGAAACCCTAGGTTCAGTTGTTGTGCTGGAACAAGAAGAATGAAATGAATGAAGAATGGCTTCTCTTTGTTAACAAATGAGTTGTGTCCCACTACTAAAGGAACTAGTTTGACTGAAATCATCTCCTTCGGGATCTCGGATGAATTCGACGAAGAAGGAAGAAATGATCGTCAAAATAACTAGTTTCCAAAAAGTATATGTTTCGCGGGTTTCGGGGATATCAAGTTTTGGGTACAGGTTTAGTGTAAAAGGATTGTTTTGCCCTTCAAGGCTTGTAAATCGGGTTTCGGGGCCTCGAATGGAAACGGGATCAACATGAACGTTGTAGGGATCTCTAAGATACATGAAACGGGCTAAGAATGCAATTCAAAACAATTTCCGGGAAATCACCTAAGTAAATGCAAAGTTGAAAAGGGAACCCCCAAAGGGCCCCCATTAGCTATCAAATCACTCAAAGTTGCCCAAAACTAAAACAAAAGCTATTCCAAACCCAACTTAGTCTAAATCACTAATCAAGCTTAGCACTAACACGCAACTTAATTAGCACTAAACGGTTCACTCGGGTCGGGGTCTTACACTAGCTCAAACCTCAATCTCTCAAACTAAGGTTTTCCCTTTCTTCTTCTTCTTGTTGCACTCCCATCCTTAACCCACTCCCAAACTTGTACCAATAGGAGATTTGAGGCCATCATCTTCTTCATCTGCTTGAGAGCTTTCTCTTAATAGCTTTTGTGGAGAAAACCTCCCATTCCAAGACTTCATTGAGCTCACCTTGTCCATTAGAGGACCTTACAAGTAAGTAATCCTTCCCTTCTTCTAGATTTGTGTTCTCCTAGCCTAAGGGAATCTCCATCCCTATTATTGAAGCTTCTTTCTTCCCATGCTATGTTTTCACTCTTTTAGGGTTTTATTTTGGGGTTTTTGCTTGTAGCTTGGACCATTGATTTGGAGGGCTTGTTAGAGCTTGATTTGCTTATTAGAGACCAAGGCAAGTGGATGATTTGATTTTTATAAGCTTTCAATGATTTTGGTATTTTCCACTCATGTTTATTTATTGCTTTGTTTTGAAATAAATGTTCATGATAGAGTATTAATTGTGCATTTATATCATAGAAGTGTATTGGTGCATGGCATTTAATTTCCTCTTGTTTTGTCCCAAATGCACTCTTATGTGAAATGGTTTCCTTCTTTCCTTCCTTGTATTGAATGGGATGTTGATGGAGGAGAATGGGATGGATGTTGTGAGAGATTTGATGTTGTTTGAATGAAGTTTTAGACTCCTCATTGGATGTATAAAAGTGGCTAGAAAGAGGTTGTAGAAGGAAGAGATAGAGGGGAGCTGAACTGCCCCGCAATCAGTTTCTGGACAGTTCGTTCGAGCGAAGTGTCCAGAAAAGGGTTCGGAGCATTCCAGTAGGTTGGGGTCGCTCGAGCGGACATCCCATAACTTGTTCCAGAGAGTCGTTAGTTCGAGCGGACTAAAACTTCGCTCGAGCCAATGAGTTCGCTCGAGCGACCTCAAATTTGCTCGAGCGAACCCACCCAGACAACCATTCCAGAGAGCTCCTCGCTCGAGCGAACAGGAGAGTTCGCTCGAGCGATGATCTTTGTTGGTCAAAGGCTATGTTTGGGACAATGATTAACTATTTAAACGTGTTGGGACTATTCATTCGGAACCCCTCTATGTCAAGGAGATTTATTAAGCAATGTATGAGGCTATTTGAGAAAGAAACTATATCACGAAGATGTCATTTGAAGTTTTGAAAATTTAAAGTGTATAAGGAGCCCGGAATGCCCCCAAACTTAAAGAGTACCAAATTGTTATTAGATTGACATACGGGATCCCTATTCACTTCAAATGAATTTGGAACCCGATAATTTACCCAAAATTCCAGTTGTTTATTGTACCTTATTGATCCCGAGATTTATACAACGTGCATTGTTTTCCCGAAAGCATTGAATTACACTTGGAATAGTTACTTGTATTGAAGTGCATTGCATCACATGAAACGACAGTGTGCCCTTGAGCACCCCCGTCCTGCCTGTTTATTTATTGGTACTTGGTTTACTTGCACATGTCTCGATTTGTTATTTGACCTATAGTCGGCACCACTAAGCTTCGATAACCATGTTGGTCTAATTACCGTGGTCTTGTCCCGATGCCGTAGATTGCTACTGTGGTTCCTGATGCCCGGCTCGCTACCGTGGTCATGTATAGTATATGTATATGTATTTATAAGATTCACTGTTTCTCCTCACCTCAAGTGACGGAGATCAGTGCCTAGTTATTACTCTGTCACTTTAGTGATAGAGGACTTAGCTTCGTGTGGTTGCCATCTTACTTGTTTCCCGTTTCCTTGGTTACCTGTACATGTTTTATAATGCACACTCGTATTTGAATAAATGTTTTATCTTGTTTATAGAAATTGTTATTTCAACAGGTTTAAATGCTTTTGAAGGTAAATTCATTTATTATCATATTGTCATTGTATTTTACCCGTTTGCCAAACCGTCGTGTTTGACCCACTCTTTGGTACTTAAGTCCCGTTGTTGGTTATCCCGAGGAGGAGCATGAGGAGGCGGTCAGAGAACCGCAGCAGTTAGTTGAGTGGCATGCTGATGACGTCATTTAGACGTTTGGTTGCTATGAGGGACTTAATATTTTTGGAAACTGTTTAATCATTCTTTGGATTGGTATTTTGCTTATATTGGCCTTTGTTGGCCTCTATTTTTGGGAATGTAATTAAATGATCTTTTGTATAAATTTTAACTTACTTGTGGGTAACATGCTAATGATCACTGCTCATTCTGATACGTGATTATACATGTGGTTTATCTTGTAATTAGAAGTGAATTATCAATTGATTTGCTACACGCTTCCACACTTAATAGAAACGTTCATATATGGTTGTGATATCCTCACCGCGGACACCTGTGTGAAATTAAATAAGTGTGTGCACCTTGTTGACACACTATACATATTAACCATTCATTCACTCCACCACCACAATTTGTATCCCAATCCCGGATTAGGACCTCGATAACCCGGTCCAGGGTCGCCACATTTCCTTCCTCGTCTCGGACATCACCATAATTTACAAATTTAGAAAAATTACACAAATTCCTATGCCTCAATTATGAGACTTACATGGTAATCTAAACATGGAAATAAAATGGCTTTAGGGAAATTCACCATGCCTTGCCCTTTCATGGAAACCAAGGAAACCATGACGCCCTTTACACTTAGCCTCAAATAAACCAATAACCATAAAAAGAAAGTAAAAGATTTGTGGGCCATATGGAGAGGACATTATTACCTGCAAGTTAGTATCTCATACAACAAAGCATCTCACAAAACTAGGTTACCAAACCACAATGGAAAAACAAGATGCCAAAGGTTGCCACCCTTTTAATACATGCACTTCGCAGAGGGGGTCCGGGGGTGTCCCCCTGCGGGTGTCGAGCTGTGTTCCCGGTCGAGCAGCGCCCCCGGGCCAAAAAATTCGGATCAAAGAATAAAGTGATCCTGTGTTCCCGGTCGACCGACCCTACAGGCACCCGGTCGACCGAGCGCGGGGCCAGGTCGACCCGCCTGACGAAGGCAGAAAATTGGGGTTTTTTCAATTCGAGTCCAATCACCTCCAAAACACTTTTGAAGGCTCTCAATGGCATCCTACCATCCTTCCATCATAATTAAAACCTTTGTGACTATCAAAACATGGATTTACTACATAAAGTAAACAAACCCAATCATAACTGATCCATACATAGCCCTAGGTCTATTCTCTTTGCATTTCATGCAAAGATTAGATCTAGATCGCCGATCTAACATGATTAGAGATGAGGTATGGCTCTGATACCAATTGTTGGAAGTAGGTGGGCCTCGTGGATAGGTTTTCAAAACTTTTTGACCCACTTGACTCAGGGATCAACTATCCAGAGGGCCATAAACCATATCCAGGATGCAATCCCTCCATCTCATGAATCAAGTACAGCAATAAAACCTATCTAAAAGATAGAAATCAGTAACTACATGCATCCAAAACAATCCACAATAAATAGAGAAGTAGATTATACCTTTGGAGCCCGGTAGTGCTCTAATGGAGGAGAAGACAATCAACTTGATCAAGAACTCTTCTTGAAGCAATTAGAGATCTCCAAGACCTTGTTGTCTTCCACGCTATGACCCTCTATCAGATCTCTTTTCTCAAGAAGATGGGTGGGATCTCCAAGAGAAAACCCTACTAGAAACTCTAAGGAAACTAGAAGAGAACTAGAAGAGAGAGAGAAAGAGGAGAGATGTGTAGCTCTTGCACAAGAGATGTTTTGGGCGTGAATATCAAGGATGGACGTTCAAAGGGGATTCTTCCCCTCTATATGGCCTCAAATCTCCTCTTAAGACTCTCTTACTACACTACACCAAAAATCGGAAATTGGAACGGAAAAGCGTTCCTAATCCTCCCGTTCCTAATCCGTTAAACCGTTCCAATTTCCGTTCCAATTTGGATTAGGAACGGTTGGTACCAAATTGGAACGGAAATTGGAACGGTTTAACGAATTAGGAACGGGAGGATTAGGAACGCTTTTCCGTTCCAATTTTCGATTTTTGGTGTAGTGTAATTGCATTAGAAGTCACACTTCCACACAAATTAGTAGCTTACTATTACCACTATTAGAAGTCACATTTCAAATAAAAATAGTAACTTTCTAATTCCTTTCTTTCAGAGTTCATGTAAGATTAGTAACTTTCTAATATCTTGGGCTAGCGTGGGGACCACTAGAGATTCCTTAGAAAGCTGGCTCCAACTGGGACATGCGAGCCCACATCTCATGTGCAATCCGGGCCCACAGTTAAATGCAAATAACACCACTATATAAATACAATTGCACTCCAATCTTAGGAATAAATTACAATGAAGACCATAAACTTCCCAATTACCACAAGTAGCCCCCCCTATCATTATCCATGGATCAATTGGAATAAATCTTTCCCATCCAATCTTAGATCCACATCTTATTATCCTTGAGCCCCAATTAATCACAGTGATCATCAGTACCATCCAATTAACTCTTAATCGAGATGGGTGCGCACTTACTAATGATAAATCCAATAATTGGCACAAGGGGATAATATAGATAGATTTCATCTTGATCATTGTATGTTCCCACAATCCTACTACCACATACCCAAGATACCAAGGTGTTGACCTATAGTTGGCCTCACTCATTGGTGACTCAAAGCAAATGAATAGATAGAAACTTGAGTTCATCAATGTCTCTTGATTGAGAGCCTAGTGCTAGCGAATTATGAGAGCAGTCCTTAAATCGAGACAGTATTTCATAAGGTGCTTCTCATGGTCCTTCAATACATCCAATGTATCAGCACTATGATCCAGAATCTTACATTCTAATGATCGAGACAAATCACACTATCTCATAGTGATCAAAGTGCTGCAACCTTATCAGATGAGATGCACAGTCTCATCACTGGTTGTGAAGATATTTTTAAGTATAAGATTTGTGACACATTTCTCCCGTATGTGGATCTCATCCATATACATATATCACATCTAATATACTAATGGGACCCGGTTCATCTCATGAACCATCATGTCATGTATTGGTTATGTGCATTAAGTAATAAAATACCATTCATCTCATGAAAGGAAAGCATGATTTTATTGATAAATAAAGAAATTAATCAATTTATTACATCAACTGATGGATTGAGTCCATACAACCTAACAGATGCATCAGCTTGATACCCCAAGGGGGTAGTTAAAGATGTTCTTATCAAAGTTGGAGACTTCGTGTTTCCTGTTGATTTTGTTGTCTTGGATACCAAACACACATCTGGGGCTGAACCCAAAATTCCAATAATCTTGTGGAGACCATTCATTGCCACCTCAAATGCCTTAATCAATTGTAGGAATGGAGTGATGCAAATTTCTTTTGGAACCATGACAGTCCAAGTGAATATTTTTAATATCAGTAAGCTGAAAGTCCAAGATCGAATCCTAGAGGGGGGGTGAATAGGGTGAGCTCAAAGTCCTAGACCAATTTTAATTCTTTTAGCTTTTAAGTCTCTTATGCTTTGAAGAAGAATAATGAAATCAACCAAGAGAGCATAATCCATAAAAAGAAGGCATAAAGACAATCACCATAACACAAGCACATATAGTGGTTCAGCCAAATTGCCTACATCCACTCCCGGTACACCTACCGATATTCACTAACTTCAATTAAGGTTTAGGATCACCTCAAACCTTACAATCAACTCTATGCTTTTCAAGGCTAAGCATAAACCTTTACAACATATGCTTTTCAAGGCTAAGCATGAACCTTTACAACAAGGAACTTTTCTCTTAAGAATTATGCCTAACAATGCATGGATAAAGAGAACAATGAAGTGCAATTGAGTGCCTCTAAATAGGCTAATTAGAATGTGAAAACTCAACTCCTAGAAATATGCATAACTATGACAAAGTCTATGAATGATGCATTTTCTAGAAATAACTCTTTCTCTTTGAAAAGATAAAAACTAGAATGATGCAAAGATGTTAATCAAATATTTGAGAAAGAGTTGTATGTCTAACGCATGTGATTAACAATGAAAAATAACTTGTTTTCAAGAAAGATGTTTTAAAGTTTAACAAGTTGATTTTTGAAACAAGAAAGTAAAATCATGTGTAACATAGACCATATGTTGCATCCATAAAGCTTAAGTGATTTCTAAAGTACTAAGCATGTTATGAAGGTCAACACTTTAATAGGAAAGCAACTTGCTAATCATGCATTGAGGAAGATCAAAGATTTGAAACAAAACATGATTGAAAAAAAAAACTAGGATTAAAGAAAGCACACCCATTTCAAGATCAAAGGTTGAATTAATGGAATGGCTTCATAATCCCTTTGAAAATGCTCTTGAGAAGTTGCAAACAATTGGCCTCAAAAGTCCCTCCAAGATCAGCAACTTTCTTCAACCAAAAAGCCACTTTTTATAAAGATAAAGTTGCCAACGGCTAGTCCTCGGTCGACCATGAAACAGGTCTCGGTCGACCTAGAAGGCACAGCGGATATAAATCTGACCGTTGGAAGGTTACAGTTCAGAACCTGCAAAAATGACCTGCAGTGTTCCCGGTCGACCGGGAAGCAGGTCTCGGTCGACCGGCGACACTGGGAGAACAACCCAGATTTTTGAAAAATGAAATAAACTTGTAACTTTTGAGGGCCCTTCCAGGGGACTTTGAGACACAAATACCAAGCATTAAATCATGACTGAAAGAAGATGAAAACTGAGATTTTAAAGCCATGAAAACTCCAAATCAAAATAATGATTTTAAAGGTAGAAACTTTGGAAAGCTTGGATGATTTTTGAAATCAACAACTCCAACAACTTAAGAGACAAACTGAAATGAAAACCATGCATATCAAATGATAAAAACAAAGATCAAGTATGAGAAATATGCATGATGATCCTACGAATAAAAACCATGAATGAATGAGAGGACAAGCTATATGAAATTGATTGCATCCTATCAAATTGCAACAAAACAAAAACTCTAACAATCTCCCCCTTTGCAATTTGATGGCAACTCTTGAAGCTTGAACTCTCTCTCAATCTCCTTTAAAACTTGAACAGCAACAACTTTGGATATTTAAGGAGCTTTGGATATTTGGGAGCATTTGGATATTTTGGAGCTTTGGATTTTCCTTGCAGGAGCGACGACGCGACGACACAAGACCACCCTCCTAGAAGCTACACACAATATGCACTCAAGGCAAAGCTACTTCCCCTCAATCAAAGCAACCCTTGAAATCTTCTCCCCCTCAATTGGAGAACTCTCTCCCCCTTTGACATCTAATTGCAAAGGAGCCTGCCCATCAAAGATAAAACACATAACCTTGTTAGTAGCACCTGTTTATAATAGATATAAAAATAAGATGTGGAACAGGTGATTAGCCAACAAGAATTTAATAAACAGGGCAAGGGCCAATGCCCAATTGATGTCTCAAATTTATGAAACGATCATTTCCAAGGGGTTTAGTAAACAAATCAGCCAATTGGGTATATGTAGGAACAAACAATAACTCAATAGTGCCTTGGTCAGCATGATCATGCAAGAAATGATAGCGAATGTCAATGTGCTTGGTGCGTGAGTGTTGAACAGGATTTTTTAAGATACTGATGGCACTGGAGTTGTCACACATGATAGGCATGCATTGTTGTGGAACATTATAATCTAATAAAGTTTGTTTCATCCACAACAGCTGGGCACAGCAGCTACCTGCAGCAATATATTCAGCTTCTGCAGTAGACAAGGATACAGAATTTTGCTTTTTGCTATAACAGGCTACTAAGCAGTTCCCTAAGAAATAGCAGCAGCCACTAGTGCTTTTCCTATCATCTATTGATCCTGCCCAATCTGCATCACTATATCCAATTAATTGCAGAGTTGAGTCATGAGGGTACCAGATACCATAATGAGAAGTCCCATTAATATATTTTATGATACGTTTAACAGCTTTAATGTGAGACTCTCGGGGATCAGATTGATATCTAGCACATATTCCAACGCTAAAAGAGATATCAGGGCGGCTAGCTGTGAGGTAGAGAAGGCTTCCTATCATGCTCCTATAAAGTTTTTGGTCAGCTTTCTTACCCTGAAGGTCACTAGAGATTTTAGTAGTGGATCCCATAGGATTGCAACTAGTCTTAGATTCTCCTAAGCCAAACTTTTTCACTATTTCTAGAGCAAACTTGGATTGACTAAGAAAGATACCTTGATCAGTCTGACTAACTTGTAATCCTAGAAAGAACTGAAGGGGTCCTACCAAACTCATTTCAAAAGTGGAGCTCATTAACTTAGAAAATCCTTGAGCAAGATGATCAGATGTTGATCGAAAAACAATGTCGTCAACATATATCTGAGCAATGAGAATATCTTTATCAACCTTTTTAATGAATAGAGTCTTGTCCACATTCCCACACTCATATCCATTTTCAAGTAAGTGACTTGTCAGCTTTTCATACCAGGCTCTTGGGGCTTGTTTCAATCCATAAAGAGCCTTTTTCAACTTAAAAACATATTCTGGGTGATGAGGATCCTCGAAGCCTTGAGGTTGAGTAACATACACATCTTCCTCAATTTCACCATTTAAAAAGGCACTCTTCACATCCATTTGAAACAGTTTAATCTTCATGCTGCTGGCATAAGCTAATAGTATTCGAATAGACTCCAATCGAGCTACTGGGGCAAAGGTTTCCTCAAAATCAATTCCTTCAACTTGAGCATACCCTTTGGCTACAAGTCTAGCTTTGTTCCTTATAACATTTCCTGATTCATCCAGCTTGTTCTTGAAAATCCATTTGGTGCCAATTTGGCTTTTGCCTTCAGAAAGAGGTACAAGATCCCACACATCATTCTTTCTAAACTGATTTAATTCATCTTGCATGGCATCAATCCATTCAAACTTGGTTTCTGCTTCAGAGAAGTTCTTGTGCTCAATTTGTGAAACAAAGGAATAGTGAGCACACAGATTATGAACCTGTCTTCTTGTCATGACTCCTTTTGAGATATCTCCAATGACATTATCCAAGTTGTGATTTCTTAATAACTTTGTGGGCATGGTAGGGATTGAGGGAATCTCTTCTTCAATTTCAGATGAAATAGGCTGCTCAACTGAGGTCTCTTCTTCATCATGAGGAGCTTTCTTAATTTGATTAGTCTCATCAAAGACAACATGAGCTGATTCCATGACAGCCATTGATCTGAGGTTGAACACTCTATAAGCCTTACTTTTATCAGAATATCCTAAGAAGATCCCTTCATCAGATTTGGAATCGAACTTTTCAAGCTGCTCTCTATCTCTTAAAATATAGCACTTGCTACCAAACACTTTAAGATAACCCAAATTTGGTTTTCTTCCAAAATACAGCTCATAAGGGGTTTTGTTAGTGTTCTTTGTCAAATAAACACGGTTAATAAGGTAGCATGCCGTATTGATAGCTTCTGTCCATAAGTTGCGCGGGAGATTTTTCTCATTAAGAAGGGTTCTGGCCATTTCTTGAATAACTTTGTTTCTTCTTTCAGCTACTCCATTTTGCTGGGGAGTTTTTGGAGCAGAGAATTGATGACTGATCCCATGGCTTTCACAGAAGTCTGCAAATCTTTCATTTTCAAATTCGCCTCCATGATCACTTCTTATCTTCTTAATTTTGCAGTCCTTCTCAACTTGAATTTTCTTGCAAATCCTTATGATATTATCTACTGCATCTGATTTTGCATGAAGAAAGGCTATCCATCCAAATCTCGAATAATCATCAACCATCACTAGGATATACTTTCTCCCACCAATACTCTGAACAGGTGCAGGTCCAATGAGGTCCATATGAATGAGTTCAAGGGGACGAGCAGAGGATATATCTTTTATACCTTTAAAACTTTTCTTGATCTGTTTACCCATTTGACAAGCCTTGCACAATTCAGATTTGTAATCATCTAATTTGGGTATTCCTCTAACAATTTCTTTCTTTGATAAGATCCTCATCAGTTTGTAATTTATATGTCCCATTCTTTGATGCCACAAATGATTTTCTTGAGCTTTAGACATTAAACACATGGATTCATTCTCACAACATTCTTCTATGGTGTAGATGTTATCTTTAGTACGTAATCCAGTGAGTAGTACTTTGTGAGATTTCTTGTCACGCCCCCGAACCGAAACCTCGGGGGCGGGAGATGGGATTAAGCATAAATTGTATTTTACTTCTCCCAGGATCCGCGTGTGTGAAGACAACACATTCTGAATATTTTGCGGAAGCATTTGTGGCGTTGCGACCCGAAGTCCGTGGCCATCGGATTCCGCGTCGCACTCAACCTTTAGCACATAGCTATATACCAAGAATCATATCAGACTGGAGTAACCATCACAATAAATTACAGAGCTGACAGTAACAGGATATTACGTTCCCAAATATGTTCAAGTTACAATTATCAACGTACATTAATTAAGAATCCCAAGAAAAAGGCTAATAAAAGCCATACAACAATAAGCTATAAACTACTACCCAAATGTGACGTAGCTCCGATGTCAGACTCAATGTCTACATGACATAGCCGACAAAACAACCTGCAAGGCATGGCTCCACAGCCAACAAAACACTCAACTCGGGGCGAAGAAATCTGAACCTGAGTACCAAAAGTAGTGGGTCAGACACGACGGTCTGGCAGGTGGATGAAAAGATAACAAATATACTAAAGAGTAAAACATATAATAAATCATGCTAATCGATCAAGTGCTGCATATAATTAAACGGGTGCAAAGTCGGGAATCTCGGGGAAAACTTGTATTCATTTCAAGCACGGGTAAAACATGAACATCTAATAAAACATGTGTTCGTTTGCATCATCTATAATCATAGATATTTGACAATCGGGTGTTTGTCTAAAACATGTATAAATATAGTGGTTTGACAAAACAAACGTTCATTTGAAACTTAAGTAAAAACACAAGTATACAACAAATCGGGTATCCATAGCAGTCTGGCAAAACCAAAGTCCATTTGAAAGATATGTGAAAATACAGATATTTAATAAAACTGGGTGTTCATTTAAAACATATCTCAAAGCAGGGATATTTAACAAATCGGATATTCATTTGAAACCGGTATAAACATAGTGATCGGGCAAAACAAGTGTCATTTGAAACACGTTTCTAAGCATGGATATTAAATAACTCGGATAATCATTTGAAACAGGTATAACCATAGGAATCTAGCAAAACAAGTGTCATTTAAAACAAAGCACGGATACTTAACAATTTGGGTATTCATTTAAAATACAGTTAAACCTAGGGATCTGACGAACCAAATGTCGTTAAAACAAAGCACGGATATTTAACAATTCGGGTATTCCTTTAAAACATGGGCAATCGTACAAATCAAGTAAAATCATTGATCGTGTGAAACATAGGTAAGAGCATGGTTATTCGCCCAACCGGCGTTTATTTAAAACACGTGCGGGTACAAAGAACAGAAGGCAATATGATAATAACTGAATTTACATTGGAGAATATTAACACTTGTTTAAATAACAACTTTCATAAAGGAAACGAATCATTTATCAGAAAACATAAAAGCAATATAAAACATGTCGGGTATCCAAGGAATCGGAAACTGGCAAGATGGCAACCACAAGAAGCTAAGTCCTCTATCACTAAAGCGATAGAGCAAGAACTAGGCCCTAATCTCAGTCACTCGAGGTGAGGAGAAACAGGGGATCTCATATCAATACATATAAATATACTAGGCCCTGATCTCAGTCACTCGAGGTGAGGAGAAACAGGGGATCTCATGAATGCATATACATATACTATACATGACCACGGTAGCGAGCCGGGCATCGGGGACCACAGTAGCAATCTGCGGTATCGGGACAAGACCACGGTAATAACCGGGTAGCGGGATCCAAGCTGCAGCTGGCGGGACAAGAGGGGGATCTCCAAGTCGGTTGATCAGACCAACAGGGTTATCCAAGCTTAGTGGTGCCGACTCATAGGTCAAATACAATCGAGACAAAGCAAGTAAATCAAGTATAAATATATAATCAGTCGGGCAAGACGGGGGTGCTCAAGGGCACACTAATATATCATGTGGTGCAATGCACTTCGGGACAAGTAACTGTTACTAGAGTAACTTCAATGCTTTCGGGAAAACAAGTCATGTAATGCCAATCTCGGAAAATGAGGTGAAACAATGAACTATAACAATTTCGGGTAAAATATTACTTTCAAGATCTATTTAAGTGAATAGGGGTCCCGTATGTCGATTTTGGTCATTACTTGGTACTCCTTGAGTTTGAAGACATTCCGGCCTCCTTATGCACTTTTACGATTTTCAGAGATTTCGAATGACATCTTCGTGATATGGTTTCTTTCTCGAATGATCTCATACAATGCCTAGTGAATCTCATTTGATCGACAAAGCTCAACGCTCGAACGAACCGGAGAGTTCGTTCGAACGGGGAGCTTTTCGAAATCTGGGGAATTTCGGTTACCTGGCGGTCAGCTGGCGGTTAGCCGCCGCTGGGGCAGGCGGCTAGCCGCTGGCTGACCGCGAAGCTGACCGCGGCTGGGCTGCAGAAAATATAGCTTACTGGAAAGCTGACCGCCAAGTGCGGTTACCTGGCGGTTAGCCGCCGATGGGGTCCGCGGTTAGCCGCTGGATAACCGTGAGGCTGGCCGCGTTTTCAGGGGGAAAATGATGCTCTCTGGAAAAGGAACCGTGACATTTCGGTTACCTGGCAGTTAGCCGCCAGTCACCAGACGGCTAGCCGCCGGGTGACCGCAGGCTGACCGCCAGTGCGGGAATCACCCACTGTGTGCATATTTGAGTCACTTTCCTCCTCAAAACCATCCTCCTCACTTTCACTTAATCCTTGCCACATAACTGAGCTAAAAGCTCCTCCAATGCAACTATTTACACTTCTCCACAACTCCAATAAGGGTTCATCTCCTCACCTCTTCCATCAACATCAATTCCAATACAAGGGAAGAAGGAAACCATTTCACAAACATTCATTTAGGGTATAACCAAAGGACAATACATGCCAAACCAACATGTTTACAAAACATTAAATGACTTAGCCAATCACATTCCTCATGAAAACTCCAATGAAAAAGTAAAACTAAATATCTCCTTTCTTCTCACTTAAAACCAAACCAAAGGGAAGAATCTCCATTGTATACAAGGGTCCATTTGCCATAATCAAGGGGGAATTAAAAACCATTGATCCCATTTCCAAAACAATAGATGATTTAGCAAAACTCATTAAATGAGCATCTATTTCAAATCAATGCAAGCTAGTAAACATAAACATGAATGGGAAACCAACCCCATTCATTTTAAAATCATATGAGCAAACCTTGACCAAATGAAAGCACATTTTTCCAAGAGATTAACAAGAGATAAACCACCATTAATATGCAATTTCGAAATCAATAGAAATATGACAAGAAGCATGCGTAGAAACATATATCACATTATCAAGAACAAGTAATAAAACTTAGGATTTTCTCATAAAACTTTGATAACATTAAAACCATCCATTCATCCACTTGCCTTTGACTCTAATCAAGCAAACCAAGCTCCTAATCCCTTCTCAAGCTCAAGATCCACAATCTCTACAAAAACCCCCAAAACAAACCCTAAAATGGGTTAAACAAAGGAAGACAATGAATGGGCTCAAATCAAACTAAGAAATAGAGCCTAAGGGAAAGCCATAGCACATACAAGGAAAATGGGAAGGATTCTTTACCTCTAAGGCCATGAATGAACAAGAAGAAGCTTGCAATAGGGGCTGCCCACCTTGGTTTCCCACAAAAATGGTGTCAAACAAGAGAGGAGATGAAGGAGAGGAAGTTGCCGGAGTTTCCTCGTCGGATTGGTGGCTCGGAGGCTCCATTAGAGCAAGAGAAATGGAAGAAATGGAGAAGAGGGCTGCTGGCACTGTAGCTGGGAAGTTTCAGTCGATGGAATGGAGAAATGAGGGAGAAAGGGAGTGGAGAGACCTCTTATAACATGGGTGGGTGTGGGTCCTACTTCACTTAACACTTGCCAAGGGTAAAACATCTCTTTGTGGGCCTCGAATGGATTCGACGAAGAAGGAAGAAATGATCGTCGAAATATCTAGTTTCCAAAAAGTATGAGTTTCACGGATTTCGGGAATATCGAGTTTTGGGTACAGATTTGGCGTGAAAAGACTATTTTGCCCTCAAGGCCAAGAAATCGGGTTTCGGGTTCTCAAATGGATGCGGGATCAATATGAAAGTTGTAGGATTCCTCAAGATGAATGCAACGGGCCAAAAACACAATACGAAACAAATCGGGAAAATCTCACAAGAAAATGCAAAGCAGAAAAGGGAACCCCCAAAGGGCCCCACAAGCTACCAAAGCACTCAAAAGCCCAAAACTAGAAGAAAACTCAATCTAGCTCACAAACTCAACCCAACAAATACTAATCCCACTAGGAGAAACTAATCCACAAATAAAACAACACTAATCCAAGAGATTAGGGGTCGGGTTCTCACATTTCTCATCCAGAACTTTGCAAGATTTGCTATAAAAAACAACTTTGTTTCCTTTGTCACACAACTGACTTATGCTCAAGAGATTATGCTTTAAACCATCCACAAGGAAAACATCTTTTAATGTAGGCATTTGATCTCCTCCAACACAGTCTTTTCCTATAATCTGAGCTTTCTGATTATCTCCAAAAGACACATTACCTCCATCATAGTCCTCGAGAGTTATAAATCTAGAACGGTCTCCAGTCATATGCTTGGAGCAACCACTGTCCAAAAACCATCTAGAGTTTTCTTTTACTTTAAGAGCGGTTTGAGCAAAAAAATTCTTGACACTTTTCTCTTTTTCAATCCAAGTAGCCTTAATGAAGGTAGAGGTAGAAGTCTTGGGAACAAACTTGAAATGAGCTCTAGAACTATGATTTTGAGACATCCTAAACTTAAAAGGACAGTTAGGAACTAGATGACCTATTTGATTGCAAAAGTGACAAGTCCATCTAGAGGAAAAGAAGATTTTACCTAGAGGTTTGAGATGAGTCCTAGTATTATGATGAAAGCTATTCTTCTTGCTACTAGAGGAGCATTCAAAACCTATACCATTCTTGTTACCAAAGACTTTATTCAAGCCTAACATTTGATAGAATTTGTCATTGCCTAAGGTAAATTTTTCAACAACATGTTTTCCCTTTTCAAGTTTCATTTGAAGAGACTCTGATTCTTGTTGACTAGATTCTAGCAGACATTGTAATTTATGAATTTCTTTATCAGCTTTAGCCAGATTGTCATTAGAGGTAGTCAACTCAGATTGAACATTTTTTATCTCATTGTCTTTCAAGATTAATTGATCTTTTAAAGCATTTAGATCATTCACAAGCCTTTTAGATTCACTTTTTAAACTTTTATTTTTCTTGGTTATGACTTCACATAGTTCATATAGTTCCTCATAGGCTTGATGAATATCATTGTCACTATTTTCTTCATTTTCTTCTTCTATTAACACATTATGATCATTGTTTTCTTCAATGGGAGTGAAGAGAAGCCAAGAAGTGGAACTATCATTATCTTCATCATTTTGAGGTTCATTATTGTCACTACTTTCATCTTCATCATCATCCCAAGTTATGTTCAAGACTTTCTTTCCTTTCTTATCTTTCTTTTCAGATTCTTTAGGGGAGGGACAATTTTGAGCGATGTGACCAAAGCCTTTACAGTTGTAACATTGCACATCCCTTTTGGTAAAAGATCCCCTTGAGTTCCTTTGAAAATTTTCATTTCTAGAATCCTCAAAATGTTTATAGTTCTTTTTGTTTCTAAGGATATTCTTAAACTTCTTAACAAGCAAGATGGCATTTTCATCCTCACTCTCACTCTCATTATCATTTTCTTTGTGTTGGGAGCTAAGAGCTACACCTTTCTTCTTGCTAGGGACTTCAAAATCCAATTCATAAGTGAGAAGATTTCCTCTAAGTTCTTCTATTTTGATCTTGTCAACATCTTTGCTTTCAGTTATAGCTACTATCTTAGGTTTGAACCTTTTGGGGAGAGATCTTAATATTTTTCTAACAGCTTTGGACTCATCCATCTTCTCTCCTAGACCTATGAGTGAATTAACAATCTCCATGAATTTAGTATAGAACTCGTCAAAGGTTTCTTCCTCTTGCATTTTGAGTTCTTCATACTTAGTAGACAACATTTGGATTTTAGCTACTTTGACTTGATTGGTCCCTTCATGAGTGGTCTCTAAGGTATCCCACACTTCCTTAGCAGTAGTACAATTTACTATCCTATTGAACTCTTCTTGGGACAAGGCACAAAATAAGGCATTTTTAGCTTTAGCATTTAGATTTACCCTTTCTTTCTCTCCTTGAGTCCAATCTTTCTTAGGCTTATCCTTGATAGCTATGACATGTCCTTCCGAATCTTTTTCCGTGAGAATGGGTTCATGATACCCTTCTTCAATGATACTCCAAACATCTAGACTTTGAGATTCTAGAAAGACTTGCATCCTAATCTTCCAATACCGGTAATGCGAGCCATTAAACAAAGGTGGTCTATTAGTAGCATGACCTTCTCCTAATTGGGATAGCATGGTGACTACAAAAGCAAAAACTCACTCTAAGGATTCTAACTCTAGGTGGTTAGACCTAAACAAGAGCACCTAGGCTCTGATACCAATTGAAAGTCCAAGATCGAATCCTAGAGGGGGGGGGGGTGAATAGGGTGAGCTCAAAGTCCTAGACCAATTTTAATTCTTTTAGCTTTTAAGTCTCTTATGCTTTGAAGAAGAATAATGAAATCAACCAAGAGAGCATAATCCATAAAAAGAAGGCATAAAGACAATCACCATAACACAAGCACATATAGTGGTTCGGCCAAATTGCCTACATCCACTCCCGGTACACCTACCGGTATTCACTAACTTCAATTAAGGTTCAGGATCACCTCAAACCTTACAATCAACTCTATGCTTTTCAAGGCTAAGCATAAACCTTTACAACATATGCTTTTCAAGGCTAAGCATGAACCTTTACAACAAGGAACTTTTCTTTTAAGAATTATGCCTAACAATGCATGGATAAAGAGAACAATGAAGTGCAATTGAGTGCCTCTAAATAGGCTAATTAGAATGTTAAAACTCAACTCCTAGAAATATGCATAACTATGACAAAGTCTATGAATGATGCATTTTCTAGAAATAACTCTTTCTCTTTGAAAAGATAAAAACTAGAATGATGCAAAGATGTTAATCAAATATTTGAGAAAGAGTTGTATGTCTAACACATGTGATTAACAATGAAAAATAACTTGTTTTCAAGAAAGATGTTCTAAAGTTTAACAAGTTGATTTTTGAAACAAGAAAGTAAAATCATGTGTAACATAGACCATATGTTGCATCCATAAAGCTTAAGTGATTTCTAAAGTACTAAGCATGTTATGAAGGTCAACACTTTAATAGGAAAGCAACTTGCTAATCATTCATTGAGGAAGATCAAAGATTTGAAACAAAACATGATTGAAAAAAAAAAAACTAGGATTAAAGAAAGCACACCCATTTCAAGATCAAAGGTTGAATTAATGGAATGGCTTCATAATCCCTTTGAAAATGCTCTTGAGAAGTTGCAAACAATTGGCCTCAAAAGTCCCTCCAATATCAGCAACTTTCTTCAACCAAAAAGCCACTTTTTATAAAGATAAAGTTGCCAACGGCTAGTCCTCGGTCGACCATGAAACAGGTCTCGGTCGACCTAGAAGGCACAGCGGATATAAATCTGACCGTTGGAAGGTTACAGTTCAGAACCTGCAGAAATGACCTGCAGTGTTCCCGGTCGACCGGGAAGCAGGTCTCGGTCGACCGGCGACACTGGGAGAATAGCCCAGATTTTTGAAAAATGAAATAAACTTGTAACTTTTGAGGGCCCTTTCAGGGGACTTTGAGACACAAATACCAAGCATTAAATCATGACTGAAAGAAGATGAAAACTGAGATTTTAAAGCCATGAAAACTCCAAATCAAAATAATGATTTTAAAGGTAGAAACTTTGGAAAGCTTGGATGATTTTTGAAATCAACAACTCCAACAACTTAAGAGACAAACTAAAATGAAAACCATGCATATCAAATGATAAAAATAAAGATCAAGTATGAGAAATATGCATGATGATCCTAGGAATAAAAACCATGAATGAATGAGAGGACAAGCTATATGAAATTGATTGCATCCTATCAAATTGCAACAAAACAAAAACTCTAACATAAGCAACCTCCTGATGAGGATGATGGGGTTTTTGAAGTTAGTTACATTCATAAATTGGTGAAAAATCACTTACACCATTTGAAACTTGAAGATCCACTAGAGGCTTGTCTGGCCCACTTTGGAAGTGATTTTGATGTAGATGGACATATTGAAGAAGTCAATGCACTGTTAGACTCAACCCCATTCATGGATTACTCCAGGTGGCAACTGAAGCATTAGATTCTTACACCATCTGCTTCCCCACTTGTCCCATCGATTGTAGCACCCCCTAAGTTAGAACTCAAGCCGTTGCCAGATACCTTGAAATATGTGTTTTTAGGCCTGCTAGAAACCCTTCCAGTAATTATAGCTTCAGACTTGGACCCTATCCAAGAGGAAAACTCGTGAAATTTTTTGATGAACATAAGGAAGCTATAGGGTGGTCCATTGCAGATATCAAAGGAATTAGCCCATCTGTGGTCCAACATAGAATCCATTGGGAAGAAAATGCAAAAACTTCTCTTGAACCACAGAGGCGACTGATTCCTGCCATGAAGGAAGTGGTTAGGTTGGAAGTCTTAAAATTACTCGATGCAAGGGTGCTTTACCCGATATCTGATAGTGAATGGGTGAGCCCAGTTCAAGTGGTACCAAAGAAATCTGGAATAACATTGGTTCAAAATGAAGGCAATGAATTGGTACCCACTCAGATAAAGACTGGATGGAGGGTATGCATTGATTATAGGAAGTTGAACTCAATCACTCAAAAAGATCATTTTCCCCTCCCATTTATGGATCAGATGCTTAAAAGGCTAACCGGTCATGCTTATTATTATTTTCTTGATGGTTATTCCGGTTACAATCAAATTCCAATTGCACCCAAGGACCAGGAAAGGACCACCTTCACCTATCCGTTTGGCACTTTTGTTTACATACGCATGCCCTTTGGGCTATGCAATGCACCGACCACCTTTCAAAGGTGCATGTTGAGTATATTTTCTGACATGGGAGAAAGATTCATGGAGGTTTTCATGGATGATTTCTCGGTCTTTGGCAATTCTTTTGAGGAGTGCTTACATCATTTGTCCCTTGTGCTTAAAAGATGCAAAGAAAAGAACCTAGTCTTAAATTGGGAGAAATGTCATTTTATGGTAAAAAGGGGCATAGTTCTGGGACACATTATTGTTTGAAAATGGAATTGAGGTGGACAAAGGAAAAATTGATTTGATCTCCAAATTACCACCACCAAAATCAATTAAGTAGATTAGATCATTCCTGGGCCATGCTGGTTTTTATCATAGATTCATCAATGATTTTAGTAAAATCGTTAAACCTTTATGACAATTGCTGATAAAAGAGGCCTCGTTTGAATTTGATGAGAAGTGTCTAAAGGCTTTTGAGAGACTGAAAAGGGAACTAACTTCAACCCCTATAATTCAACCACCTGATTGGACCATTCCATTTGAGCTAATGTGTGATGCATCTGATACTGCTATTGGAGTTGTTTTGGGTCAACGGGTTGGGAGGTTACCTCATGTGATTTACTATGCAAGTAGGACCCTCAATGATGCACAGCTAAATTACACAACCACTGAAAAAGAATTGCTAGCTGTGATTTTTGCCTTGGAAAAATTCTGGTCCTGCTTGATAGGGTCCAAAGTCATCATCTACACGGACCATGGAGCTCTACGATACCTTCTGTCTAAAAAAGGATGCAAAAGCCCGATTGATCCGGTGGATCCTTCTGCTACTAGAGTTTGATAAGGGACGACTCTAATTATTTTCTCTCATTTTTCTCTTCTTTCCCTAATTAATAGAATTTAAGAGTTATTTTTAGGTATTCTGGGGCCCTGTTCTAGAACTGGGTTAGAAGGGTGTGAGAGAAAATTGTAATTGCCATGAAGTTCTTAATGAAGATCACATCTTTTGCAATGGAGGAGTAGATTCTTTGGATCGGAGCACAAAGTGAAGTTAAGTGATTTTCTATTTGTTCTATGGCTTTAATTTAATTTTTATATCCTTATGATGCATGTTTAGTAGAATAATAGATCTGCCTTCGTGCCGCAGGCAAACCTATGCTTTATATTTTAAATAAATTTCTTTTTGATCAATTAATCTTCTTTTGATAGGATATACTTAGGTTTTTATACCTTTGATAATTAATGCTTAATTTGTTAAATGATGCTCAAAGTGATTTTTATGAGGTGTTGGAGATCTTGGGTTCTTCTATTTAAGAATTGGATTTTAAAAGAAAAATATCTTCCGGATCAGAAACATTGAGTTGTTTCTTATCTGAGTTATTTGCAAGACAAAAAAGACTAAATTAAAGTAACTGGACTGAGAATTGAAATTAATTAATGGACTCTTTGTTGCTCTGATCTACCTTTATCATCATTGTTATCCGTTCATCTTGCATAGTAGCTTTATCTCTCATTCAAATCTTTATTTATTTTTATTTTCATTATAAAAAAAATTCAGATTTTGATAAAAAAAATATTTCAGTAGTGCTCCCTGTGGGATTCGACTTATACTTGCCATTGTCTCAAAAGGACAGAGAAAATTTGCAAAACATTCTAAGTTAATGCAAAAAATATATGAAAAGCATGAAAATTTAGGTTCCTAGGTGAAAATGCTTGAAATGATGAAATTAGATGAATAATGATGCAATTCACCTAATTAAATCCCTAATTCATCCTAAAATGATGCGTAAATGAGCAAATTCATGAACTCAACAGTACTGAAGTTGTCATAAAGAAGAATGATATTTTTATATGTTCTGGCAAGGTAACCATTGGGCTTTATTTATTAACTCCCACGATGTATGAGATACATGATACTGAAATAATTAATAGACTATCATTAAAGAGGAAGTTACCTTCATCTAATCCAACAAAACTTTGGCACTTGAGGCTAGGTCATATAAACCTAAATAGGATTGACAGGCTAGTGAAAGATGGTATCTTGCCTTCATTGGTGGTAAAACCAATGTATGTCTGCGAGTCTTGTCTGGAAGGAAAAATGACCAAAAGACGCTTTTCATCTAATGGCAATAGGGCCAAAGATTTATAGGAATTAGTGCATACTGATGTATGTGGACCCATTAATGTCAGGGCCAGAGGAGGATATGAGTATTTCATCACTTTCACAGATGATTACTCAAGATATGGTTACATATACCTTATGCACTGTAAGTCCGAGGGTTTTGAAAAGTTCAAAGAGTTTCGAGCAGAAGCAGAAAAGCAATTAGGTAAGAGTATCAAGACTCTTCGATCAGATTGAGGAGGGGAATATCTCTTTGCTGAATTTATGGGATACTTATCAGAGAATGAGATTTTATCCTAGTTGTTTACTCCTGGTATGCCTCAACAGAACGAAGTAGCGGAAAGAAGGAACCAGACTCTTTTAGATATGATCAGGTCTATGCTGAATTTCTCAGGATTACCTATATCCTTTTGGGGATACACCTTGGATATTGCGATATACATATTAAACCTCGTACCATCTAAGTCTGTACCTAAGACTCCTTGGGAGTTGTGGTCCAGGCGAAAGCCTAGTCTACAACATTTACACATTTGGGGTTGTCCGGCACACGTGCTAAAGGTTAAGACGGATAAGTTGGAAACAAAGTTGGAAGTATGCACGTTTGTAGGATGTGCTAAAGGAACTAAAGGTTGCTTATTCTATAATCCCAGACGGCAGAAAGTGTTGGTGGGCACTTGTTAGACCCCGACCCAGACTAACTTGATTAGTGTGTGATTAGTGTGTGTTTAGTCTTAAGTGGGTTTAGTTAACGTTGGGTTAGAAATAATTAGTGTTAGTCCTGGACATAGCTTTGGGAATTTTGAGAACGTTTAGTATTAGTTAGACATGCTCAGGAATGCCTTAGTGTTCGTGTAAGCTTGGGAGGATCGTGTTTGGTTTTCCATTTTTAATTGTGATTTTGATTTCATTTGAATGGTTTTATTATTCGTTACAACTTTTTTTTCAGCCCCTTCGCATTCGAATCCCCAAAACCCAAGTTTTGACCCAAAAGGGGTAAAATTGTCTTTTATACCCAAATCTGGACACAAACTTCGAAATCTCAAAACCATGTCAAAACTATACTTTTTGGAAACTAGAATTTTTTAAGATTATTTTATCCTTCTTCGTTGAGTTCGTTCAAGGCTCGCATGTGAAAGTCCAAGACCGAATCCTAGAGGGGGGGGGGGGGTGAATAGGATGAGCTCTAAAAAACCTATCCCAAATTGAATTCTTTTAACTTTTAAGACAATTAAGATTTGGTGAAGATTAATTATCTTGTGATAGATAGAAATTTCTAAGAAGAGCAAACACAAGTAATCACAACTACAATCTTCATTTAACCAAAAGCAAATCATTCATGTAAAAAGAAAGCAAAAGAGCAACCACCATGACAAGCATATTTATAGTGGTTCGGCCAAATTGCCTACATCCACTCCCGATACACTTATCGGTATTCACTAACTTCAATTAAGGTTTAGGATCACCTCAAACCTTACAATTAACACTATGCTTTTCAAGGCTTAGCATAAACCTTTACAGCATATGCTTTTCAAGGCTAAGCATGAACCTTTACAACAAAGAACTTTTCTCTTAAGAAATATGCCTAAGGATGCATGGATAAAGAGAACAATGAGGTGCAATTGAGTGCCTCTAAAAAGGCTAATTAGAAAGTGAAAACTTAAGTTCTAGAAACATGCATGTGAATAACAAAGTTTATGTGAAATGCATTTTCTAGAAATAACTCTTTCTCTTTGAAAAGATAAAAACTTAAATGATGCAAAGATGTTTATCATATATTGGAGAAAGAGTTGCAAGTCTAACACATGTGATTAACAATGAGAAATAACTTGTTTTCAAGAAAGATGTTCTAAAGTCTAACAAGTTGATTTTTGAAACAAGAAAGTAAAATCATGTGAAATGAGACCATATGTTGCATTCATAGCATATGAGGTTACTAAAGTGTTAAGCATGTTATGAAAGGCAACATTCTAAAAGAAAAGCAACTTGTTAATCATGTTTAGAAAGAGATCAAAGATTTAAAACAAAACATGATTTCAAAAAGACTAGGATTAAAGAAAGCACACCCATTTGAAGATCAAAGGTTGGTTTAATGGAATGGCTTCATAATCCCTTTAGAAATGCTCTTGAGAAGTTGCAAACAAATGGCCTCAAAAGTCCCTTGAGTTTCCGCACTTTTTCCAAACCAAAAAGCCACTTTTTATAGAGAAAAAGTTCCAACGGTCAGAAAAATGACCGTTTGAAAAACTGCTTTTAGCGGCGGACACAGAAACCGCCGGTAAAAGTGGTTTTTCCGCCGCTAAAGGTCCTGTTTTCCCAAAAATGTATTTTTTTTAAGTAATTTTGGTTGGGAATTTTTTGGGCCATTAAATCAAGCTTGAAAACATGTTTTAAATCATTCTAAGGGTTTTTAAAACATGAACCACACAAAGCCTAAAAAGATTTGAAAACTTTAGAAACAAAGGCTAGCTTGATTTCTTAAAATTCTTTTCTAAAAACCAATGCATCCAAGATTGAAAACAAAACATGCATAAATCAAAACTTTTCCAAATCTAAAAACCAATGCATGTATAAAATCAGATTTCAAGGTTTTCTAAAACAATGCATATGTGTGTAAACCAAATGATGCTAGAATGATAATGCATCCATCAAATTGCAAATACAAAAACCCTAACAGCATGGTCAAGTTTTCATCGATGCAAGAATTAGATTTATTGGGCCCCATTTGCAAGTACTTAAGTCAACTTTTTCTTTTCCCTTGTTCATTCTCATGTCTTTTGCAACCCTAGAGAACCAAGTTCAAGAGGAAACCCTTTCTCTTCGACTTTCCCCATCTTGCTTACCCTAACTAAGAGTTTCCAAAAGGGGATTGTAAACCCATCATTCTCTTCCTCTCATCCTAAGCTTCCTATTGATGTTTTTTTCTTGAAAGTTATAGTTGGGCAAGCTCTCCATCGTCTTCATTCCTTTTTATTTGGGCATCTCTAGGTAAGAACATCAACCCATCCTTTCCATGGAGTCTTTTTAGCTCCGAAAGATCTTATTTTTCATACATGTAAACCCTGATGTGAAAATGGGTTCTTTGTTTTCAAATGTGGTTGAGTTTTGAATGGATTTTCAAGGGTTTTTTTTTTTTGTAGTGTTTGGCTTAGCTCTTGAGTAGGAGTGCTTGAAAAGTGTTTGCGTTGCATTTGGGCAAAAAGGTAAGTGATCTCTATAGGTTCAATGTTACATGTGTGTTTTTGGATTACATTGTTATTCTTGAAATTTTGTATATAAATTTGTTTACAAGCTCCATTATTATGTTTTCCTTGGATTCTTCTTATGTGTTTCCCATTCAAGTATATGTAATTATGTTAAGTGCTTTTCTAAACGTCTAGATCTCTATTTGATTTTTAAGCTTTTGTTTTATTTGATAAGTTGGATTTCCTTTGATAGAGAATGGAAGTTGTGGATTGAATGGTTGTAAATGTAAAAATGAACCCTTGGTGAGCATGGAGGCTCAAGGGATTGTTTGTGGTTCAAGGATGAGAAGAGGGGAAGAAGTGTTTTAGAAATTATGCATGAGAAGGGCAGTTTCTGCACTCTGCGAGCACAAGCAAAAGCATGTTCGCTCGAGTGACCCTTAGGTCTGCTCGAGCTTGAAAGTCTTGGATCCTAACCCTAGAGGGGGGGGGGTGAATAGGGTGAGCTACGAGTTAGTGACCAATAAAGCCAAATTTTAACTTCTTTAAAATTAACTAGTCACAAGTGATGATTAAGTAAAAAAATGCAGAAGCTAACAAAAATAATCACCACAAAGCATTCACCATCACAGAAAGATTTATAGTGGTTCGGCCTCAACGCCTACATCCACTACAGGCTTGTAATCCAACACCCCGCCGAATTTCCACTATCTATGCTTTTCAAAAGGCTAAGCAATAACCTTTACAATGTTATTTTTGTAGGCTAAACAACAACCTATCAATGTGCCTTTCTAGGCTAAGCAATAACCTTTACAAGATGCTTTTCAAGGGCTAAGCAATAACCTCTACAAGGTTCTTTTCTTAGGCTAAGCAATAACCTTTACAAGTAAAATATTTTCTCTCAAAATAGTGTCTACACAAACTCTAAATGTGATACACTTTAAGCTCAATTACAATGCCTCTAAAATAGGCGGATATGAAATTGAAAATCTAACTCACGCAAACACTGAATGAATGCAAAGGTGTATGCTCATGATGTGTGTGTGTGTGTGAAAACTTCAATCAAATTAAAAAGTAAGCTCAATCAATATATGCTCAAAGCATTTAAAAGTTTAAGGCACAAAAAAGTTTTTGATTGAAGTAAAATGCAAATCACATGTATAAATACAAACTTGTTGATGAAGTGAAAATCAGAAGTTCACAAGTTCTATGAAACTAATTAACTCTAAACATGTGATGCTTGTGCAATGTTGTTTTCAAAACCAAACTAATTTGACTAAGGTTTAATGAACGAAAACAACAAATAAAGATTCAACCAAGTAAATGAATCATGCTATAAAAGAAATCAAAGATTTTGGCTAAGCATGATTAAAGAAGATTTTAAAACAAACTTGGTTTGAAATCAAGGTGAAGAATCCAATCCAACTTAGATCAAAGATTAAATGAAGAATGGATTCAACACATCATAGTTATCATGCTAAAATTCATTTACCCATAAATTAAACAATGCATATAACATATGATTTATAAAAGTAAAGCGTACTTAGAGATTTAACTTCATTGATCCAAGTTTCAGCTTCACTAATGACCTTTTGGTCTCTCTTGGTTCATTCCCCTTTGTCTTGTCTCTAAACACCTCAAGGATGGCTTAAAAATTGCTAGCTTTGGCAAAGGAATGAACTTCATTTTATAGCCAAAAAGTGCCCAACGGTTAGTCCCCGGTCGACCTGGTACAGACCCCGGTCGACCTGGGCTTCAACGGTCATAAAACTGACTGTTCGAAAGGAGCTCCAACGGCTCTTTCGCGATCGAATGGATGCTGTAGGAGATTTGATGTTCATTTGGATGGAGTTTTGGAACTCCTCATTTGGTGTTTAAAGGAGGTTGTAGAAGGCAGAGAAAGAGAGAGAAGAATTGTTCCGGAACCAGTTTCTAGACAGTTCGCTCGAGCGAACTTGACAGGTCGCTCGAGCGAAGTGTCTAGAAAAGGGTCCGTGCCATTCTAGTGGACAGTTCGCTCGAGTGGACCCCTTTGTCACTCGAGCGAACCCTCCCAGAACTCGTTCCAGAGAGTGCGTAGTTCAAGCGAACTGAGCTTTCGCTCGAGTCAACCTGATGCTGGATGAGTTCGCTCGAGCGACCTCAATTTCGCTCGAGTGAACCCTCCCAGAAGACCATTCCAGAGACGACCTCGTTCGAGCGAACTCTCCGGTTTGCTCGAGCGATGTGCTCTGTCGGTCAGGGGCTATGTTTGAGACAGTGATGAATTGTTTAAACGTTTTGGGAATATTCATTGAGAACCCCTCTATGTCAGGGAGAATTACTAGGCAATGTATGAGGCCATTTGAGAAAGAAACCACATCACGAAGATTTCATTTGAAGTCTTGAGAATCCTAAGGTTTATAAGGAGCCCGGAATGTCCCCAAACTCAAAGAGTACCAAGTCGCTATTAAATCAACATACGGGGCCCCTATTCACCTTAGCAAATCTTGAACCCCAATACTTGTCTTGAGATTTCGAAAGTTCATTTGTATTTCATTATTCCCGAATTTCTTATGCATTCCCAAAAATATTGAAATTGAAATTGTAGCATTTTGTTAGTCCTAACATGCATGCCCCGATTGATATGACAGTTGTGCCTTTGAGCACCCCCGTCCAGTTTATTTATGTACTTGCACTTGACGTATTTCATACATGTTTTCATATGGTCATTTGACCTATGAGTCGGCACCACTAAACTTGAATAACCCTGTTGGTCTAATCCACCGACTTGGAGATCCCCCTCTTATCCCGCCAGCTACAGTTTGGATCCCGCTACCTAGTTATTACCATGGTCTTGTCCCGATACCCCGGATTGCTACCGTGGTTCCCGATGCCCGGCTCGCTATCGTAGCTTGTCCCGTTTATTATATGTATATGTAAATATTTCGTTGTTTCTCCTCACCTCGTGTGATTGAGATCAACGCCTCGATATTGCACTGTCACTTCGTGTGGTTGCCATTTTGTTTGTTTCCCGTTTCCTTGGTTACCTTTATATGTTTTACAACGTGTACTTGTATTTGAATAAATGATTTATCTCTTTTATGGAAATTGTTATTTAAACAGGTTTTTAATTCTTTCGAAGGTAAATTCATTTATTATTATATTGTTATGTCTCTTCACCCATTTGTCAAATCGTCGTGTTTGACCCACTCTTTGGTACTTAGGTCCGGACATTGTCTACCCCGAGGCGGAGCTTGAGGACGCGGTCGGTGAACCACAACGCATAGTTGAGTGGCATGCTGATGATGTCGTTTAGACATTTGATTGCTTTGAGAGACGTAACATTTTGGGAACGTTTAACCATTCTTTTTGGGATTGGTATTTTGTTTATATTAGCCTTTGTTAGCCACTGTTTTTGGGAAATGTAATTAAATGATCTTTTGTATAAACTTTAACTTTTCTTTTGAAAAGTACTTATGATCATTGCTCATTCGGATACTTGGTTTACATATATGATTTTATCTTGTCGCTTGAATCATCAATTTGATTTGCTACACGCTTCCGCATTAAAAGAAATGTACTATGTTGTTGTGATATCCTTACTGCGGACACCTGTGGGAAATTAAATAAATGTTCACACACATTATGAGTCCCGATCCCAGATTTGGACCTCGGTAACCCGGTCCGGGGTCACGGCACCATATTTCCGCGTGTTTTATGCATTCATGAATTCAAGTGAACACCACTGAGCTTGGACTGCCCCTTCAGTCTGATCCACTGTTCAGGGGTCCTTAAACATGCGGACTGTCTGCAGATTGGTCCTGTATTTTATTACACATCGTACGTGTCCGGTTCTGCGGCCGGAATCCCCGTATATGTGGGAATCGTGTCTTGTTTATATTATGTATATCGTGCTTGTCGTGTGTGCTTACTCTTGTCATAATGTATGATGGAGAAAGGATGCGCTCAATGTGGATTGTAACTATTCATGATATTATAAGTATTCATGTTAGTTTGTTTTGGTATCTTAGCTTGTTGAATTTTAATTTTATTCATATTTTGGAAATGTATTTCAGTCAAGTAATTGTTTATTATGATTTTCCTTAAACATCTATCGTTTCATGCTCATACCTAAATTCATTACCTGCCAAACCGTCGTGTTTGATCCTTGTATGCTGGTGCCCAGGTGCAGGTGACGTTGCCTTTGAGGTGGAGTGTCCGGAGGAGGCTCTTGAGCGATGTGAGAACCCGACCCCTGATCTCTTGGATTAGTGTTGTTTTATTTGTGGATTAGTTTCTTTTAGTGAGATTAGTATTTGTTGGGTTGAGTTTGTGAGCTAGAATGGTTTTTCTCTAGTTTTGGGGATTTTCGAGTGCCTTTGTGATTAGTGGGACCCTTTGGGGGTTCTTTTAGTGACTTTGCGCGTGATTGGGAGGTTATTCGAATTCTTGATAATTCTTATTTTAGCCTCATTTGACTTATTTTGTTAACCTCTACAACCTTCGTGTTCACTCCGTACCCATTCGAAGCTCCGAAAATCAGTTTTTCCAGCCCAGAGGGCAAAACAGTCTTTTCACACCAAATCTGTACCAAAAAACTTGATATTCCCGAAACCCGCGAAACATATACTTTTTGGAAACTAGATATTTCGACGATCATTTCTTCCTTCTTCGTCGAATCCATCCGAGGTTCCGAATTAGATGATTTCAGCCACCCAAGTTCTTTAAGTTGTGGGACCCAAACCTCACTTGCTTATAAGAGAAACCCATCCCCTTCATTGCTCATTTCCTCTCCATTGCTCCAGCACACAACTGAGCCTAGGGTTTGCTCTTGTGTTTCCTCTTCTTCTTCTTGCTTCTCCATCTCAAATCCTCACCAATCTTGCACCAAACTCGAAATGGAGACCGTCTTCTTCTTCCTCATCTTGCAAGCTTTCCATTGATACCATTTGTGAAGAGAACCCTCCATCACAAGACTTCCCTTGAGCTTACCTTGTCCATTAGAGGACCTTGCAAGTAAGTGATCCCTCTCATCTTCTAGATTTGTAATCTTCTAGCCTTAGGGAAGCTACATTTGCATTATTGGAAGTTCTTTCATTTTCATTCCTTGTTTGACCCATTTTAGGGTTTGTTTTGGGGGTTTTTGTAGAGATTGTGGATCTTGAGCTTGAGAGGTGATTAGGAGCTTGATTTGCTTGATTAGAGTCAAAGGCAAGTGGATGAATGGATGGTTTCAATGTTATCAAAGTTTTATGAGAAAATCCTAAGTTTTATTACTTGTTCTTGATAATGTGATATATGTTTCTACACATGCTTCTTGTCATCTTTCTATTGATTTCGAAATTGCATATTAATGGTGGTTTCTCTCTTGTTAATCTCTTGGAAAAATGTGCTTTCATTTGGTCAAGTTTGTTCATATGGTTTTAAAAGGAATGAGGTTGGATTGGCTATTCATGGTTATGTTTATAAGTTACATTGACTTGAAATTGATACCCGTTTAAAGAGGTGTTTGAATTTAATTGTTCATTGGAGTTTTAATGAGTTTTTGAAGTGATTATGGAAGAGAAATGCTAGTGGTTTAAGTGTTGGAAAGAAAAGGAAAAAGGAAGAGAAAGAGGACAGCTGAACTGGTCCGGAATCCATTTCTGGACCGTTCGCTCGAGCGACCATGACACTTCGCTCGAGCGAACTGTCCAGGAAAGGATTCGGGCATTTCCAGTAACTTGGTCGCTCGAACGCATTTAAATAACCGCTCGACCGATGAGTTCGCTCGAGCGAACTCTTCGATTCGCTCGAGCGATGCGGGCTGCCTGGCATAGGCCACGATGGGATAACGTTGAACTGTTTTAATGCACTGAGACAGAAATTTCGACCGATCGGTCCGATCGATCGGAGGACTCAGTTTGAGTCCAGTGAAATTTGATATTGTTTATTTTTGGAAACCTTTGGGCTTTCTATGAGTCCTAGGGGTATATACCTTAGTGTTAAGACCAATTATGCCCTAATCTAAGGTCTTTAAGACTAGGGAACTAAAAAAAAGAATGGTGTTGATTTAGACACTAATTCGTGGTTTTAGGTGGGACCCTGACTACCCTTTTTGGACTGTTTGGACCATGTGTGAGAATGTCTTGAGCCGACACGCCTCACGGTTGGTTCGGTGGCATCGAAGTTCAATCCATTTCAATCTTGAACGGGATGGAACGACGCGATATCTTCTTTATATCTAAACACAAGTCTTTCCCTTGGTTATCGCGAATTCTATTCCTTTCGGTAACTGAATAGGTTGCTCGATGTTTCCGGATTAATGTCATGCCTAGGATGGACCGTTGATAATCTTGATTTTTGCTATTGTAACATCTAGTGCTACCCATAAGCTCATGTTAAGTTTTGAAAACAGTAAAAGTGCATAAGGAGCCCGGAATGTCTTCGAACTCAAGGAGTACCAAGTAATGACTATAATCGACATACGGGACCCCTATTCACTTAAATAGATCTTGAAATTAATGTTTTTCCCGAAATTGTTATAGTTTATGGTTTCACCTCATTTCCCAAGATTTGCATCACATGACTTGTTTCCCGAAAGCATTGAAGTTACACTAGTAACAGTTATTTGTCCCGAAATGTATTGCCCGATATGAAGTGACAGTGTGCCCTTGAGCACCCCCGTTTTACCCGTTTATTTATTGTACTTGATTTACTTGCATATATCCCGATTTGTTATTTGACCTATGAGTCGGCATCACTAAGCTTGGATACCTTGTCGGTTTGATCCACCCACTTGGAAATCCCTCTCCCGTCCCGCCAGCTGCAGTTTAGATCCCGATACCCGGTTATTGCCGTGGTCCCGTCCCGATACCCGGTTCGCTACCGTGGTCCCGTTCCCGTATATTTATATTGTATATATGATTTACGTTGAGTCTCCTCACCTTGTGTGACTGAGACCAACGTCCCGTTATACTCTTGTCACTTCGGTGATAGAGGACTTAGCTTCTTGTGATTGCCATCTTGCCAGTTCCCGATTCCTTGGATACCCGACATGTTTTATATTGCTTACTTGCTTTCCGATAAATGATTCGTTTCCTTTATGAAAGTTGTTATTTAAACAAGTGTTAATATTCTCCAATGTAAATTCAGTTATTATTATATTGTCTTCTGTTCTTTGTACCCGCACATGTTTTAAATGAATGCCGGTTGGTTGAATACCCATGCTTTTACATACGTTTCAAACGATCAATGATTTTGCTAGATTTACATGATTACACATGTTGTAAATGAATACCCGAATTGTTAAATATCCGTACTTTGTTTTAAATGACATTTGGTTTGTCAGATCCTCGGGTTTATACATGTTTTAAATGAATACCCGACTTGTTAAATATCCATGCTTTGAAATATGTTTTAGATGACACTTGTTTTGCCAGATTCCCATGTTTATACCTATTTTACATGATACCCGATTTGTTTAAATATCCATACTTTGGAATAGGTTTAAATGAACATTAGTCTTGTCAGATTTCTTTGGTTACACCTGTTTTAAATGAACACCCGGTTTGTTAAATATCCGTATTTTCACATATGTTTCAAATGAACATTGGTTTTGCTAGACTGCTATGAATACCGGGTTGTTGTATACTTGTGTTTTTTACTTAAGTTTCAAATGAACGTTGTTTTGCCATACCGCTATGTTTATACATGTTTTAGACGAACACCCGATTGTCAAATATCTATGATTATAGATGATGTAAATGAACACATGTTTTATTAAACATTCATGTTATCCATGCTTGAAACGAACACAGGTTTTTCCCCGAGATTCCCGACTTTGCACCCGTTTAATTATATGCAGCATTTTGATCAAATAGCATGATTTATCATATGTTTTATTCTTCAGTATATTTGTTATCTTTTCATCCACCTGCCAGACCGTCGTGTCTGACCCACTACTTTTGGTACTCAGGTTCAGATTTCTTCGCCCCGAGTTGAGTGCTTTTGTTGGCTGTAGAGCCATGCTTTGCAGGTTAGTTTGTCGGCTATGTCATGTAGACATTGAGCTTGACATCGGAGCTACGTCACATTTGGGTAGTAGTTTATAGCTTATTGTTGTATGACTTTTATTAGCCTTTTCTTGGGATTCTTAATTAATGTACAGTGATAATTGTAACTTGAACATATTTGGGAATGTAATATCCTGTTACCGTCAGCTCTGTAATTTATTGTGATGGTTACTCCAGTCTGATATGATTCTTGATATAATAGCTATGTGCTAAAGGTTGAGTGCGACGCGGAATCCGATGGCCATGGACTTCGGGTCGCAACGCCACAAATGCTTCCGCAAAATATTCAGAATGTGTTGTCTTCACACACGCGGATCCTGGGAGAAGTAAAATACATTTATGCTTAATCCCATTTCCCGCCCCCGAGGTTTCGGTTCGGGGGCGTGACAAGCGACCCCCAGTCAGAGAGTGGCAACCCGACGATGTCAACTAGACGTCAGGTGGGATCTTGAGTTGCACTTCTTTTTGTCATGGGTTATTTTGAGAATTGTATTGGCCTTTGTTGGCCTCTTACGGGATGTAACAAAAAAAAGTTAATTTACTTTTGTGTTAGTCTTATAACTTTAAATTAAATGGGAATGCTATGTTATGATTCCTACTTGTGATACCTTGTCTTGATATTGTTATTCTTACATTTGGAAATTTTATTTAAGCTTGTCTTGATGTGATTAGCTACACACTTCCGCAAACTTAATCGTGTGAGCTAGATTCCACGTGTCTCGGGATCCTCACCGCGAGAAGCTGTGGGAAACACGTCGTGGGCCTGGGCCTTGGTCTGGGTTCGCAACAACACTAATGCGGTTTTTCTGGAGGAAGATTATATGGTGGACCGAAAATCTTTAGATAAGGTGATCTTGGAAGAAATTCAAGAGCAATCAATTCCAAATCCAAGTATGATCGAGCTTGAGGAAGAACCGCCCTTACCAGACCCAGTAGTTGCACTAGTGCCTCGTCGTAGTGGGAGGATTGTCAGACCCCCTGACAGGTTCTCGTTCTTGGGAGAGTCTTACGAGGCAGTCCCGGAAGAACCGGAACAAGATCCCTGTAACTATGATGAAGCAATTAAAGACATAGATTTGGGACGTTGGCAAGATGCTATGAAAGCTGAGATGGAGTTTAAGTACTCCAATCGGGTCTGGACACTTATGGACTTGCCTGCCAATATTAAACCTATTGGGTGCAAGTGGGTCTACAAGAGAAAATGAGGACCAGATAGTAGAGTGGAGACCATTAAGGCCAGGCTTGTTGCGAAAGGGTATACTCAGAAAGAGGGTATCGATTATGAGGAAACCTTCTCGCCAGTAGCCATGCTCAAGTCCATCCGGATACTCTTATCCATTGCGGCTCATCTTGATTACGAGATTTGGCAAATGGATGTCAAGGCAGTGTTTCTCTCCTGCCATCTTGAAGAAGACATCTATATGGTGCAGCCAGACGGTTTTGTAGCTAAAAACCAAGAGCAAAAGGTTTGCAAGCTGCAGAAGTCCATTTATGGACTGAAGCAGGAATCCCGAAGCTGGAACATCCGTTTTGACTAGGCAATCAAGTCATTTGGTTTTTGTCAAAATCTGGATGAGTCATGTGTGTACATGAAAAACGATGCTGACAAGGTAGTCTTTTTAGTTTTATATGTTGACAACATCCTACTCCTTGGGAAAGACGTAAGATTGTCGTCAATAGTGAAAGTTTGGTTAGCCAAGACTTTTGATACAAAGGACTTATGAGAAACTAACTACATCCTAGGGATCAAACTCCATCGAGACCGGAATAATAGGATGATTGGCTTATCCCAAGCTGCATACATAGATAAGGTACTAGTACAGTTTGCTATGCAAGATTCGAAGAAGAGTATTACACCTTTCAGGCATGGAGTGCACCTTTCTAAAAAGCAGTGTCCGTAGCACTTGAGGAAAAGGAACAAATGAGGTCCATACCATATGCTTCGGCTGTTGGTAGCCTCATGTATGCTACGATATATACTAGACCGGATATCTGTCATGCAGTGGGCTTGGTCAACAGATATCAGTCTAACCCAGGACCTGAACATTGGACTGCTGTAAAATGTATTCTCAAATACTTGAGAAGGACTAGAGATTACATGTTGATTTATGGCAGTGATGAACTAATTCTAGTCGGTTACACAGATTCTGACTTCATGTCAGATAAGGATTCCAGGAAACCCACCTCTGGTTATGTGTTATCTGCTGGAGGAGTATTAAACAGGAATGTACCGCTGATTCCACCTCAAACGTTGAATATGTAGCGGCTTGTGAAGCAGTTGAGGATGCAGTATGGCTCAAGAGATTCCTTATGGAACTTGGGGGTGGTACCTTTGGCCCGACAACCGCTCAATGTTTACTGTGACAGCAGCGGGGCAGTCGCTTAGTCCAAAGAGCCCAAGAGTCATAAAAGCCAAAAGCATGTACAGAGGAAATATCATTTAGTCAGAGAGATTGTGCAAAGAGGTGATATTGCTATCACCAAGATAGCCTCTGCGGACAATCTAGCAAATCTTTATTGAGCTTTTGACTACCAAAGTCTTCGAGCAGCATGTAGACGGGATGAGTATGAGATGCAACCCTGACTGGAATTGAGCCCAAGAGGGAGGTTGCTAGATTGTATGGACTCAATCCATCAAATGATGTAATAAATTGATTAATTTCTTTATTTATCAATATAATCATGCTTTCCTTTCATGAGATGAATGGTGTTTTATTGCTTAATGCACATGACCAATACTTCATGTCAGATAAGGATTCCAAGAAATCAACTTCTGGGTATGTGTTTATGCTATAGCTGCTTGAGAAGCAGGTAAAGAAGTAGATTGGCTCAAAATATTCCTTACGGAACTTGGAGTGGTACTTTTGGCAAGACAGCCGCTCACAGTTTACTGTGATAGCAGCAGGGAAGTCGATAAGTCCAAGGAACCCAGGAGCCAAAAGCATGTACAGAGGTAGTAACACATGGTCAGAGAGATTGTGCAGAGAGGTGATACTACTATCACCTAGATAGACTCTGCAGACAATCTGGGAGATCCTTTACTAAGCCTTTGACTACCAAAGTCTTTGATCAGCATGTAGATGGGATGCGCATAAGATGCAACCCTAACTGGCATTGAGCCCAAGTAGGAGATTGTTAGATTGTGTGGTCTCAATCCATCAGTTGATATAAAAAATTGATTAATTTCTTTATTTGTCAATAAAATTTTGCTTTCCTTTCATGAGATGAATGATGCTTTATTACTTAATGCACATGACCAATACATTTGAGATAATAGTTCATGAGATGAACCGGGTCCCATTACTATATTAAATGTGATATATGTATATGGATGAGATCCACATACAGGAGACATGTGTCACAAATCTTATACTTAAAAATATCTTTACAACCAGTAATGAGACTGGGCATCTCATCTGATATGGTTGCAGCACTTTGATCACTATGAGATAATGTGATTTGTCTCAATCATCAGAATGAAAGATTTTGGATCATAGTGTTGGTACATTGGATGTATTGAAGGACCATGAGAAGCACCTTATGAAATACTATCTCGATTTAAGGATTGCTCTCATAATTCCCTAGCAATAAGCTCTCAATCCTGAGACATTGATAAACTCAAGTTTCTATCTATTCTTTTGCTTTGAGCCACCAATGAGTGAGGCCAACTGCAGGTCAACACCTCGGTGTCTTGGGTACGTGGTAGTAAGACTGTGGGAACATCCAATGGTCAAGATGGAATCTATTTATATTATCCCCTTGTGCCAATTAATGGATTTGTCATTAGTAAGTGCACGCCCATCTCGATTAAGAGTTAATTGGATGGTACTGATGATCATTGTGATTAATTGGGGCTCAAGGATAATAAGATGTGGATCTAAGATTGGATTAGGCAGATTTATTCCAATTGATCTATGGATATTGATAGAGGGGCCCACTTGTGGTAATTAGGAAGTTTAGGGTCTTTATTGTAATTTATTCCTAAGACTGGAGTGCAATTGCATTTATATATTGGTATTATTTGCAATTAACTGTGGGCCCGGATTGCACATGAGATGTGGGGTCGCGTGTCCTAGTTGGAGCCAGCTTTCTTTGGAATCCCTAGTGGTCCCCATGCTAGCCCAAAATTGGATCATTACTAATTCTACTTGAACTGCAAAAGGAAAGGAATTAGAAACTTACTATTTCTATTTGAAGTAGGACTTCTAATAGTGGCAATAGTAAGCTACTAATTAGTGTGGAAGTGTGACTTCTAATACAATTAGTAAGAGAGAAAGAAAATGAGTTTTGAGGGCTATATAAAGGGGAAGAATCCCCTTGGATGTCCTATATAGTATCCCACGCCCAGCCCCTTCTCTAGTGCAAGAGTTGCACAAATTTCCTTCTCCTCTTTCTCTTCTAGTTCTCTTCTAGTTCCTTGGAGTTTCTAGTAGGGTTTTCTCTTGGAGATCTCACCTGTCTTCTTGAGAAAAGAGATCTGATAAGAGGGTCATAGCGTGGAAGATCAAAAGGTCTTAAATATTCTTATTTGATACGTGAAAGTGTTTCATCATCAAAGAAAGACGCAACTTCTCCATTAGAGCGCAACCGAGCTCCAAAGGTATAATCTACTTCCTTGTATGTTGTAGATTTTAATGGATGCTTGTTGGCTGTTGTTCTATCTTCTTGATAGGTTTATTTACTGATCATGATGGATGAGATTGAGGACATGGATCCTAGATTGGGTTTATAGCCTTCTGGATAGTGTTTATGGCATCATGGGTACTTGATCCCTGAGTCAAGTGGGTCAAAAGTTTTGAAAACCTATCCACGAGGCCCACCTATTTCCAACAGTAATAACTCCCATTGAAACAACCTCCGCCTTAGTGTCAGATCCTAGCTTAATAATGATTTCTCCGTCACTAAGCCACCTGGTTTCCCTGAACCCCTGCAACATATTACATATGTGATTAGTTGCACTGGAGTCAACACACCAGGATTCTGAAGTACCAATTGCAAAACGAACTTCAGAAATAAGTGACTCAATCATACCTGAGGTCTTCTTCTTAGACAGATAATCTAGACAATTTCTTTTCCAATGTCTTGTCATACCACAATGGAAACACTTTCCTTTTGTCCCTGAACCCTTAGCCTTGGCCACATCACCATTAGGACCATTCTCCACCTAAGGACCCTTCAGAACTGATTTCTTTTTGCCTTTCCGCCCTTTGCCTTTCGGCTTGGACTTGGAAACTGACTTTTCTGTCATCAGGGCAGTTGGCTTCTTCTTCATAATCCCTTTAGTCACTACCAGCTTGCTAGACAGTTCAGCTAGAGTTAGATTCATCTTATTCATATTATAATTGACCTTGAAATTGTTGAATGACTCTGACAGTGACTCAATGATTTTTTTTCAATCTGCTATTATGCATCAATCGCAACCCCCAGTACATCTAACTCATTCAATGAGTCCATCATTTTCAACATGTGGTCCTGTACTGGTGTGCCTTCAGCCATCTTGGTGCTAATAAGCAGCCTACCTTGTTCCGCAAACATCTCCTTTAAGTTTGATATAATATCATATGCAGTCTTATAGGATTGATGTTGGTGTTGCAAAACACTAGACATGGATGCCTGAATGTAACATCTGGTCATCTCATCGTCTTTGGCCCATTTGGTGTAAAGTTTATTTTTTTCCTGTGATGCATCCGGCCCTGGCTCATCAAGGGGGGTTTGGTAAGGACATATTTATATCTTGAAGTGGTCAGGACAATATCTAGGTTCCGTTTCCAGTCTACATAGTTGGATCCCACCAACTTATTATGGTTGATGACGGTTGCAAGTGGATTGAAAGTATTTGAATTCATGCTTGAAATACTATAGCACATAACCATACATTCAATTAATGAATATAAATGACATTAGGGTTTAGTATTCTACCAAATTTATGTGGAAATCCTTATAACCACTAAATTATGAATACATCAGAACCCTAATCCCTGGGGTATGCCTCCTTGGGGAGTGCTAATACCACCTAAATTGGTGTGGATCAAAGTTGGTCAAAATTAGGATTAAGACTAACTATCCATGATCCGCATCATTCATTATTATCTAGGTATCTCATACCAAATAATGTATGACTCCCAATTAGCTTTGGTTTATAAATATACATGAGGCAAATCTTTGGGGATACTACGTCATTATTTTAGTTAAGTGTGATCGACCAACTATCATTGCATGACAACCGTTGCGAGCAGCTCTTCCTTGGAAGTGAGCCCCCACCCTGTCTCACCAACACTATCCATAGGAGATCTATATCTAGTAACAAGACAAATAAAAGCCCTCCGTGGCGAACGGCCATTCTCAAGATGGCGCAAGGCTAATACTTTCCTTACAATGGACCTATGGTGGTAAACCGTGGGGATTTCTAAATATAATGCCCCGCTCCCACTTATTATTTTAGAATTGAGGATTTCCTTATAGGTATATGGGCCCACATATATAGATATCAAATCATCTAAAAAATATGATCAATGATTGGTTCCAAGTCAAGTTATTTTAAGGAAAGTTCAGTTTCTAAGACAAGTGTTTCCAATGGATCCATCTCGTGGGTCCACCAACACTAATTAGAACTCTTTCCAAAAATTAATTTGATATGACCAATTTTGGAAATTGATATGTTTGGATCAGATTTGGAAACTTTCTAAAACAAGCATTTATCCATAAATAGAAAGTGCTAAAATAAAAACTAGTCCTCTCCTCCACATGGCCCAAGCGGAATAGACTTCTTGGACTTCTAGACCTTCCCAAACTTTGGGATACCTCAAACACTTTGAGCATCTCGAAAACGCTTTTGGTAATTGATAAGAATGAAAAATGTTATATTTTTCTCCATTAATGTTTAGTTCTTTATACCTATTTGATATCTAATTGCACTCATTATTCTTATATTTTGATTTAGGATGCAATTGGAGGGCTAAACGCAAAACGAAGTTAATTGGGCAATTTTAGATGAATTTTCACCTCGCTTCGTAATCTGTGCATAACTCTCTCATCTTAGCTCCAATTGAGATGATTCAAGATGCTATGGAACGCCAAGAAAACGATCTACAACTTTCATGTTTTGAGTTTTGAGAGATATCGGCTGCCTCAAGATCTGAGTTGTAAGAGAAGTGCTCGTACTTGATGCTAAATGGATGAAAAATCAAGCAGAAGGGCATTATGGTAGAATTGAATAAATCAGAAGTTCGTCGAAACATATCCAATATTGGGCTCATATTGTGCAGAACAAAAAATAGTGCAACTTTAATTCTTGGGTTGAGTCCAATAGAAGCCTGAACGAGAAGATATGGTCAAGAAGAAGATTTTG